>JAXGGT010000035.1:4071401-4099096 GCA_035583425.1 Marsdenia floribunda | reverse complement strand
TTATAATTGAGAAAAATCTCTGATTTAATTTTGTATTTTTTTAATTAGATTTTAAATATTTAATTTACCATATATTTTTATATTTACCTAATTTAATTTTTGACTATTTTCTTTAAAAAAAAAAAAAGATCATCTTTTTGACTCTCAAATGTTTTTTTTTTTTTTTTAAATATATTTTAAGTATTTCAAATCTTTTCTCTTAAATTATTTGAGAGTGAGATGGTAAAAATGGTCAAAAGTTATATAAAAATAATAATAATAATAAAGCATAAAGAATAAAGTTTGGTATCGTAAAAATATATTGTGTGAAATAAACAGTGAAAAGATTTTTTTTTTTATTATAATTAATAGTGAAAAGATTTAAAAGCTCATATAAATTGTAGGTGATGGTGTTGGTTTCCAATATGAGAGCGCTACCTTTGCTCATATGAATTGTAGGTGATTTTTCAAAACGCGGAAGTTGGTACGCCAATTTTTTTCTACTTTACTCTTCTTCTCTTTCGTCGAGACTCTCTCTTAGCCTTCTGCAATAATTTTTTGCTTCCAATAGTAAAGCAGCTACACATAGATCGATTATGGAAAACGATTCCAAGAAGCTATGCATAGAGAATTTGGATCGAATTGTTGGTTGTTCTGTAAGTAGGGAGGCAGGGGAAGCAGCTACACTTAGCAAGGCAATCAATGAGTACTTGCAGATATGGGCAAGTATGTACGGCATCATAATTCGTTCTGCTAAGCATCGCTCCAATCAGGTTCAGATTCTTCTTCTAATTTACTTCCTTCTCTATCTTCACTTTTTTTTTTTTTTTTTAGAGTGGGTAGAAAGCTGTCTGTTTTGGAAATACTTTTCTTGATTTTTATTTTTTTCGTTACGGTTTTAAAATGGGATCTGAAGTTCAGTCTTTTCCCACTAAGATACGTATATAAAGATGAGATTTTTACGTTCTACTACTGTACTGGTGGTGTTTAGGAAAAAATCAAAAATTCTTTACGTCTACAAAGGATCGTGGACTTAATTAATCAAAGAAAGAGCGAGGCCGTCCCACTGGTTGAAACTACCAGCGAGAAATCATCACTGCGGAAGATATACGGGTATCCCGGTCCGGGAGAGCTCCCTACTTCGTTCCTCAGATTTGGGCCTATTCATTATTATCCTGGTGATGATGATAGCGCTAAGGAGGAAGCTTGGAAGCACTTATCGTATAAGTTCCCAGATGGGGATCAGGATCGTGATCAGAAAACTGAAGGTAGTTACTTGGATGCATTCAGAAGGGTAGAGGAAGAAGCCAGGGCTTGTTATGCAGGTGCAACATTGGACGGATTGAGTGAGTCTCAGTTCCAGTGGATAATGATAAAAGATGGCTGTTTCTTCCTCCTTTTATTAGTGCTTTTCATTCTTGGGGCTTCAAAGGATTGGGTTACCCAGACGGTCACATAACGTTTGGGACGAAGCAGGGGAGAAAAGTGGTTCATGGATGGATTAAGTGCATGTTTCACGTGGGAAATCAGATTCCCTTTTTAGTCCTCAATGAATTCATGAAGCAAGACTTCTTCCAAGATGTCATTGTAAAACATGGGAAATGGGAGAGGCCTACTGATCTTCTGTCCAAGAAGCTTTTGTATGCTTTGTTGATACTGCCAGCGATTCTGTATGCTAATGGCCATAGAGCATCTTCTTCAATCCAATGTGAAGTTCCTGGCAATAGCTATCTATCTGAGGAGCAACCTTCTGACTTGCTCCATGGCCTGCAAAATTTGGTGCTTGGCCCAAAAATGTCAAGGAATGACTCTAATGCAGAAGAAGAAGACGACGATGATGATGATGAGGAGGAGGAAGGAGGTCATGATGATCTTGAAGCTGGAGCAACATCGAATACTGATCATGAAATCAGTAATGCAGGCAATAATAGTGAAGAACTTTGTATCTCTGGGTTGAGAAGAAAAGGAATTCACTTCTGGAAATCGAATGGAGATGGAATTAGAGGGATTCAATTCAAGAACAGAATGTTGTTCCCCGGACTTTACCTGCCCACGGTTCCATTGAATCAAGAAACGGAGCTGTTGTTCCAAAATTTGAAGAAGTACGAGATGTGTCAGCGACAGAACGAGGTAAGATCCTTCCTGGGACTGATGAACAAGCTCATTTCAACACAGGAAGATATCAAACACCTAGGCTCAAAAGGAATCCTCGAAGTAAGCAAAGCTCAGTACGAGGAGAAGTTTATCAGAATGTTGAAAATCTGTCCGAAACTGTGACCAATCGCCATCATAAACATGTTCTGCAGCAACTCAGGGATTACTCCTCCAGCTTCAGATGTGTAAAATTCAAGAAGATAGCAATGATAGTTTTGATCCTCACCGTTGCACAAACAGTCTTTGGTATTCTGAGTTATGCCGTATCATTACGGCAATCGCATGCTTAATTTATACATTAATCGTCAACTTAACTGTTAGAATATCATCAGATGAAATTGACATCCTGCAGTCATTTGGACTAAAACTTTGGGAATGGTCAATGATGGAGATTTATGTCTCTTTTCCATTGACTTGAAATGTCTGTGTTTGTTTCTGGTAAAATATATGGATATAAGACTGTCTAATTTTTTATTTTATTTTATTTATAATCATTTAATTTGTTTATTTATAAAACATGCTTCAGCTCTTTTTGTCATTAAAATCAACTTTTAGGGAACAATAATAATATTTTTTTCCCCTTCCCTTCCCTTTTAGCTCATGCAATTTTTTTTTTTTTTTTTTTTTTTTTTTTTTTTTGTATAAAACCGGATCTGTATATTAATGCAAAAAGAGCTTTACAAAGTGATTACATCAAGTGTGAATCAACGCACCTATACAAGGTTGACCAAGCCTATGCGAAGGAAGAGCAACTCAAGACCATGCTAAAAGGAGCTCCAGGGAATTATGGAGGCAACTTTCAGCAAGGGCTCGAGGCTCAGGCAAAAAAGGAGAGTAATGAATCTTACGTGTGAAGTTAGACCAAATTTCATGAACTGTTTGGCGGAAGATGTATCGCTAGTGAACCAACCACCCATCGGAAGAGGCTTGTGTGGTCAGGTTAGCACGAACCCAAGAGGCAAATGTAGTCGGCCTATAGAACCAAGGCCAGAGATGTGACGGCAGAAGAAGCTGCCAAACGGACAAAGAAAAGGGGCAGTCCCTGAGTATGTGCAACCCCGTCTGGTCGGCAGCGTGGCATTGGTCGCAAAGGGGGGATGGGACTATCTTCCGTTTCCATAGCAGCATGCGAGTGGGTAGAGCGTCATGCAGACTTGCCCAAAGGGTGAAAGAGGCCCAGGAGGGGCCTCGAAACCTCCACAATGATTTCCAATTGAAGCCTGGGAGGGGCTGGCGATGAGCTGTCTGGTGTGAAGCACACAGAGACTGCGTGGTGAGTTGGCCCGAAGGGGACTTCGCCCACAAGGGGGAGTCTGCTAGCGGTGCATCATCCACTAAGAGATGCTTACATATCTCGGTCAGAACTGGGGGGGAGGGCAGCCAACGCTGTAGGGTCTGAACATTCCAACATTGGTCCTCCATCCAGTAGTCACAAACTACGGAGGTCCGCATACCCTCAGAAAGAGGCTGACAGGCTACCAAGTGCAGTGGGGTGTCTGAGATCCAACAATCACTCCAGAACGGGCTGTGCGACCATCACAAGCTACCCATCGAATTCTAGAACTGAGTAATGGGGCAGCATTTACTAAACTCCGCCAGGTGGCCGAGCAATTTGGACGCTGTTGTGGTTTGCACAGCTCACCCCAGCTCTCGTATTTCTCCAGGAGGATGGTGCTGCTGAGTGCTGACTAGTTGTTGAGAAGCCACCAACCGAGCTTCATGACAAAGTTATGATTAAGGTCCCTCAAATTGGGTAAGCCGAGGCCACCATGATCTATAGCTTGACAGAGTTTAGTCCAACCAATAGGATGTAATTTCCTAGCATCCACCCTGTCTCCCCAAAAGAAATCCCTACAAATCTGCTCAATTTCTCGAATGATCGCCACAGGGAGAGACGTGCTTTGCATAACGTACGTAGGTATCGAGGCGAGAGTGGTGCGGATCAAAAGTGCCCTGGCAGCGCGCGAGAGAGAGTGAGTTTTCCAGCTAGCCAACTTTTGGCGAACGTGGTGCACTAGGAATTGGAAAGAGGCATTAGAAACCCGGCCATGTAGAAGTGGTACACCAAGGTAGATGCCTAGGTCCCCCGTAGCCTGCACACCAAAGTTAGAGCAAATAGAATGATGAAGGTAGGATAGTGTATGAGGAGAGAACCAAACTCGGGACTTATGCCGATTCACTTTCTGGCCAGATTAAGCATAGAAACCACTAAGGATATGTTCCATCACCCAGGCTTGTGACAAGGAGACCCGGCCAAGGAGCAAGAGGCCATCAGCAAAGAACAGATGGGAGAGCGGCGTACCGTTCGGTGTCAATCGGAGTGGAATCCAAAACCCCTCAGTGACTGCCTTCTTAATACGGTGTCCAAGGGTCTCCATACATAAGACAAATAGATAGGGAGACAGTGGGTCCCCCTGATGGAGGCCTCAGGAGGGTTGGAAAGCTTCAAGGATCTCTCCATTCCAGCACACTTGGAGGGTCGCTGAGGTGATAATACTCATGATCAGCTCGATGAGGTGGCCTTTAAAACCAGTACTAGCCAGGACATATCTCAGAAAATGCCAATCCACGCGATCATACGCCTTCTCCAGATAAATTTTAATTACCATACCCGCCTGACGACCTTTCCGCCTACGCAGAGAGTGTAATACCTCCTGGATAGTGAGAATGTTATCCGTCGGAAGGCGTCCTGGGATGAAGCTGGACTGATAGATATCCGTAAGGTGCGGCATAACGGATTGCAGTCTATTAGCTAGCACCTTGGAGATGAGCTTAATAACGACATTACATAGTGAGATCGGGCGAAACTGTGATAGATCTTCAGGCTGTGCAACCTTCGGAATAAGGCAAACAAGGGTGCGGTTAGAAGCCGTTGGGACCTTGCCACAACGAAACGCCGTCTAAACAAATTCCACTACGGAATTGCCAACCTCCAGCCAGTATTTTTGGAAGAAGCCCGGTGAGAATCCGTCCGAGCCTGGAGCCTTGTCCGAACCCATCTGGAAAAGATCATGTTTGACCTCCCCAACTGTAACCCCTCGATTAAGCTAAGATTTATCATCGTGGGACAGGGGTGGGAAGGTCCAAGCTTGTGGGTGGGGGGGGGGGTGCAAGTTTCCTTAGTGTACAAGCTGTCGTAGAAGTCCTGTACCAAGGTTTTAAGTTGAACTGGATCATCACACCACTGCCCATTTGTGGCCTTCAACTGGGACACCTAGTTCCGCTGGTGATGGGATAGAGTGGAAAGGTGGAAGAACCTTGTATTCTGGTCCCCCTATTACAGCCAGTGTACTCGAGACTTTTGCTTCCAAAGAGCTTCCTCCTGCAACAAGATGTCTTGTAATTCCTATCTTAATGTAGATTCCAAACCGGGTATGTAAGCAGAATAGCGAAGGCCCAAGCATTGTTGTATACCACCCAAACGAGCAAGGCAGCGAAATTTACGGTCATGAATGTTACCAAACACAAGCCGGTTCGACCGGGTGGCTGCCAGGAAAACGGTCCATAGTAACTAATAGGGGGAGGGAGGGGTCAGCCCAAGAACTGGAGACAAACTGCTGGAAAGATGGGTGAAGGAACCAGGCAGAGAGTATCCTGAAAGGAGCGGTAGCCGGCGTCGATCTCCAAGGTTGACAATGCAAAAACATCGGGAGGTGGTCGGAGTACGAGCGGGGAAGATGAGACACAGCAGCAGAAGGGAACGACCGAAGCCAAAGATTGTTACAGTAGCAGCGGTCTAATAGGCTCTGAATGCTGTCTAAGCCATTTCTCATATTGGACCAAGTGAATCTTGGACCATCAAAGCCCAAATCCTGGAGTGCACAACTGTCAATGAGTTTTTGGAGTGATCGCATCTTAGCTACAGATGGGGTTCTACCCCCTTGTTTCTCATGCGGACCTAAGATCTGGTTAAAGTCCCCCATAAGAAGCCACGGGATGGTGAGATCCTGTCTTATGCAGGATAAATAGTCCCAAAGCCTAGCTCGAAAAGAAGAATTGGGGGATGCATATATAGCTGAAAATAGATAACTCGAATGTTTGCCAGCCTTGACCGAGACATTAATAACTTGATCATCAATTAATACGGGCTCCACTGTAACTTCCATAGGGTCCCATAAAATCCAGATACCACCAGAAAAGCCAACAGCCTCAAATATAATACAGGAAGAGAAATGATATTTCTTAAAAATATGCTGGACAGCTACATTGTTAACACGTGTTTCCAAAAGAACAAGGATGGAAGGAGAATGTTTTTTCAATAACAGAATTAAATGTCTGACAAAGCTTGCCGAACTGGCACCCCTACAATTCCAGACTAAATTTTTGGGGTAGTACATAAATAGAGTAGAGAATTAAGAGGGGGGGGGGGGGCTCCACCTCCATCACACGCTGGTCTACACTGACCTGTTTTCCTCTGTCTCCAGAAGAAGAGGCCACATTTCGTTGGTTCTGCTGGAGTACCTGATTCTGGGCTACCAATGCTGAAGAACCAACCACCAAAACGCCTTGGGCCAGGTGGTTGGAGACTTCTTGGAGAGCTCGCCTGGGCCGGCCCCCCTGGGACTTAGAGGAGCTAGCCTGTGGGTCGTGGGCAGTATGGGCAGAAACAGAGTTGGATGCAGCCTTGGACTTCTGCTTTTTGGGCCCACTACCTTGGCCTTTACGGTGGGCCAGGCCTTTCGGCCCCCTTTTATCGGGGCCCGGTACGGTCTGAATCTTCTCCTTGAGGGCAGCCACCCAGTCAGCCCAAGTATCTCCTAGGTCTAGGTCTTCCAGCACTGCAAAGCGGGTAGTATGGGCTGGACCCAACCCTTCCTGTCTCCCGCATCCACGACTTGGGCCGACTGCCTCCTGATGTGAAACAAGATTCTGCTGGCCCACTGGGGTGGATTCTGTACCGTAGTCTAGGTCAACCCTAAACACGTCATGTGGGTTTTCGGGGTCCCTTGTCGCCGTGAATATTCCATCCATTGGTTTCTGTCCGGCTTCCTGTCGGATTGGACCGCTGCGCCGGGTCTTGGGCAGCATCCAAGGGCCATATAATCCCTTAGCCTCCCCGCCAGCAAACTTACTAAGGGTAGTTGGTGGGTGCACCTGTGGTGTGTGGGCAGGCCTCCGGACGATGTCCGTACATACTGCAATCAAAGCAGATCAATTACAGTCCCTCATATTCCACCCCCGAATACAACCAAGAATCTTAATAAATGGTATTAATGGCGCAGCTAGGTTCACCTCAACGCATACTCTTGCGTATTTACCCCGCTCCGCATAAAGAGTAGTATCATCTACTCGAAGTGTCTTCCCCACTGTATTACCCATGGCGAACAAAACCTCTTCATCTAAGAGCTCCAATGGCAGCTCAGGAAATCGTACCCACACTATCGTGGAACGGATAGTGTCTTGTGAGGGGCGAAAGTTAGGTCGCCATTTGGCTACCGTCAAGTAGTGACCCAGCACAATCCAGGGGCCCTGTTCTAGGACTCGGTAGTTATCTGCTCTAGAAAAGAAGCGTGCCAGGAAATAGCCCTGTTCCAGGGCAATGAGATCAAAACCTTTCTCCAACTGCCACAGGTTTCGCACCTGTTGCTCCAGTACCCGAAAACTGATGGATTTGCCAAGTAGTTTGAGCATAAGGGCTCCTCGCCAAGGGCGAAAAAGGCTGTGGCATTTCTCGGGTGAAAGTTGGACCGTGGGGAATGAGTTCGTCACACCCGCCCCCTCTACGGGGTCCTCCGCACACCAGGCCTCAATCTCATCAAACTCCCGTTCATCATCCTCACCCATATAGTACACCGGTGGGGTGTGGGGTTCACTTGTGGCTTGGGAAAACGAACGTTGGCCCCAAGCATTTGCAATAGGGGCTTCGGGCATTTCCAGATCCACGTCCCCACTCCCGGATCCATCCTCAGTCGCTAGTCCTTTCTGCTTTTTGGAGCTTCGTTGCACTTGATCGGAGTTTGATTGCGCAGTCATGGAGTCAGCCGTTGTCGCCATCATGCAAGTTGTTGGTATGCAATACATTAATTCTTGTTACTTCATTTTAGTAAAATCATGGTCATTCTTCATGTATATCAATATATTTTTGAAAATTTATGTCATTGGTAATGCTTAGTTATGGAGTACATATGATGTATTTATTTTATAAGGGTTTAGTTCCGTTCTTTTGTGGCTTTGACTTATTTACAATGATTTGAAGTGATGAGTAATGCATATTGCAAAAGTCTATGTGTGGCGACGTTGTTAAGTCATAAATCTTATTCATTAATGTCGCTTTAACATGTGAAATTTTAGCTAACAAGATCCTTTTAAAGCCAGTGTATAATATATTATCATAGGATATATACATATATTATTGATGAGTGTCGAATTCATCTAATTTATTCTTACAAAAAGCACTATAAATGGTGGTTAGTAGAGTCGATTCCACGGAGATTAAAAAAATTAACTAATTTTTAATTTAAATAATTAAGATTGAACAATAAATTTGATTTAAGAAGAAAGATTCTCAATCACAAACAGATAAACTTATATATATAGATATTCAACGAAGGTATGATATCAGTTATAATTTCGTAACGATAATCGATTAGATAAAAATAATTATTCCAGAGCAACCTTAGAATAATTAAGATAAATTTAAGAATAATTAGATCTCACAATTGACAAAAAAAATCAAATCATAATTAACCTTGAGAATAAAGAAAATTAGGAACTCATCTTTAATTTTTTAGTCACTCAGGTTTCGGACTAAGGTATTATCATGCGAGCTGCCCGATAGTTCATTCAATCTGCTTTTGATATTTTTCATTATTGCCAAGTGTATGTTGATTGGATAGATGTCTCATTTTCTCATCACAACATTACACCCATAAAATTTTATTTTTATCAAAAAATAACTGCTCGTTTTTTCAAAATAAAATTTACTAAACTTTTAAAAACTCACTTAATTTAAAATAAAAGTTAGTCCAAACACACTCTTAAATTTTTTAGACATGACTACTCTTTCTCTTCCTCTCTCTTTTCCATTTTTTTTTTTTTTTTTTTCCCCTCTGTTTCACATTGGGGAGAAATAAGGCGTTCTTTTCCTTGTCATCATTGAAAAATCCAAGCTGCATTTATGGATATTTTTTCTTAATACTTTTATAATAAATTATTATTATTGAAAAATTAAAATTGTTTAATCTAAAAATATATCAATTTTAGTTTTTTAAATAGTGTATTTTAGGTGCAAGATCTCGTAAAGATATTTTTTAAAATATTATTTAATACATCAATAAAAATAAATTATGTGTCAATATAATTCAATTATTTTTAATTTTTTTAAATATTAAATGATGACAAATATATTTTGAATGTTTTTATAAATTTTTTACTTTGTTTATAATTTTTTTAAATAAAAATTATAAAAATTGTTTTAATTAAAAATAATTATGATAATTTTTATTTTAATTATATTGATACATGTTTTATGGTCTGTGGTAAGTAAAAATAAATTAAGGGATTAATATCTAATAGTCGACTTTCCCCTTTCACGTTGGTTGTTGGATTGAAAAATTGCTGGTCATTAATTATACTAAATGTTTTTTCTTTTTCTTTTTTAAATGCATTATTCACACAACGCGCAACTACGAATAATAAAATAAATTTAAGAATTTTTTTTTTTTTTGAAATTTTAAGGACTTTTACTTTTGACATATCTCGAACTCATAACCTCTCGGATTATAAGCGAGGTTGCTACTATTGAGCTAAGCCTTCTTGAAAAATTTAAGAATAATTAGATGTCACAATTGACAAAAATTCAAACCATAATTAACCTTTAGAATAAAGAAAATTAGGAACTCACAGTCTTGACTTTCATTTTAAAAAACGAGGATTTACTTTTTTGGGAAAAATAGAAATTTTATACGTGAAATGATCATATAATTATTGGAGTATTGATTTTTAGAATAATGCTATGCGTATTAGTTTTAGAATGTTTAACAATTTTAGTAGGCTTCACATCGTATGATTTGATGATAAAAAGTAAATTAATGTCAGGTGTTATCCAAATGGATATCACTCACTTAAACTCAAAACTAGTAAAAAAATTCAAAATAAAACATGGTCCAAATGCAGCCTAAATTTTTCGACATGGCTATCCCTTCCCCTCTCTCTCCCTCTCTCTCTCTTTTTGGTTTCAGATTGGGGAGTAATAAGCTTTTCTTTTACTTGTCAATCATTAAAAATCCAAGCTGCATTTATAGATATTTTTTTTTCTTAATACATTTATAATTTATTCTTTATAATTTATATTTATAATTAATTATTCTTATTCAAAAAATTAAAATCATTTAATCTAAAGATATATCAATTTTAGTTTTTTAAAGGATGTATTTTGGGTGTTGGATCTCATTTTTTTTTTAAAAAAAAATATTATCTAACACACCAATAAAAATAAATTACATGTCAATTTAATTCAATTATTTTAATTTTTTTAAAAAGAATATTAAACCATGAGAAATATATTTTGGATGTCTTTATAAATTTTTTAATTTAGCTATAATTTTTTTAAAAAATAAAAATAAAAAATAAAAATATTGATTTAATTGAAAATAATTATGATAATTTTTAGGTTAACTATATTAATACATTTCTTTTTTCTTTTTTATTAATGTATTAAATAATATTTTTTAAAAATATTTCTATTGAGTATTTTCTTGTCTGAGGTACGATAAAAATAAATTTAGGGATCATCATATTATAGTCGACTTTCCCCTTTCACTTTGGTTTTTGGATTAAAAAATTATCTTAGTCTGGTCTTTTTTTTTTTTTTTTTTGGTAAGTTTAGTCTGGTCATTAATTATAGGCAAATTGGCATAAATAATCTCCAAACTCTTTTCTTTTTGTGACATTGGTCTCTGAATTATTTTTTAATTTTTTAATTTTTTTATGATATTGGTCTCTAAATTATGTTAAATTGTGTGAAAGTGGTCCTTTCGGTAAATTTTTTTTATTATTTTACCTTTGATTTAAAAAAAAAAAAAAAAATTACCCAGGAATTTTAGTCATTTCATAATAACATTATACAAAAAAAAAATAAAAATAAAAAATAAAAAGGCCAATATATATGTATATATGTATGGTGAAAAGAATAGCTAAATCTTTCTTCCCCTAGTTTCAATTGTCTCTAATTTTCTTTTGACTTTGTGAAGAGGAAATATCAAATTTGAATAGAGAAAATAATGGAGGATATGAATGGATTTTCTATAACAAAACGCGGGTTGTGTTTATCTTTAGAAATCAAGAAATTGATTTAATGGCAACAGCCCACAAGATTAAGATCATTAATATCAAAACAATCATTAAATTTTAGAAGGGGAGTATCAACGTGGGTTTTTTCCTTTCGATCTCGATTTTTCATACTCCCCTTCGGCTCTTCGATTTTTTTATTCAAAATGGGGAAGGAAGAAGGTAGTAAGAATCGTAGAGAATGGGAAGAATAGGAATGAGGAAGAAATTTTGATGGGTTTGGGTCAAAATTAAAGACGAAAAAAAAATTAATTTTTTAATGGGATAGAAGGGGTGTAAAAGTACAAAAATACCCCCTCAAAAAGTATGCGCAAAGGAAGTTAACAAAATATTTGAATGTGAACGATAAAAGGACTACTTTGATTAATTCGAAAATTCTTAAAAGATTACTTTGGACAAAATTAAATATAAGGGATCATAATGATCAAACATAAACTTAAAGGACTAAATTGGTGATTTATCAAAAGAAGTTAATAAAATATTTGGATGTTAATGGTCAAAGGACCATTTTGGTTAATTCAAAAATTCTTAAAAGACTACTTTGGACAAAATTAAACATAAGAATCCATAATATATCAAATCATAAATTTAAGGATTAAATTAACAATTTATTCTTATAAAAATATACCAAAGATTCAATTTTCTATGTGGACGTCTGTATAAAATAAATGTATTATTTCTTTTTCTTTTTTTTTTTTTTTTGGTAAGTATATTATTTCATTATATATTATCTATGACAATTAATTACCAATTAAAAAATTAATAATATACACGAATTTTTATGTCACTTAGAATTGTATTTTTTTTTCCTTCGAAAACTGCCACCTAATCTATAAAAATAGTACAACACTACTGTCTTCTAAAAAACACTTTTCTTTTACTTGTCATTATTGAAAAATCCAAGTTGGAATTCCTTAATACTTTTATAATTAATTCTTTACAATTTATATTTATAAATAATTATTATTATTGAAAAATTAAAATCTTGTAGTCTAAAGATGTATAAATTTTAGTTTTTTAAAGAATGTATTTTATAAAATATTTTATAAAACATTATTTAATACACTAATAGAAATTAATTAAATGTCAATTTAATTTAATTGGTTTAATTTTTTATTAAAAAAATATTAAATGATGAGAAGTATATGTTAGATGTCTTTATAAATTATTTTAATTTGGTTATAATTTTTTTTTAAATAAAAATTATAAATATTAATTTAATAAAATAACTATGATAATTTTGAGGTTAATTATATCAATATATGTTTTATTTTTCTATTAATGCATTAAATAATATTTTAGAGAATATCTTTTTTTTTTTTTTTTTGTAAATGGTAAGTAAAGATAAATTCAAGGATTAATATGTAAAAGTTGACTGTCCCTTTCACTTTGGTTGTCGGATTAAACAATTGACTTAGTCTGGTCATTAATTATACTAAATGTTCATTTTTTCTTTTTTCTTCTTTTTTTTTTTTTTTTTAATTACATTATTCAAACAACTCGTAAGTATTTCTTTTTCTGGGTCGTGTCGAGACTTTCACTCTTAGCCTTCTGTAACTTCTTGCCTCCAATAGTATGCTACACATAGATTGATTATGGAAAGCTATTTGAATGATGATTTTGCTGTTTTTGAGATCAATAATACATCGTCGGAGGCGCTGCAGAGATGGAGAAGTCTCAGAAGCTTGGCCAACCAACCACGCCGTCGGTTTCGGTTCACTGCCAATCTCAGCAAGCGCTATGAACATGCTGCTCTGCGTCGCTTCAATCAGGTTCATAATTTCCTTCCTTCTCTTTCTTCAGTTTTTAAGAGTGGGTTTGTAGTTAATTAGGAAGCTGTGTCTGTATTGGAAACCGATATAAAAATAGAATAAATTTCAGAATGTAATAGGAGCAAAAGTACCTTTCTTGATTTTTTTTTTTTTTTTTTTTTTTTTTCTCCCTTATGGCTTTATGTTATTATATTTGAACAAATTCCCTGGAGTTCTTTTGTATTTGAGTTTACCTGGGTTTTTAATTATTTAACTATGAATAGAAAGAAAAAAAAAAAAAAACACTAAAATGGGATCTGAAGTTCAGTCTTTTGCCACTAAGATACGTATATAAAGATGAGATTTTTACGTTCCTACTGCTATATTGGTGGTTTTTAGGAGAATCTAGGAGTGGCTGTACGTAAAGAGAGCCAGGCCGTCCCACTGGAAATTGAAACTACCGGCAAGAACTCATCGCTGCGGAAGATATACAAGTATGCCGGTCTGGGAGAACTCCCTGCTCCTCTCCACAGATTTGGGCCAGTTTATTATGATGCTAGTAATGCAGTGGATTTCTGTAAGGAGGAATCTTGGAAGTACGTATTGGATAATCCCCCAGATGGGGATCAGGATCATGATCAGAAAACTGAAGATATTTACTTGGATGCATTCAGAAGGGTAGAGGAAGAAGCCAGGGCTTGTTACGCAGATGCAACATTGGATGGATTGAGTGAGTCTCAGTTCCAGTGGATGATGATAAAAGATGGCTGTTTCTTCCTCCAATTAGTGCTTTTCATTCTTGGGGCTTCCAAGGAATTGGGTTACCCAGATGATCACATGACTTCTGGGACGAAGCAGGGGAGAAAAACGGTTCATGGGTGGATTAAGTGCATGTTTCACGTGGGTAATCAGATTCCTCTTGTAGTCCTCAATGAATTCCTGAAGCAAGACTTCTTCCAAGATGTCATTGTAAAACATGGGAAATGGGAGAGACCCACTGATCTTTTGTCCAAGAGGGTCTTGTATGATTTGTTGATAGTGCCAGCGATTCTGTATGCTGATGGCCATAGATCATCTTCTTCAATCCAATGCGAAGTTCCTGGGAATAGCTATCTATCTGAGCCTGAGGAGCAACCTTCTGACTTGCTCCATGGCCTACAAAATTTGGTGCTTGGCCCAAAAATTTCAAGGAATGACTCTATTGCAGAAGAAGAAGATGATGAGAAGGAGAAGGATGAAGGAGGTCATGACCATGATCATGATCTTGAAGCCGGAGCGACAGCGAGTACTGATCATGAAGTCAGTAATGCAGGCAATGACAGTGAAGAAATTTGTATCTCTTCGTTGAGGAGAAAAGGAATTTACTTCTGGAAATCGAATGGAGATGGAATTAGAGTGATTCAATTCAAGAACCGAATGCTGTTCCCCGGACTTTACCTGCCGACGGTTCCACTGAATCAAGAAACGGAGCTGCTGTTCAAAAATTTGAAGAACTACGAGATTTGTCAGGAACAGGACGAGGTAAGATCCTTCCTGGGACTGATGAACAAACTCATTTCAACAAAGGAAGACATCAAACACCTAGCCTCAAAAGGAATCCTCGAAGTAAGCAAACCTCAGTACGGGGAGAAGTTCATCAGAATGTTGCAAAATCTGTCCGAAACAACTGTCACCAATTGCGATCATCGACATGTTCTGCAGCAACTCAGGGATTACTCCCCAAACTTCCGATGTACAAAATTCAAGAAGATAGCAATGATAATTTTGATCCTCACCGCTGCACAAACAGTCTTTGGTATTCTGAGTTATGCTGTATCTTTACGACAATCGCATGCTTAAAAATTCATAGATTAATCGTGAAATTAACTGTACGAATGTATCATATGATGAAATTGATCACAACATCTCTTGTTTCTGATGTGGGAAAAAGCTTGTATCACATTTACACCAGAAAAATGAAGGGTACTGACCTTGATATTACCATAATAATAGTTCCTTGATCAAGAAGGAGATTGAGGGACTTTATCCCCGTATTCACCTCCGATGATAAAGTTAGTCACTTATATGAGAATAATAGATTTATAAAGGAAATTTGTATATGAAGAGGAGGGAAGAGCAACGTATCTGATAAGAACTCATGCCCTTTCATAAGGGAGGAACTTTTCTTTTATAAGTGATGCCGTCGCGCCTTGAGATTTGAGCACGGTCGACACGTGTGCGTGGATGTTTCCTTGATTTATTCTGGAGGTGTCACGTGTTCCACTAGTGGACTTCAAACTGCTATTAAACATGCAGAATTCGTACCTACTTGAGTACGTGCCAGAGTAGTCGGCGGGTGTCAG
Organism: Marsdenia floribunda; assembly: GCA_035583425.1. Lineage (NCBI taxonomy): Eukaryota > Viridiplantae > Streptophyta > Magnoliopsida > Gentianales > Apocynaceae > Marsdenia > Marsdenia floribunda. The sequence goes on along the minus strand of JAXGGT010000035.1, from coordinate 4,083,582 downwards.
GTGCGTCACATCATGCCAAACGTACCTAGCACGAATCTCCCATCTTCACCACGCAAGCAGTTGATTCGAGGTATAGCTCGGCCTAAACAATGTGTTCTTGATCGTCAGCCTGCACAGGCCGACGAGATGAGTCGATCTCCACACTCCGTCGAGGCTTGTCGGCTGGTGCTTCCATAATACACTATTTCGAAGTGTCGGAGTTCAATACTTGATCCGTTCAGTTTCATTCATCTTTATTCTCATCGTTTCAAAGACTCATTTTAGACATTACTTCTTCATTTTAGTAAAATCATGGTCATTTTTTCATTTCTCCTTTTGGTAATGGAAATGCTTTCCTTTCGGTCTAAAATGCATAAAGAATATTTGACACATGAAACCAATTATTGATCTTATAATGAGTGAAATAATTCTCCTGATATAATATAATAAATAAATAAATAATTTTTTTATTATAAAAAATATTTGTAAATAAGAACTTTGATTATTCAACGTTCTATTAATATATAATTAATTTGAAATTACTCCTCCGGTTATGGGAGGTTTTCTCTCAAGGAAAGCTTGAGATTGCATGATTCTTGAATCTAAATTGCAATCATATCTCTGGTAGATTTGCTTAGATTGCTCGGAAGTTTGCCGGTAGTGGCTGCAGAGACTTCATTGTGTGACGAAGGTTTGAGATCATGATGGATGAATCGATCATTCAACGACTTGGCAACGTGGAACTTAGTGAGGAAGAAACCGCTTTTATGGCTTTGGATGAGGGTGATATTCGAGAGGGACTTCATGAAGAAGATCTCAGTTTTTTTTTGTGTACGTTCATGGTGGAAAATCTCTCAATTTCGATGGTTTTAAAATGGCTATGTGTAAAGCATGGAATTGTGGCTCCTTTTCAATGCAATGAATTGAGGAGAGGAAGTACCAAATCTATTTTGCTCTGCAAGAAGTGATAGATTTTGTGTTTCATAATGGACCATGGAACTTTGAAAATAACTTAGTTCTTGTGCGTCCTCGTGTGCGTGCTTTGGATGATGTCCACCACAGTTTGGAGAGGGAGAGGTTTTGGATATTATTGACAGGACTGCCACATTTTTTCTATACTATGGAGGTCGGTTTGAAAATAGCAAAATAATTGCCAGATTGCACGGGAGGACTAGCTGCAAAGCTCCAAATATTTCCGATTTAGGGCTTTGTTGGACATCACTAAACCCCTCAAACGAATCTTTAGGGTTTCGACTCCGGATGGTGTAGTTGCAATGGGTTTATTCAAGTATGAAAGGCTTCCTACCTACTATTTTTTGTGTGGATTTATTGGCCATAGGTACGTACCGGGACTGTTCCAAGGGGCAAGAGACCACCAAAGATGTGAAAGAGATGGCTTATGGTCCATGGCTTGGCGGTGTCGACAATATGTATTCCGAGCAAATTTATGCGTCAAAAACCTACATAAGTGTGTTCCAAATACTAGAGAAGATGTCATTGCATATTCAATTGTTGATTCCCAGCTATGTCCTACTCATGCTTGTCTCAATGGCGAGGTGCGGGGACTAAAAAACAACCAACTTTAGCTTTAGTCCCTATCAGTACACAAGAAGGTCGTCTTATGCTGCATAAGGAGATCAAGCAACTTACACCTTAGGAACATCCCATTGTTGAAGGTTCATCGATTGTTATCCGAGCTGAAGCTGCTATGACAACAAAAAAATAAAAAATTTCAGCGGTGGGGACTGCTAGGCAGTCTCGCCGATCGCAATGATTTGTATGAGTTGGAATTGCCTAGGGTTAGGGTCTCCCCGGGCAATTCATGAATTGAAGACCCTCATTAGATGTAATCAACCTTTTATTTTATTTCTTATGGAGACTAAGCTTTTTTCTAGTAATTTGTTACTTTTAAAATCTTCTTTAGGTTTTAAGTATGGGGTGGTCGTGGATAGAGTTGGGTTAAGAGGTGGTTTGGCTTTATTGTGGAATGATCCTTTGGATGTACATTTGCTTTCCTTATCACCTGGACATGTTGACGTTCAGATTCATAAGGCTTTGGGGAATAGCTTGATATACTTGGATTTTATGGTCATTGCACTCCTTCACAACGTCAACATTCTTGGACCTTGTTACGTAGAATTGGCTATCAAAGGACTACTCCGTGGTGTGTCTTAGGGGATTTTAATGAAATTCTCCTTCAGTTCGAGACAACTAGCACCAATAGTAGGCCCCTTTATTTGATGAACAACTTTCGTAATGTCATCCAAGAATTATGCCTAAAGGAGCTTCCAGTGCAGGGGGGGTCAATTCACTTGGTGGAATGGCATATTAGGGGCAGCAGCTACACAGTCTAAACTAGATTGTGACCTTGGTAATCACCCTTTTTTGAATTTATTTCCAACCAGCTTTGCCAATGCAGTACCCACGACATCCTCTGATTATCATGCTCTCTTTCTTCACATTCTTGATTGCACACCCACGCCACACTGCCATTGCCAAAGGCCTCTCCGTTTTGAGCCTTGGTGGCTACGGGAAGAAGAATGCAATACTCTTATTCAAGAGAGTTGGAAGGGTGAATCATGGGTTACCACAGCTGGGGTTATGAAGGAGTTGGAGGGACTGAAATTCAGATTATTGCAATGTAGTTCTAATAAGTATGGAGTTCTTCCCAAGAACATCAAAGCTGCTCTGGCTTTTATATCCCAATTGGAATCCAACGATGCTTCGGATGAACAAATCAAGGCTGCCCATCTAAAGCTCCAACAACTCTTAGACATTGAAAATGAATATTGGAAGCAAAGATCTCGGTCTAATTGGCTGCAAAATGGGGATCAAAATACAACATACTTTCATTACCATGCAAGTCGTCGGAAGAGGCACAATCACATATCTCGTATTAGAGATGCACATGGTATGTTTTTTTCGTCCCAAAAGGACATATCTCGGATTGCTGTTGATTACTTTTCTAGGCCGTTTGAGAGTGAGAATATGCTGATTGAATATGATACTTGTTTCGGTGATATATCCTTTCCTCATTTGACTGAGAATGATCAAATTGATTTGAATAGACCATATACTGAATCTCAGATTTTAGCCGCTTTAAAAAGGATGCATCCCACGAAGGCTCCAGGTCTGAATGGTTACCATGCTTTGTTTTTACAATGACATTGGGATTCTGTAGGTCCTATAGTATCCAAGATCCTCCTTGGGTGTTTAAATGATGGGCAACCTATGCATGCTTTAAATTGCACCTATGTCACCTTGATTCCAAAACTCAAAGATCCTATGATGGGCAACTTATGGGCTTTGATTTGGAGTAGTAAATTACCTCCAAAGGTTCAACATTTTATTTGGAGGCTGTGTCATCATTCTCTGGCCACAGGAGATAATTTGAGACACAGGGCTAACACCTCACATGGAGCTTGTCCCTTACGTAAAACTAAATTTGAAAGTGATACCCACTTGTTTATCGAATGCACTTTCGCACGGGAGGTGTGGTCTTCTCTAGGGTTTTATCTACCGAGTTGGGTATCAAAAGCGCAATCATGGATCCAACTCTTCCAATTGATCTATGACAAGGTTTTGCTTGATGATGTAAGTTTGGAGCAAATTTTTATATGTTTGTGGACTATATGGAATAGCACGAATGCTTTGCTATTCCAGCAAAGACACTCCTCGGCTCCAGCTTTAGTTTGAAGATCTTTGGAGTTCTTGGCACAATTCCAAGAGGTGCAGTATCCTTCTACACTTCCACCTTCCTCTCAGCGACCTTTTAACATCAAAGGGAAGCCACCGGATGAGGGCTGGATCAAACTGAATATTGATGCTTCTTTCCGCCATGGACAAGTAGGATTCGGTTATGTGCTCAGGAATCACTACAACCTTGTGCTTCTCTCGGGGGGCAGGACCACTGGTAGGGATGCTTTCTGTCTTTCAAGCTGAAGCTACTACACTTTGGAAGGGCATTCTAAAGTGTAGGGAGCTATATCAAGCGGATTTGATCATTGAAACTGACTGCCAAACCCTGGTTAAGCAGCTATATGAGGATGAGGTTGATCTCTATATTTATGACAATTTGGTGGACACACTTAAGTTGCTTTGTTTTTCTTCTACTTTTGCACATGTTCTTTATATTCCTAGGGTTGTTAATTGTTGTGCTCATAAACTTGCTTCTCTTGGCTTATCTCTTTCGAATGAGCTGTGTTGGTCACAATCATCTCATCGTGATTTACTTGATGCTTTGCATCTTGACTGGTTTTTCTTATAGTCTTAATATATACTTGATCTGTTTTTTCCTAAAAAAAAAAAAAACATTCTATTAATATATACTAATTTTTTTTTTTAAAAAAATCAAACTAATATTTTATTATATATTAACTAATTAAAAAAAAAAAAGTTAAAAAGGGTTGGGGAAATTTACAATGATTTGAAGTGGCTAGTAAAGCATATTGCAAAAGTTCAAGTGTGACGGTGGTACTAAGTCGCCTAGGTCGAAGAAGAACAATAGTTAAATTGAATAAATGGACCATAGTCATTAAGATTTCTTTAAAACTTGAAATTTAATCTAATAAAATCCTTTTAAAACTAACATATAATATATTATTATAAGATATGTATACATATATATATATATATATATATATACATATAACATGAATTAAATGATACTAATTAAACAATGAAGGATTCAAGATCTTCAATGATATTATCAGGAATGACAATTAAAATTATACCTGATAGGGAACCCGCATCTCAATCCCATTTTGATTGAATCGAAAATGAGACGAAAATAGTATTAATCTTGAATCTCTACCAAAATAAAATTTATGTATATATATATATATATATAATATTTTAAAGGATAAATCGCTAATTTAGTCACTCAAGTTTATGTTTTGATCTGTTATGATCCCTTATGTTTATTTTTGTCCAAAGTAGTCCCTTAAGTTTATGTTTTGATATGTTATGGTCCCTCATATTTATTTTTGTCCAAAGTAGTCCCTTAAGAATTTTTAAATTGATCAAAGTGGTCCTTTAACCGTTAACATCTAAATATTTTGTTAACTCTCCTTGCACGTGACATCCTAAATTCTCTTTAATTTTCATAAATACCCCTCTAAAAAGGGCATACACAAGGAAAGTTAACATAATATTTCGATATTAACGGTCAAAGGACTACTTTGATTAATTCTAAAATTCTTAAGGGACTACTTTAGATAAAAATAAACATGAGGGACCATAACAGATTAAAACATCAACTTAATGAACTAAATTGGTCATTTATCCTTATATAAATAGTTATAAACAATCATAGTAAATTTAATATATATATATATTACTAATAATTTTAAAACTTTAATTATACAAAATTCTAATTCAATAATATTTACAATTTTATTTTTATATATTTAGTGAAAAAACTATATCTCTGCATCAAAAGATTAAAAAGTATTTTTTTTTCTTATTTTATCATAAAATTTAATTTTTTTTTTAAAAAAATATATAGAAAAATTCGTCAAAGAATATTTTATGTTTTATTTTACAAAATTTATTGGTTAAATTTTTATTAATAATTTAATTAAAAATATAGAATAAAAAATTTGATAAAAATGTAAAGCGATTGAAAAGTCTTTGAGGGATCTCCATTAACAAACTTTAGGTATGAAATGAGGATGGAAATGAAGAATATACATAGAACAGAAATGAGGATGAAAAAGAAGTTCCCACAAATTCTTATGTGTGTTGCCATCCCTAGATATTATACTAATTTAACATAGTATAAATAACATTAAATAAAAATAATTAAATTTCACAATTGACAAAAATTCAAATCATAATTAACCTTCACAATTGTGCTGCTCACTGTATAGCACAATTGGGTTTAAACGTAGCTACTGATGTATCATGGGTGGGTTATGTTCCCCCTTATGTAATAATATCTGTTTTCTAAGCTGACTAGTTACACTTAGAGCTGTAAATGAGCCAAATAGTTCGTGAACAAAATTTGTTTGAGCTCATGTATATTTGATTAAGGCATGTTTGTTTATTAAACAAACAAACTCAAACATTTTTCAAAGCTCGATTATTATTCAAGTGTTTGTGAACAAGCTATAATATTTATATATTATATATAAATTATTTTATTTATTGATATTTCACCATTTAAATAAATATTTTTTTATAAATTTTTCAAAATATAATTTGTGTTCAAATTCAAATTAGAGTTCAAACTAACTAAAAAGTTAAATGAGTATGATTTTCAAACTATACAAACAAATAATCAAACAAATTCAAATAAGATTTTAAGTTTGAAACATTAATCAAATAGTGTTTGAATAATTATTCAAACAAGTTCAAACATAACATGCTTGATTATGTTCGGTTGGTAATGTTCAAAAATTAATCAAACTAAAATCAAACATGAGGTGTTCGGTTCGATTTGGTTCTATTACCGCTCTAGTTACGCTATAAATGAAAGTTTCTGTTTTTCCTCAAACAAAAATTAACCTTGACAATAATGAAAATTTGGAACTCATGTCTTGAATTTGATAGCTATAAATTTTTTAATTGCCTTGTCTTGAAGAGGTGTCAATTAATGTTTTAAAATTTTACCATATTTATTTTTAATAAAAAGTTTAAAAATGATAATAAAGAGTAAGAGTACAAAACAAATTTTAATTGCAAAATAAAATATTGATGATGCAATCAATCTGCGAACCGAAAGTTGTGAGTGAATATGATCAAAGAAAAGGAATTTGAGAGTGTCAATGAACAATCACCACCCTTTGGAATGAAGACGGAGAATCCCTTATAATCGAAGACAAAGTTGATGTCTGTGAAAAGAGATCTTAGAGCAGCTACCACTTGAAATACAAGGCAAATTGGAGAGAGTTTCTCATTTTTTGCTCCTCCGAAGAGATTAATTAGTAATAGAGCAAAAATTATTGTATTTATATGAAAGAAACTTTACCTTTCTTGGCCCCCAAGTATGTAAAGGTGGGAGGCTTGTAAGACAAGAATTGTTCCTTATAATTCAAGCTTTATAAATGTGCTTTATTGTATTAACCTTTGATTGGTCATAATATATTTGTAGGATTAATATTTATAATCCTGAATGAGAGGCAAAATATTGTATATCAAGGGGACATGACCTCGTCTCATGATCACCTTGTCAGTTCGACAATTCACCTTGATTGTCTAGGTGAGTCGTTGGATTTTCGGGTGAGGTGAGATTGTCAGGTGAACTCAATGAGTCCGTTAGTGATAGTTGTCTGCTCACTTTCCCAGATGTCATTTTCTCTTCAGTGGCCCCCTCCACTTTCAAATAAATATATTATTTATTGAGAGTGGATTTTAAATATTTTGGTCGGGTATTGCCACTTGTCTTTTCCCCAGCAAATAATAAAGAAGTATATATTCAAACAAAAATTCTTCAAAATTTTTACTTACTCCTTCCCTCCTTTTCGAGGCTGCCTCTTGCCCTTCCATATTCCATTTTGCCAGATACTGAGTGTTTAGATTGTTGTCTTGGCTTGGATACGACTGGTCTTCTTTTGTTGTTCTTGCCCATAGTTCTTGTCATTTCCATTTTGCAAGAATTTTTAAAGCCCCATTTTGTATTTGCTTGGTGACGGTTCAGTTCCAGTAAAGCAGGAAGCTTCTGACCAGTTCATTCTCAAGGTATAAATTTTCTTGAGTCTCCCTCTAGGTTTTCTTTTTCAGTGTATACAGAATGGGTAAGAAATCTGTGGGTACCAAGATTTCTGGGGCATTTGATCCTTTAACTCTGATATTGTATGAAAAATTCTCTAATGGGTGGCATATTTGTAAAGAATACCAAGGGGTTCCTCTTAGAGTGCATGATAAATGGGTGGTGGATATAAAGGAAATTCCTTGTGAATCTTTAGGGTACTCTGCTAACATGGTATTGCCACTTGAAACTCATGTGATAGATTGCACCAATGTTAACTTGTTATCCAAAATAATCAATAAAAGATTGTCTTCTAACCTGTGTTTTCACTATTTGATCTCCAAGGGGGAATCGGCTGGTGATAGCGCACCAAGTATGAATTCTCAAGAAAGTGAGGTTGGAATCTCTGATGTTTGAAGGAATATTTCTTCCTTTATCCTTTAGTTAAAAATGCAGCTTCTAGGGGGGAGGTCGTAGAGTTGGTTGAGAAGTATAATATTAAACTAACAAATATAGATTGTATAGAATGGTTGAAGTGAAACGAATGTCCACTGTTCTTGTTCCCATTCCTTTAGCACATTTCCATGCAGGTCTTAGATTGCCCCTTGATCCTTTTGTAGATGAAGTCTTTGATTTATGTCATGGTCAACCTGCTTAGTTTCACCCCAATGTTATACGATATATGACATGTTTTGTGGCTTTATGTCATCATTTGCTTATTGAGCTATACGTTCCTTTGTTTCTTTACTATTTTGACTTGGTGAAAGCTTCTGATGGTGTGATGTCTGTAAAACCAAATAGAACCAAAGTTTCTCTCTTTAATGTCATGCCGACAAAAATCAATTGGAGAAACAAGTGGGTTGTTTTGAGTCTTCAAACGGCTTCCCGTTCAGTCCTCTAATTCAATCCTTCACTGTGCCTTCTTATGAGGGTTATGAATTCACTCCTGAGGAAGATTTATTTATCTCTATTGTTGAGGGAATCTTGGGAGATGATTATGTCAATCAGAAGCCGTTCTTTTCTCATCAGCATTGTCTAGCTGAAGAAATTTAGTTGATGTAGGAATAGGAAGTTCGGAGACTCGTAGATCAACATTAGGAATATATGAAGATATTGAGTATCCATCAGGGAAGGAAGTTAAGCAATGAATGCCCTTTATGTACTGCTGCAAAGAAGGTCGTTTGTACTCCCTCTTTAGGTACTTGATGATAATCTTTCTTTTTATATAAATCTTCCCTTGGGTCATTGATATTTTATTCTTGCTGACTCGCATTCTTCTTATTGTCTTGAAGCCAAGATAGATTATTCTGGTGTTTCTGCTAAGAGACTTGCCAATTTGAGGAGTAGGCAATCAAGATTGAATTCTCAAGATAAGAAAATTCCACCAGTTGTTGTTAAGAAATAGGATGTCAGGTTGGCTAAAGAAGTTGAAGTTGTTATTGCTAAGAAGGCAAGGCTGTTGAAAAGGGAAATATTGAGAAGGAGTATGCTGAGAAGAAGACTATCGAAAAGAGAGGATCTTCATCAGCTCCAAGTACTCATAGGCCTATGACAAGTATATGAATTTTCATTCTCTTTCTTTATCTGATTTCAGAATATTTTTGTCATCACTTATAACTTATAATTTCCTCTTTTGTCATTAGGAGGATAGAAAGCTCAGTCTTCAATAAGAGAAAGCACCAAGAAGAGAGCTTTAGTTGCTTCTTTTGAGACTGAGTCTGAAGATACTACCCCTTTGATCAAGAAAAAGAAGAGTATTCCTGCATCTTTGAAGAGGGGTAGTGTAGAAGAAAGAGTTGAGACTATCTTGAGTACTCCTGAGAAAGAGATTATGTCTGAGAAAACTATTGATATCCCTTCCCCTCAATCTCCAAAACAAACTATGTTTGAATTTCCATCCTTTGTTCCTTCTATATCTCTGTTGTCTATTACTCTGAAGAATCTTGAAAAAGGAAAAGCTCTTGTTCTTGATACAAGTGAAGTCGTTAGTTAGCATAAGACAGGTTTTCAATTGCCAACTTATCCTCATGGTTGGACAGTACTGAAAGATGAGATAGTTAGATCTGCCCCAGCTATTAAGAATTTATATTTGAATTCTCCTCAACCCAAAAGTAAATTGGGAATCAGTATTGTAGCTCAGGCTGTTGTTATTGATACTTTGAATGAGTTAGGTTCAAAAGAAGCTGAAGAGATTGGAAATGAAGCTAGGATTTTGTTGACTTTGGTAATTTCAACTTCCATCTCTTTGTTTCTTCTCAGATAAATATATTTCATACTGAAAATATAACTGTTGCTTTCTATGCAGTTGAATTCTCACTTGGTGAAGTTGCATGACTTGGCTTCTGATAATGCTTCTATTAAGAGACAGAAGAATTTTTTTGTCTGTGAAGCTGGAACAAGTTGAAGCTGAAACAAACAAAGTTGAAGGCAGAGGTAGAGGAGAAAGGTAAGGAAAATGTTGCTTTTTCTGCCATTGAAGTTGAGAAATTTTTTTTGAAATTGAAATTGACTGAAAAAGATGAGAAGATCAGTGAATTATTATCTGAGAAGAATAAGTGGATTGGTGAGGAGACTAGATTGAGGAAGGAATTAATTTATCTTTGTAACAAGAAAGATGAATGGATGGATGGTTTGGAAGAACTGAAATTGGAAAATTTAAAGATTTCCAAGGAGAATGAGGATTTAAAAACCTCTCAGGCCAAATTGTTTGATGAGTGTAACTTATTGAAATCTCAGTTGGAATCTTTAAATTCCGAAGCTGTTAAAAATTAGACTATAGACGAATTTCGAGCATCCCAGGCTTATATTGATGAGCTGAATAGTGCTGCTACTGGATATGTCGATAAAGGAGCTGCTCATATCATTAGGCAAATATAGCCTTTGGCTAAGGATAAAATAGATTTAGTGAAAGCTTTCCTTGGACCATTTGGATGTGAGAAGTCCAGGGAAGGTGCCACTTTTGTTCCTTTTCTTAATGAAGATCTTGAATCTCTGGCTAGAGAGGATGCCAGGGAAGGTAGAGTTTGGGAGGTTTCTGAAGCCATGGTGCCTAATTTCTGGGACCTTGTGAATGAAAATTTGCCAGCAATGTCGACTAGAGGACTTCTTAGAAGTGAGCAAGAATTCATTGATCCAGATCAATCATTGGTGCCATATGAAGATCATGCCTTGATCCTAGGAGAATCTTCTTCAACTGCTCTTCTAGGTGAAAATTCTTTGAATCAGGATATTGCAGAAGTAAATCCGGGGTTTGAAGCATTAGCTTTAACTGATCCTGCAACTATTACTGATCCTAGGAGCTCGTCTGATGAAGCTGCTGTTTGAGCTTTTAATCTTGATATTGCTTCACTTGAACTATCTCTTTGTTCACTTTTTGTTTTTGTTTTTTGAACAGACTGAGACACTCAGTATATTATGATAAGCATATGTTTATATAGCTTGAACAAGTGACTTGTAGTTTTCATGGCTGCTCAAGTCTTCTTGGAATAGTTGATATAATGACATATATATGATATGGAAGTAGCTTGCCTTAAATTTCTGTCATTAAGTATGTTCCTGAAATTGATTTTCAATACTTAAACTTATATAATGAGCACTTAAAGTGCATATTGTTAAAGTATCATGTGCACATGAAATATGAGGTTTAAGAAATGAACCCAAAAAGACTAAATATTATTATGGAATTATATTTAAACTCCTTAATATTTAATCCTTTTCTAAATGAACTTTGTATTTATTTTTCAGTTAGCATTGATATGTATATATATCCTCATGATGATTGGAATCATATCTAGATTACAAAATATTTAATTTTGAGATTATATTTAAATCTCATTCATGAAGTCATATTTATACTTCACCATATTTGAACTATAGGCATTTTTAAGTTTTGAAGAGGTATATTTAAGCCTCATGGAGGTATATCTAAGCCTCAGGGAGGTATATTTGAACCTCCAAAATAGGAATTATATTTAAATTTCATAATGTTCGAACTGAGATTATATTTAAATCTCATCCTGAAATTGTATTTAAAGTTCATTTTGTTTGAACTTTTAGGCATGTTTCAATCTTGGAGAGGTATATTTAAGTCTCCAAAATTAGAATTATATTTAAATTCCATAATGTTCGAACTGAGATTATATTTAAATCTCACCCTGAAATTGTATTTAAACTTCATTTTATTCAAACTTTTAGGCATGTTTTAGCCTTGGAGAGGTCTATTCAAGCCTCAGGAAGGTATATTTAAGCCTCCAAAATAGGAATTATATTTAATTCTATAATGTTCAAACTTATCCTAAAATTTTATTTAACTTCATTTTGTTCGAAATTTTAGGCATGTTTCAGCTTTGGAGAGTATATTTAAGCCTCAAGGAGGTATATTTAAAGCTTCAAAATAGGAATTATATTTAAATTCCATAATATTCGAATTGTGACCACTTTTTTTAATTTTTAAGTATTTTTCTTTGATTTTTCCTTGTTTTCATTGTTTTTCGGTTTTGTTTTTGAGTAGTT
>JAXGGT010000035.1:4041225-4053193 GCA_035583425.1 Marsdenia floribunda | reverse complement strand
TTAACTTTTAAATTAAGACAAAAAATAAAAAATAAAAATAAAGTCTTTTAGATCTAAATCTTATAAAAAAAAAAAAAGGGCAAAATGTTACATTTAATTACTGAACTATTTATGTGTTTTATGTATAATCATCAAACTTTGAAATGTATTTTTAAGCTATCAAACTTTTTTTTTTTTTTACAACATAGGTTTCTAAAAATGGATGGCAATATCCTAATCACTAGAACATCAAATACATTGATTTATATTAATGCATTTTATATTATATAGTAATGTGAATCCCTAAATATAAAAGGAAAAAAAAAAATGAATGGGGAAAGCCATTGTAGGTCATCTTTCCATCTTATTTCCACATTTTGAAGGGCAAAAAATCATAAATTTTCTCCCACTAATAGGAAGGATCTCCCCTTTTGATAAACAAAACAAAATGCTATCCAAAAAAAAAAAAAAAAAAAAGAAACAAAACAAAATGTTTTCGTGTCTCTTTCTTCTACTTAAAAATAGAATTTCATTGGTTAAAAGTTTAAATACATATACAACACTTTGGGTGCGTGAGAGAAAAAAGAAAAAATAATAATATTTAGAAGGCAGGCAAAATATCTTGATAAGACTGAACTTTTTTAGATTGCAACGTTTATAATTAAATTAAATTTCGACTGATACTATTTAAAAAAAAAAAAAAAGAAAAAAAACTAGCACTTCCTTACGCTGTAACTATTACTTTTTAAAATTTTTATTAGTACTTAGTTATAAAAAAATTAAAAATTCTATTCAATTTATTTTAAAATTTTACATCTTCTCAAACCCACCGCCCCCACTGTTAGGAACCACCATAACACCACCGGCAGCCACCAATACTGGAAGTATTACTACTTCCAATTTGATTCTCTTTTGAGCAGCTTCCAAGGTGCATAAGGGGACTTAATGGGTCTATCGTTAATGATGAGGCAAAGATTGAGATCTTTTCATATCTCCAAAAAAAATCAATTTAAAGAATATTTTAATATGTATATGAAATAGCAATTTCAATATGTATATAGACAAATTGAAAATTTTAATATTTATTTCAAAAAGTTTAAATATATATGTATATACACGCATATAACAATAAAAGTTTATACACACATGTGTGTATATATATATATATTAATAAAATAAATCAATAAATTAAAAAAAATTATTTATGATAAAAGTAAAATTAAAAATCTATTTTTTCTCCTACATATGCATTATAAAAATAATCTCTTCTGGAATTGTGAGTTCTAATAACATTCACTTCTCATTAGTTCTAACAACATTCATTTCTAGGAATGAGTAACAGTTAGTCAAAATTTCATAATTCTCATTAATTTGCTCAATAGCAAGAGAACATGAAATATGATTAATATATTTCTTTTGATAACTTTAAGAGTAACAAACTAGAGAATGATAAGATTTTTCATAAGAGGAAATAACCTACTTGTTTATTCTTGAAACAACGTACTCAGTTGATCAAAGCATCATACTACTTACTCTTGTAAAAAACCTTCAAGAACTTATTCAGTTGATTAAAGCTCCATATTGTTTACTCTTGTGATAAACTTCAAAAGCTTACTCAGTTGATTAGAGCTTCATGCTGATAATGTGTTATGAAATTGTAAGAATACAATAGAATAACAGAAGTAAAGAGAATAGTATGAAAATATCAAGAAAAGAGAGAAAAAGAGAATTTTCATTAATTTCTCAACTCTTCAAAGGTTTCTACAATGAAACAAAGGACTTCATATTTATAGAAGAGATTTGATCTCATCTTTAGGGGGTATCACATCATCAATGACATCATCATCATCAAGGAATTGCATCATCAACGATATCATCATCAAGGAATTGCATCACCAATGACATCATCATCGAGGTATTGCATCATCAATGACATCATCATCAAAATTAACTGATGTTCGTGAAAATCAGATGAAAATTAATCTCTACATAGAGAGAAAAGTAAAAGAAAGCAAGAGAGGAAGTGTAATGAATAGAAGAGCACAAAGGAACAAGGAGTCCAAAGGGAGAAGGGAAAAGCAACCTCGATGGGGAATAAGGATTCCAGATGGGAAACAAGATGGTGCCTAATGGGAGAAGCTTCTTCCCAATTAGCAATTGAGATTGTCCCGTGGGGACTCCTTTAGTTCTCAAATGGAATCTTTGTGGCTCTCAATGAGTTCCGAAGGTGTTTCGAGCTCTTTTTGTGTAAAAGAAGAGGGAATAAGAGGATTTGAAAAATGATTCTCTTTGTTAATCTCTTAATAAACTCTTCAAAAGAACAATGAAAGAGATTAATTGTAAGGATATGATAAACATCATCTTTTTTAGTTAAACGTGAATTAATGATGTTGGAGGAAATCAGATAAAAACTAATCTCTACGGAGAGAGAAAAGTAAAAGAAAGCAAGAGAGGAAGTGTAATGAATAGAAGAGCACAAAGGAACAAGGAGTCCAAAGGGTGAAGGGAAAAGTAATCCCGATGGGGAATAAGGATTCCTGATGGGAAACAAGGTGGTGCCCGATGGGAGAATCTTCTTCCTGATCGGCAATTGGGATTGTTCCAAAGATAGATATTATTTTACCTTTCTCCTCCTTGTTTTCTCTATTCTTGGAGCTGGTCCTGAACTAAAGTTCCCCGACAGTCACCTTCTCTTTCCTATACGACGCGCGATGGAACATCTTACATGGTGGTTTAGGTGTATTTAGGAGTGGCGATCATGTCGGGTTTGTGTAATCGTATCGAGTTGAGCTAAAGTAATTATACTTAACCTGTCAACCCAAAACCGACACGAACCCAAAATGACACGAAAAAGTTGAACCCGAACATGACACCGAAAATTAATCGTGTCAACCCACCAACTCGATTATGACATGCATATGATTCAAAACCATTAACCCGCCAACACGATTACATGATATCAATCTGCTATCTCGATTATTTACCTATTTAACTTATAAAAATATCAATATTATGTAATTTATTTATATATAAAATTTAAAATTTTTAAAATTTTTAAAATTATTAAATAATTTATTAATAAGTTAAAATATAATTAAAAATAATAATAATAATTAGTTATTATTTAAACGGGTTAAGTGAGTTGGAAACATGTTACGTGAGTTCAACCCGTTTACAACCCGAACACGATTATCATTAAACTGGTTGACCCGCTCTGACACAAACTCGTTTATCTTCAACCCTAACCCACTAATTTCGTGTCGTGTTTGTATATAGACGAAAAAGACTCCTTGATGATACTTTCTGCCTTACTACTGTTTGCAAAAGGTGTTCATTTTAAAAAATTAGAGGGAGGATTGGGATTTAGAAGCATCCATTACAAACCTAAGGGTGTATTTAAATAAAAATTAATTATTATTTAAATTGGTTAAGTAGGTTTTCAACCCATTTACACGATTATCATTAAACGGGTTGACCCGCCCTGACACAAACATACTTATCCTCAACCTTAACCTGTTAATTTCATGTCTTGCTCGTGTCAGATTGTTGTGTAGGATTAAATATTGCCACCCCTAGATGTATTTTCCTTGTCGAAAACCAACTCCCTCTTCCTGTTCTTCAGAAGCTGATGAGCTATTTGCATTTTTTTTTTCTAGAGCTAAAGGCGGGAAGAAATCAATAAAATAATCTACTGCTGGATTATCAACTATCTAAAAGAACCCTACAAAAGTTCTTGATGTCTAAAATAGGGCAAGAAACGACATTATCCACTACCTTCAATCAATCATGTTCGTTACGAGTAATACAACAATCCCTAAAATGCATATAGACGAAGAAGACTCCTTGATGATACTTTTTGCCTTACTACTATCTACAAAAGGTGTTCATTTTGAATTAGAGGGAGGATTGGATTCAGAAGCATCCATTACAAACCTAAGGGTGTATTTAAATAAAAAATTAATTATTATTTAAACGTCTTAAGCGGGTTGGAAACGTGTTACGCGGGTTCAACTTGTTTACACGATTATCATTAAACGAGTTGACCCCTCTGACACGAACTCATTTATCCTCAACCCTAACCGGCTAATTTTGTGTCATGTTCGTGTCAGGTTGTTGTGTCAGATTAAACATTGCCACCCATAGGTGTATTTTCTTTGTCGAAAACCAAATTCCTCTTCGAGGATAACCTTTGTAGATTGGGACTGTGTGACTCACACCATCACCAGAATCTAGAATAATTCTTATCTAGAGTTTAGTGAATCCTTTTCTACAATTGCACAAGGATTCAAATGTTTAATCACACCGATCACTATCTATAATTGAATAGACCATGGCAATACATCCAGACACACAATCCCAGATAAAGATAAACAGCCATAGTTTCTTGATCTTCCCCTTGAAACAAATCTTGGTTGATGTCCTTCAGGTCCAAAACTACTATCTTGAACGAAAAAGATAAATTCATGGTTTCAGCAAAAGATGTCAGCTTCTTTCCTATCTCTTTGGACGTTCCTATGGCTGTTATCTTGAGAAGTTTAGATGGACATTCATACCCGAACAAACAAATGTCACACAATTTTTTTAAAAAAAAACTTAAATAGTAACTTAACAGACAAATTTAACTAGAAGGACCAATGTCACACAATTCAACATAGTTTATGGACCAATGTCACCAAATAGCCATAGTTTGGGGAATATTTATGCAAATTTGCCCCATTAAATAATAATTTTCACTACAAATACATTGTGGAAATATTATTATAAACATATATCAAACTATTCAGTACTATTGTTACAACAAGATATAAAAGTCAGTGCTATATCTATTCAACTAAGAAGAAGCTGGATAAGGGGAGCACGCTAATCCTTCACATTCCTGGAATCTATCATGACGACATGAACCCGTGTCTCTTTTGGCCAATGCACCCATGCCTCTCAAAAACTGGGATTTGTGAACTTGTTATATGCATTGATATGAACGTGGGGGTGGGGGTGGGGGTGGGAAAAGGTCACAATCCTGCTTCAACAATTGAATGCACCTTGAAATGGAGTAGGGATCAGGATTGGTGGTGTCACCTCGTGCAGACTTGAATAGATAGTCGTCTAGCATGGCTTTCGACCTTTTATTGAAATTACTGCACGCTTCAAATTGTTGAACAGCAGTATTTGATCTCAACTTCTTGTCGCTACAAGAACAGTTGCAGTCCAACATGCTCCCAATCTTTCTCTTTGAACCAAGAGTGACCATATCTACATTGACACCACGTGGATTCTCATTCATTTCATCTAATTCATTTGAGACTGGAATTGCATCGGATTGGATGGTGATGGGCTGTCTCGCCTTTGTCTTCGAGTAAGATCTCTTTCTTCAGCATCAGTAAGTAGAGACTCCTTGGATGACCGTGCAAATGAACCCTGAGCTCCACTGTCCTAAAATACATTAGAATACATTAGCCATGAGGTCTTAATGTGGCAGTCCCTGGTTATTCCCTAGTATCTTTGCCTCCGGTTTTTTCTACATGACAAAGTACAAACATTAGTCACACCACACACATTATAAGTTGTATAACAATATACACATATTTCTCAATCATATATTTGTCATACCCTTTTTATTGCTTCCCATGGCTTAGCACTATAGTCTATATTGTTCGGGACTGCATTTCAGCCTATATCAATTATGTCGAGTCATCTCTAATTGATTTCATGGCCAAGTATAGCTCCCTCATCCTGCTAAATTTTTGAGACAATTGGGGCACGGAGTAATGGTTTCTAGTTGAAGCATTAAATTCAGCTTGAATCTGCTTCCATACATTACTTTTGAATGTCCCTTGCACCCAGGTTCTGTCTTTGTTTTTCCATTCTTTCAATATGTTCAAATATTGTCGTTCCAAATTTGATGTCCACAACTTATTTCGTAGTATAGATGATTTGATTTCCTCAACATTATTGTTAGATGTTTCTATTTGACCTTGAACCGAGTGTAAGAAATAAATACAAATAAATACAAGTTATATATCACATACACAAGTAAACTGAATGTCATGTTCTACTGTCAATATCACCTAAATAACATATATGTATTTTATGGATTAATAACAAAAAAGTACACGAAAGAAACATTGATGATTAAAAAAGAGATCACATGAACCAAAATACACCTTTGTAGAAGAATTGAGTCGTTGCCGCTTCAATGGAGCAGAGTTACTACCAGCAGTCGACTCTAAATCATCTGCGTCCAATCAACAACGACAATGGGCACAAATCTACATCAATGACAAAGAAAAAACGCAGTCAACAAAATGTGATAGACCAAACAGAAGTAATAAATATAGCCCACAAAATATGAACAACTGCAACCTTACAAAAAATGACGAACACCCAACTTTCACAAATCATACATGAATGCCTTTGGACTCCAGTGTCAAGGAATAGCGTCTTTTACGGGATACCCAAATCTTTTTATATGCCCAACCACTTTTTCGGAATAAGTTGTTAGGAGCACTGTAAGTAAATTCAACCGTGAAGCAATTTAAAGGCAGCCTCATCTGCGTTTTAACAGTGTTTTCGTTGTTGTGATATTGATGATGGGAAGTTGGCCAGACGCAATTAATCGATGGTTGGATATCAAATTATCGAATTTGTGTTAAGGTGATGAGATTTTGGTAGATTTAGGCCAGATTTTGCATTAATTCTGTTTGGATGATGTGAAATCGGCGAACGAATGATGAATTCGAGTGGACAAACCGGAGAGAATGACATCAGAATGCTCACAGGTATCCATTAGGTTTGCTTAATCTTTTTTTTTTTTTTTCCCAGCCTGGCAAACATGAATAGTGTCATGTCCAGATGGTGTCCAAACAAGTACACCGCATTTTTTTTTTTGAGTTTGAGTGAAAAATTTAAAAAAAAAAAAAAAAAAAAAAAAAAAAACGATAGTCCAGATTTTTCATGTTCAAGCCTGTTCTATAGTTGCCAGATTTCTTGGTAGATTAGCACACAGAATTGATGGTAGAATGTCTGGTAAAGTATGAGATTGTTCAATATTGGACTGCTAAGATTGAACCTGAGACAAGTTCCTACATCAAGCTTTTGAAGGAGCTGATTCCTACAAAAGAAGATGTCGAAATTCTTTATTTGTCCGGAGTTATTCGAGGTGAACGGGATAGATTGCCTACACACCTATTCATGTATCAATTTCTAGAAAGATCGTCTGCGCATCTCTGTCACATAAGACAACAGATCAAAGAAGATACACTTGAAGACAACAGATCAAAGAAGATACTCGCAAGTGTTCGCTGCCCTGGCTAAAGCTGCTCAAGAGTGTTGGAGCGTTCACATTTATCGAACTAAGTCTTTGCGTACCTTCAAACACATTATACCATCCTTTCTTATTACCAAAATCTTGGACAAATTAATTATTGTTTAGGAACTTTTATTTGAGATTTTTGTGTGCATTTTTTTTTTCTTTTTTTGGCAATAACATTAACATGGTCGATATGGACAGGATTGGATCGAAGAAAATCTAAACAGGAGTAGGAGTACAGATATATAGTTGGATGAATCACTGTAATTATAACTGTTGTTTAAGAATCTTCATATTCTTATCTATCAAAGTTTAAGTCTATTATACTGAAAATAATTGGAACCCTACAAAGCACAAAAGATATAATCAATAACAAACAAATAGAAATAAAAATAAAGAAAACAAAGAAAAAACCATACAAAATATGTAATCTTTTTATTTCACTTATTTTGACATTTCTAAAATATTTTCAAAAGATCGACCAATTATTCTCCATCATTAACAATGATTCATACATTAACACAACATGGAACAACCATTTCCACACAGCCGACAATAAAGAAAGCTAGCTAATGTGCTTAATTAAGGTTATTTACACCGTAAAAACACAATAGATATTGATATCATAATCATTCTGGATGCTCCCTCGTCGTGATTCTTTCATTCCATTTTTCCTTCAGCTGCCATGTTCACCTTTGCACAATACTCGAACAAACTACCATCGAAGCAGCGCCTAATTGCTTCTTTAGACAGGAAGCCTTCTTCATCCCTGGCCAGTGTGTAAAGCAGAAGCCACTCTAATTTGCTTGCTACCCTGAAAAGACCAAAAAATAACAGATCAAATAACCCAGTTCTTTGATTTCGTTTCCGTGGAGATGTAATCATATACTCGGGAGAATAAACAATATACACTATACCATCCAAAAATATCGAAGGCAAGCCTGTTGCCCTCGGTCATGGCCCAAATCTCCCCCAAAGTAAGTTTATCAGGCATTGTTCGGCCGTACTTGCTGAAGATGTTCTCAAAGTGCTGAGGGAAATACCTACAAAGATTTCGGGGATGAAGAAGTTAGTTGCCATTACATATGGCATGCAAAATGTCATTTCGATCACGATTACCTTCCTTCGGGGTCATACGTTCCGGTGTCACTCCCATGCTTGCACCTGTGAATGTTGTGTATATATATAGGGAAGAATGGAGAAGGAAACCATCCCTATTACCAAAGAAAATGTGGGTATCAGATAAACATTACTTGATTCATGACATAAACAAAGAAGCCCATCTTGCAAAAAAATGCACAAATTAATATATATTGAACTTACCGGGAGAGAAGGATAGCTCAAACCCACATTAATTACAATGGCTGCCACAAAAGATATGATCATATTGAAACCCAGCTGTCGCATCCCTGTAGAAAAACACTAATTTTGTTTAGTAGTATATTAGTAAAAAGTGGTTAATTACGCCCACCATCCCAGAAAAGGCTTGCATCAATCAACATTTAAAAATCATCCTTATTTAGACTGGGATTCTTTCCTACAATGCAATGTCATTTTCAACCAAGGGAAAGGATAGGGTTAATTTAAACTAAAGACTTCAGAGACCTCAACTTTTCCTGTGAGGAAATTATTAACTAAAGAAACATCTGGATCATTATGCATAGCCTACACCCACCCATATATATATATATATATGAAGATTAAGCCATTTTAGTATTAACTAAAGAGACATCTGGATCATTATGCATAGCCTACACCCACCCATATATATATATATATGAAGATTAAGCCCTTTTAGTCATTACTTTATTAATTTTTAAAAGTTTTAAGCTGTTTTTGGACTGGCCTTTCAAAATTTCACTCAAACTATCAAACTAAAAAAAAATCATGTTTGGACACCACCTAACATATCACCTGACATGACCTAACATATCACCTGACATGCGACTGCTACTGTTTTGTTCATTTCTCATTTATATATATATATATATAAATATATATAACTCAAATAACAATATTATCATTACACTAATAAAATATATTATTTTTTTTTACTTACCACCTTATATATTATTTTTTTCTACTTACCACCTTTTACTCCTCGTTTTTCGCAATTCACTCAACCCTTAAAAATCAGCAATAAAAAAAAACCTCCAATCTAAAAACATCCTTAATTTTTGACAGTTTTGGTATGCTTTGGCCTTTTCTGATTTTTTTTATCGGAGTTGGAACCTTACCACCACTCCTAACTTTAATCAGAAATTAACCTATTAATGATCACCCACGACAAAAAAAGTAAAAAAGTACATATATATATATACACACACATATACATACATACATACATGCAGAAGTGGCTCAATTATTATTACCTGAATAAGTTTCCCAAGGGTAAACAATACCATCGTCATTTTGGTCAAAGAATGAGACATGCTGCTGCAGAACACTCAAATTGTTATGGATGTGCCCTGATGTTCCATGAGGATGTTCCATATCAGGAGCAGCCAGTCCCCTAGCCATATCTGAATTAGAGAATTGCAGACAGCTAATTAATGTTATTAATTAATCAATGACATAAACGCTTGCTTGCTTGCAATGACCAACTAATTAATTAATTAAGGGTTCGAAGAAAAACAGATTAATTAATTCAGCAATTAAGCTTACAGGGCTTTGGAATTGAAGTTTCCAGATCAGTTCTCACCCTCCGCTCAAGTGTAACTGGAGCCAAAGGAGCGATCGGTGAGAGAGCTGCATTCCTATCGGTTTCCGTTGCCATCCCCTTTTTTTTTTCCCTTTTCCTCTTTTCTAACGGCAGTCGATATTCAGATCTAGTTCCGGGACCCCTCGGTGTGGTGCTGATTACAGTACCGTGCGCGAGCGAAATGTAAGTAGAAAGACCAAAAAAGAAGGAAAGAATAGCAGAAAAAGGAGGCGCGAGATTTGGCCGGGAAATCTGCGTGGCGGACATGCAAATCTCCTCTGCTTACACCTCACTGCGAGCAGGCTCATGACTCGGTTCGTCTTCTACGTTAGACACCTTCTTACTGTTGCCACGTATCCTCAGAGTCACTGCCACTTATCCCCTATATAATGTTCTGAACTTGGGACCAGGGGCGCCCAAGTGAACATTCAAATTTTCAGTTTTTTTTTTTTTTTTTTTTTTTTTTAGGGCACTTTTATCTCACTTGTAGGTCATAAGTAAGATTTGCTACCAACTCATCTAGCCTTGTTTTTGGATTAGAGTTTTTTTTTTTTTTTTTTTTTTTAAATTGCTCATTTTTTTAAAAAGATTTGAGTGAATTACAAAATACGAAGAGTAAGGTGTGGACAAGTTAAAAAGTTGTCTAATAAGTGAAGGACGAAAATAATATATTTTATTAATATAATGATGATATTGTTATTTGAGTTATATATATTTATATGTATACATTAAATATTTTATTCATTTTTTTGCTACCTAGACAGACATGAATAGTAGCATGTCAGGTGGTGTCCAAACAATTACAATTTTTTTTTTCAATTTAAATGAAATTTTGAAAAAAAAAAAAAAAAAAGTCCAATTTAAAAACAACCTAAAATATCTTATTTTAAAAATTATCATAATCTCACTCTAATATTAAATATAAACTTTATTAAGTAAAACTTTTTATAAACTGAATCTACATCTCTCATTTTAAATAATTATAATTATTTTCTTTATTTTTGAGTTTGTTTGAATGACAGATTTATGATTTAATTATATTAATTTTTTTTAGAAACACCACATTCCCCTATTTAATTACATCATTTATTAAAAGAAAAAAAAATTAAAGAAAAGGTCTTCGGCTTAGCATAAGTAGGTAAGACAGCCTTATGAACCCTATGAGAGGAGGTGGCGAGTGTCACTTGCCATTCATATTGAATCCGGATTAGTTTGAAACAAAAGAAAATTTAAGTGAAAAGGGAAAAAGAAAATAAAAAAATACAGCTGCTTTAATCCTATGGATCACATTAAAGCCCATCAATTAAAACCCAAAGGAAATAGTAATAAAACTAGTTGGAGCTTGTATCGGTTAGGAGCCAAAATTATCGTACGGACAGACTTACTTGTCGTTCACTTTGCCTCAAAAGTAACCCATAGATATCTTGAGAGCTTCTGGTGAGAGAACAGAAAGAGCACAGAATGGCAACGGAAATTGCGGCGACGGCAGAAGTAACCACGGCCGAGGCGCCGCCGGCTGTAGCAGAAGCAGGAGCAAGGCAGCCGCACAAATTGGAGAGGAAATGGACTTTCTGGTACGATAATCAATCAAAGCCGAAACCGCAAGGTGCGGCTTGGGGTTCTTCCCTCCGCAAGCTCTATACCTTCGACACGGTCGAAGAATTTTGGTGGTACGTCTGTGATTTGATACTTCCCCGGACGTCGATGTCTATGCCTATTCTGATTCAGTCGTTTATTCGTTTATAATGATTTATTGTGCTTTGAGTAGTACATCTTGTTCTGTTTTGATTTATTTGTGTTGTGTGTTTAGATTCATTCCTCTGCATACGGAGGTATGATATATTTATGCATTCGTATCTTTCTTTGAAACTGTAATTATGGAAGGATACAATATATAGATATATATATATTACAGAACAACGATAGAAACTTTGAAAAAAAAAAAAGGAGGGGGGGGGGGGGGGGCAAAACGTAAAATACGC
>JAXGGT010000035.1:4008672-4022372 GCA_035583425.1 Marsdenia floribunda | reverse complement strand
CATTATTTGACTTCATTTTTGGTCTACTTCCTGTATCAACTGGTATAACTTTATTGATTATGCACTGCAGTGAGGACTGGTTGTTTAATTGCTTATGCAACCCAGCTAAAGTCTCAAGTCTATTGTCAGATTTAACCTCACTGCTCTCCCAGGAGATAAAGAAATATGACACAAGTATACTTGATGGTGCTGCATCAACCTTTAGCCCAATAATTTTCAATCTATCTGAACAGGATTGTTAAGGATGGAAATAGCAAGTTAGATCAAAATAACAGGTATGTTTATGTTTCTTCTGTTCATTTTATTGAGTCTTCTATGATTTTCCCTTTAATTGATAAATAAATGAGATAATTCTGCATTTATATCATTTCACTTTGCATGTACGAAGATATTTGTAAATCCATCTTTTCAGTCTTGATGATTCCTTGATGCAGCTCGTTTTGCTTAATCTTCTTTCAATGAGAAGAGAAAACTGTATAGTACCCATACCTTTTCCCCTAGCGCACACTTTAATTTTCCCTCTAAAGTAAGATTTGGAGATACCATAAAGACATCATGATTCCTCATCTTGCTATGTAATTTTTTCATTGATTTGGTTATGAGGACCAACCCTAAATTTGTTGCTTTCTGTCAGTATAACTGCTTTGGTTCTGACATTTTTGAATTTTTAAATATAAGAAATTACTCCTGAGATATCTAGGCAGCTTGGAAGCAGATAATGAAGCAATTGTTCTCTGTTGGGAGATCATGGAAACACATGCTATCCAGGCAAAACTTCTATGTAATATTATATCATCACTTATGAGGCTTAATATTCTAGGGGGCGTGTTTTGTGTGGGAGTGGGGAGTTTGGATAGAATGTCATTGACCTTTATAGTGTGGTATCCTCTCATTGTTTAGTCTGAGAGTAAGCCGGTATCCTTCTTTCGGAGGTTCAATAATCTCCACAACATCAGGACAAATTCCTTTTACCTTCTCAATAGTATATCGTGGCAGCTCAGATGATAGCAAAAATTCTTGATAAATAAGAGGAGTTGATATTGATAAGTATGTGTGATATGGATCTGAAGCTGAAGCCTGCATAAAATAACAGTCAGAAAATCTTATGTCGAACAACATCTAATGTTGAGAAACTACATGTGGTATCACATTCATTGGATTTCGCTCCAAAATTATCCTATTGTTCAGATGCTTTTGTATTCAACAGGTACCTATTTGAACTTTCAAGATGTTATAGTAGTGCTTTATTCTCCTCCTTTTGATGTCGTTTTCAGTATCTCTCCTTATTGTGGAGATGTGGAATGATTGATTATACTCGTTGGAGGCATCACAAGGTGAATCCTTCTACCAAGTGAAAGTATAAATAATATGCATAATATCCATTCAACTACTGCTACGAAGGTAGATTTTTGCTTTCTTCATGTAAGATTAAGTGAGACGACTTTGTAAACTACGATATTTTCTGGTGAAATGCTTGTAGGAATAAGAATGTTTTGTGTTCTTTAGCTGCTTCTGAAATAATAGATAGAAGTCTCACCAATTATTTTAGCCTCAAATATCCTAAAAGTTGATCAGCCAATAGTACCTGGACATGATATTCCACAGATCCATATTCATACAGATGCTGATCAAGCTCCAGGGGTTTATCAGCTCTGCCACAAAAGAAATAACAACAATTATGATAACAAAAGCATTTATTTTATTATTTCAGGAATTAACATGCATAACTTTGTTCCTGGACATAGTTTTGGTTTCGTTTGGTTTATTCAAACCACTGAGATTCAAAACCCTCTATGCTTCACTATTTGCCAAAGTGTGGCAGACCTTATGTTTAAGACACATTGATCCGGTTTCCATATAGTACATTATATTTTCGTAGTATGCAAAGGCTTTGGATATAAAAGTGATCAGTAGTCCTACACAAAGTTCAAGATTCTTGCTGCTTTCTGGGGCTTTGAGGTAAGATTGTAGTAAGAAATGATTTTCGAAGTTACATTATTTCATTCTCCCCTCATGCGATCTACTGTTGCCTAAACTTAGTGCAGGAAATCAGTTTGTACTATATGCGTGCACATTGAGGTTATGTACGTGGTGGGAGCAGAAATTTTGTGGTAAGGAAGCTGATGAAGAACATAGCACATATGTCTGGTATGGACTCAAAGTCACATAATCTAGAGTTTCCATGGTACAGAAACTTGCATAACTTCATAGTAATATCTTTCGGAGGAACGAAAAAATTATAATAATAATAATGGCAAACCCGAGAATAATAATACTCAAAAACAAATACCAGAAACAGGAAAAAAAAGAAGCCTATCTTAACCTGTATATCCTCAGCAAAATTTCCTTCAGTGATGGTGATGCCCTTTCAAAGCATGCCATTATCTTTGTGTTGTGTGTTTTGGTATTGAGCTGAAGAATGTAAAGTATTTATTTGTTAATTGTGAAGATAGTTCGAGTAGAAAGCAAGTTTTGTTTTGCAATAATGTTTAGCAACCTTTGAAGCAATTTACCTAACTCCATAAAAAAGATATATATATATATATGTATAGTGTATGCATATGCTTTTCATTTTGTTGGAACCAGATATGTGATATGAATGGAGAAATCCAGAAAGAGAACAATAATAGACTAAAAGGGACAAAACAATCATATGGTTGCTGTAATCTAAAGTTTGATTAGGCATTTGACATTAGTCTCAAGTTTGGTACTTTTTGCTTGAATGCTGATGGGAAATATGAACAATCTTCATGATAAGTCTTCTCTTTATCATTGATTATGGCCTTTGCTTCTAGGAAGCAAAAATATACCCCTTTTTTTTTTTTTTTTTCCAAATTTCTTTCCCCTAAAATGGAAGTGATGTAGAAAATATAGGATTTCTTGTAATGTTAAACTTTTCTTTCTTTTCTTTCTTTTTTTTTTTTACTTGTAATGTTAAACTTGAGACTAAGTCTTGAGCAACTATCTCTTATATATATACATATATTTCAAATCCAAATAATTATTTGAAATAGAAAAAAAAAAAAGAATAGTAAATACATCTTAGAAAGAATAAAATAATTTTGACTTACTATTTTAGAAATAACGACATCTAACCACATGTGTGCGCCAATATGGCCCTATGGTTTGTCAGGGGTCATTTAGTGACATTCTAATTTTGTTCCCCAAATAGTCATTTAGTAATATTCTTAAGATTTGTGAACTTTAAATGCCTCTTGAGGAGTTAAAAACTTGTGTGCTCTTTTTTTTTTTTTTTTTTTTTAATTTATTAATTTTTTAACCTCCATTTTTGGGGAAGGACTGCTGTTGTTTAACAAGTTACAAAGTAAATACATATATATATATATATATATATATATAAATTCTCCCCACTCTCGCCCCCGTTATAAGGGGGGGGGGGGATTGTAAATAGATGGTCCAAATTAGATAAAGAGATAAAAGAAAGGAAAATTGGTCAGTTCAGTCCTATAACTATTTTGGTTAATTAATTAAAGTTTAAAATTTTTATTTTTAACCTAGTAAGTTCTATATCTTTTTAAAAGTAGCTTATTAAATTCTTTTGGTCAAAAATTTAAATTTTTTTGTCAAAATTTATCACATATCAGGTACGTGATGATTTTTTGGGGGGCAAAACAATCTAAACATTGTTCTTCTCTTTGTTTTTCTCTGGACTGAGAAGAGAAGAGAATGGTTAGGTTATTGCAGATAGTGAGAAGTTAAACTTCAAAGATTTAGAGTTTCGTAGCATTATAAATACTTATTGTTCAATTTATTTCTTTTAAAATGCGTCGACATTATCGTCATTGCTTTCTTATTAGAATCTAGCACGTGATGAATTTTGAACAAAAAGTTTAAATTTTTTGCCAAAAAAACTTAATAGATTACTTGCAAAAAGATATAGGATTTACCATATTAAAAATAAATATTTTAAACTTTCGTTAATTAATAAAAATAGTTATGGGACTGAACTGGCTAATTTTCTTAAAAGAAGATTAATTTTTGACGCTAAAGAAGTAATAAAAATATATAAATTGATTTAAAGGAGTGAAAATTCAATCTAAATTTAAGTAATTTCAGATATTTTAAAATATATATATATATATATATATCCTTTTATTAGATGTAAGAAACGAGAAATGATTTCATCGAGTTGGAAGAAATGGATAGAAAACGACCTTAACCTAATATGATTCCTCCACATGAGTTGTTTCCTTTTCTTTTTTTAAATATAAATTTTCCTTTCTTCCCCTTCTTATGAAAATTAAAACAAAAAAGGGAAAATATATTAAAGATTTTGATTCTAAAATAATATTTTTTACTTTCTTTATTTTCATTTGTCACATTTTAAAATTTAATTGAGATGACAAATATAGAAATCAAAGGGTAATAATAGAAATTAAAAAAAAAAAAAAATTCAAGTTTTTTTAAAAATCTGCTAAAAAAATTTTTATTACTTTTTTTTTTTTTTTTTTTTTTTGGTGAATTTTATTACATTTATATATGTTTATAGAGTAATTGTCATCCAATCTAATAAATATAAACAAACTGAATAGCGGAAAAGATTCCCCAGTAAATGGCCAACGACCATTTGTTCATAAACTGTTTAACGATTTAAAATCTCGCACCACTACCTATATCAAAAAAGTAAACCCAAACCAATGACTTTCACATAAAGAAACTGCCCACCATTGCAAATTTGATTCTCTTTCATTTTGGGGATTTTCAATCTCTTCTTTTTCTTTTCTTTCTTCTTTTTCCTCTTCTTCTTTTTTTTTTTTTTTTTTTTTTCTGGTTTTCAGGAAGTGTGGGTTTGATGGGGGAATCATTTTGGTTTCAATTTCTCAAGAAAGTTTCGGAATTGTTAAATTCCTACCATATAATGTTTATGTTCTTTTGTTAAGTCTGCGGGGGAGGTAAAATCATTCAATCGATTGGCGTCATGTTTCTTTTTTCAAGAACTTTCATTTGAGTGAATGAATGTTCTTGAATTTGTGAATAGTTTTGACGTGTTGCAAATTTATTGTTTTTGTCGGTCGGGTAAATGCCTGTTGACTTTTAGGATCCCAAGTGTTTGTATTAAATCGTCATATATCTATATATGGTCATAGAATCTTTGTGATTTTTTTTTATAATTTTGAATGCTGAATTCTTGGTTTTTTCTGAGAATTGAA
The DNA here is from genome assembly GCA_035583425.1 of Marsdenia floribunda. Taxonomy (NCBI): domain Eukaryota; kingdom Viridiplantae; phylum Streptophyta; class Magnoliopsida; order Gentianales; family Apocynaceae; genus Marsdenia; species Marsdenia floribunda. Next base: position 4,017,201 of record JAXGGT010000035.1, on the reverse strand, counting down.
TTTTAGATGGGTTTCTTAGTTATACATTAAAGAACATATTTTGTTCTTTGGCGGTGCTGTCGGTGGTTAGTTTAGTGTGTAGATATTTGGGAAGTATTTATGGGGGAAGTATTTGATATGGATGGAAATGTTAAGAATGATCTGAAGGAACCTCTGGATGGTTCGGCCTCTCAAAATGGTGCTCTGAATGGACATGGGATTTGCAAAGAAGATGATGATAATGAGACACAGTTGTTGTTGCCGCCTTCAAAAGGTGGGTTGTCGAAGAAATCTGGAAAGCCTAGACTGAAAGTTCAGTGGAATGACAAAAATGGTGATAAGCTTGCAGAGGTGTTGGAATTTCAACCCAGGTAATGCTAAATTCTTTTTGTTTATGATTTTGTTCTTAATGTTTGGTTGAAGTAACTGTTGATCTTCTTCATAGTTTCTATAGTAACGAAGTTGAGCAGAGAGTGCTCAAGATTGTGATGCTTGTTGTGGAGATCTTGTAATAATTGTGTTATAATTGCTTGGTTTATGTTCTCTAAGTGTAGATGAACCTGCCTGATATAGATGCTTAGATTGAAATTTCAATCTCTCTCAACAGTTAGAAGAACCTGATTAGCTTATAATGTTTGGAACTAAGATCTCCTTGTGATGTCTTCCCAATGTGGGTTTTAGATTTGATAAGACTGTAAAACCACCTTTTGCAATAGCAGCTGCTGAAAATGTTAGCAGGGGAAAATAAACCCTATGATGTTTATACCTACCTATTTGTGAGGGCACTTGTTTCACTTTTGCATAGTCCTAAGAATGTGTTTTTATTACGTTATACTTACAATGTGCATATATGTTTGTGATGCATTCATATAGCTTGCTGGATGATTTAAAAATGAAGCTCTTTTTGAGAGGATCATTTGATTGGTTGCATGATGTGTTTGTCCAATATAGTCTCATTGCCTTAGGACTGTTTTATATGAGCTTAGTAGCTACATTTGACATGCATCTGAACTATCCCATTTATTTCTGTGTGAGAATGAATAAAAACTAAGAGCCTAAAAGAGCAGACTCAAACTCCAGAGCATGGTCTTTCTACTTGTATGGATATGAGGCTACTCGAACATAGGAAGTTTATGTTCATAGGTTGGTGACAATGTTACCAACTAAGTTGTGCCTATCAACTTGTCTGAGTACATCCTCTTTAACCTTATGTAAATACAAGAATTGTTTAAGGATGACATAGAATTCATGAAACAAGCAGAAATCTTCATCCCTTATATTTTTTTTTGTTTGTTTACTGTTTTATAGAACTTTCATACCCTTCAATTTGTAAACATTATTGAATTCGTAAGGATGAGATTTCGAACAAGTTAAGAGAATAAATTTAACTCTCGCTATTAGCTTACGCTTATAAAATGAGTAATAATTTAACTCGTTTTAACACAACACAAGTAAGACATCTATTTTTTTTCTTGAAGCTAAGTATTCTCAGTAGAAAGTAGGATTTAAGAACATATCAACATTTCATGTTGACTTGGGTTGATTTAGTTCGTACTGTTGGTGGTTACGAACTGATAACAAACTCATTATTTGTATTTTTGCAGTGAGGCAAGCGACTCAGACGAGGAAGAAGGAGATGGTTGTTTCTGTAGAATAATGTAGATAAATTGCGTTTGATTTGATTCAGTCTCATTGTCTCTCTACCTATATACTCCATCAACTGGGGGATTCTAGATTCAAGTATAGAATGCCTTTAGATAATTTAACAAACTCAAGAAGAAGCTATGTGGGGAGGTCAATGTGAATCAGTTCTCGCTTAGTACTTGATTACAATACACTCCAGCATCAAACACATTGTTGATCTTTTGCAAGTTCATAGTGTAGTGTGGCTACTTCCTCAGCTGTGCAAGAAATTTAGAACATAGAAAGTTGCTGTACCCTTTGTTCATTCCTGTGTTGTGCTGATAGTATACTGAAAGAGGACTTGTACATTTTTATATGATGTATTTCTTTCCTTTATAGCTATTTTGATTTTCGATTAAAATTATAAGTGTAACTTTTTTCATTTGTTTAATTATAAAATAACTATTTAAATACAATTTTTTTTTTTTTTTTAATTCCCTTCTTCAAAATATTTTGTATTAAATTTAACTTTTATCTATTACGTTAAACTTGTAAAGAATATAATAATTTAACATAATTTCATAAATTAGAAGATTAGAATGTTTTGAATTTATCTCTTTGTTTTTGTCTTTTCTCATTTATTGAAGAAAAAAGTATAATAAATGTTAGTTTAATTTTTTTTTTTTTTTAAGATGTCAAATAATATATATATATATATATATATAAAACGTAAAGAGTATTTTTTTAACTAGTCTTTAATTAATATTTTACAATTAATATTCATTAATTATATATATATATATAAATGATAAGATAAAATATATTTAAATTATTTAAATTAAAAGACATTTAATTTTAATATTTTTTTTAATATATATTAAAAATTTTCGATAAAATAAATAAAAAATAAAAAGAGAAAGTGTTTATTATTTTTTTTTTTTTAAAAAAAAAAAATTGAAACTTTTTCGTATTAAACGTGATTAATTGGAATCCATTATATCTTGGATCATAAACAGGGTGTTACCACCAGAACTATGTATATATATATATTCATGTATATATTATAAGGTGAATAAATTGGCTCAATGTGTGGCAAAGGGTTAACTTCAGCTAATACATTCCAGGCCTTCTTTCCTTTTTGTGGGAAAAAAGGAAAATATATATACATATAGAGAGAGAGAGATGATGAATAAACGTGTGTTAAGGGTCATAATCTAGAGGGTAGATTGAAGTCATATATATCTTTCTTTCTTGAAGGAAGGAATGATATTTTCAGAATATATATATATATATATATGTATTTGATTCGATCTTTTTCAGTACTGTTTAATTTGCTTTAGAGATGGATATCAACTTTCTTCAATGGAATCTAAACAGCTGGTAAGAATGCGATCTTGCAGTTTTTTCACATGGAGATAGAATATATGCTTGGAATGTACAAAATGCTGCGACTCGACGCAGCCTCTCTTTTTTGTTCATCTTGTTGCAGTCTTTAACTCGAAGACATGCCAGAATCTTAAGGTTGCAAAAGCTACCTGGTTGTGTCATCGATGATGATGATGATCACATTTTCCACAATTTCAATATCCAGATCTTCCCAAACATAGAACTTGTCCAAGTATACAAAGTCAATTACTCAAGAATTTCACAGTCAATGATAATTATTAACTGAAAGACAGTCATTGATGGAATTTAGATTTGTTTCTTGATCCTTTTAGAAATTCCTCCTGATTCTTCATACTATTACATATATTGAAAGAATCCTTGAAGAATTTTGATACATCCAAAGTGTTAATTGAAGATCAGTCTTAGCTTCATAGTATTTCCTCCTCCCATCCTCCTGCTCCGGTTTTTTTTTTTTTTTTTTTTTTTAATGTAGTTTCTTGATCAGGAAATTCAATTTTAATGCTAATACTAAAGTTTCATCAACTATTCTCTTCCCCTATTTGACAGCAGAATGCAGACTGTACATGGCATATGAATAGGTCTCTGTTCAATAGTTAATACCAGATTTATAAGCATACCAGGTAATCAAATTCTGTAGCATGATTCTGCTAACACTGTTTATTGGTGAACTGCATTCATGGAATATGGCTAAATGATAATCCTTTGTTCCAACTTCTCTTTTAACTTCCTTCTGATCTCAGCCTTGACACCATGTGCTCAGATTTCTGCCATATAAAAAGGCAAGTGAACAGAAAATCACTAAGGTATCCATGAGAAAATTATCAAACAATCGTTCATAGTAATATTGTCTCATGACTTCTGAGCCACATTTTAATATCATCTAATTAGACTTGTGGCTTACCTTTCTTTCTGAAGGCAATGCCAAGGTGCCAACAAGATTTTCTATTTGTTATGGTGAATGGTATTTTTAACAGTTAAGTTTTTTATTTTAAGAAAAGGGCAGATAGATAGATAGATAGATATGCAGATAGACTGAGTTCTGATTCTGAACTGAGAAAGTTGTTTTAATATGTAACTTATTATACACTATGAAAAATCAGAAGTACTTGCTGAAAACATATAAATAGCAGAAAGATTAATCAATTTCCTGCCAATTCCTGTCTTTAGAGTATACTTTTAATGTAACTGTAGCTTTGCAGAGACAAGAAAATTAGTTACACAAGAACCATCATTTTTTTCTTGAGAAAACAAAAGAAGATTCACCAAACACTGAAGAATGAAATCTATCATATGTGCCCAAAATCTTGGGAACATGAGGGAAGAACTGGAAACCTTCCCTCACAGATGAACATCCTTTATTACTATATTGAAGAAGAAAAAAGTGAAATTTCCAACTTTCTACTAATCAATCCTCCTAATTGGACTGATGTTTCTGCCTCAATTAATTATGGTTTCCCGAAATACTGGACTGCCAGTGAGTCATTATGTTTTGCTTGGTTTTGTTGATCCTCCCCTACTTCCACCATCTGTCTGGTGTGATAGAGGGGGTACTTAAGACCTCTGCTTCGTACTGTTACTGTTTTTTTAATGCATTACAACAACTATCGGGGAAAAAAAAAAAAGACTCTTTCTCCCTCTCTCAACATGCCAATCAAATGGTGAGAGTATCTGAGGAATGCCATGCCAACATGATCTCCCCCAAAAAATTAATAATTAAAATAAAACTAGGATCCCTGGATCAAAGATAGATATCGAATCTGGGAATCATATGGATCTTCCAAGAATTGGTTCATTTTTAATTGGAAACTCAACATGGGAAAATAAATGAAATTCCTTGGGCAACATATGCAGATTCATTTGTTAAATTAAGGTGCAGGAACCAACCTGTTCAGAATAAGGCAAGTACTTCCCATCAAAAGTCACCACAACACGATCTTTTCCATCCACACCTTTCACTTTATCAACGGAGCAGAAGAAGTCTATTGCTGACATACTAAAGATTAAAACCGACAAAAGGAGAAGGGTCAATAATTCATACAGAAATAGAAAGTGCATCTCATGTCAGCATCAATGAGCCCCAGTTGCATCTACTTCCACTAAAATCTAAACACATAAGCATTTGCATTTTATCCTCCGAATACTTACTTAACTGTGAAGATTGATTTTCATGCGCACCAAATGACAAGTAAGCAAATACATGTGTCCTACATCTTTGAGACATAAATTTGCATATTATTTTCTTAATTAAATAAAAAACTATTAAAAGAAAATTGATAGTTTTGTTGTGAGACAGATCGGAAATGTAAAATTTTCAATAATGTATTCTTAAAAATGAAGAAGAAAAAAAATGATTGTTACTTTATGCAATTACTGTACTTAGATAAGCATGTAATATGCAGGAAAATTTGTTTGTTTTTTTTTTTTTTTTTTTTGGCTTTACCACTTAAAAATCTTTCTTTCTTCACCTAACCAGATACGGTAGAAATTACCTACAAAAAGCAGGATCAAAACAAATGAAAGGACTATCCCAATCAGATAAATAACAAGGCTTTCAAATTACACATAACATTAGCAATATAATATTAACCAAAGATTAAATACCAAAATCATGGGACAAGGAAATAAGAAAACTAAATAGTTTGCTCAGATAACCTAAAAGATCACAAAGACAGGTAGGTATTTTGAATATTAGGACAAAGAAACTATAACTTACATGCCATCACCAAATTCTTCATTTATAATTTCTTTAATACTTTCCCCAAAATGCATAACAGCTTCATTCAATCTGCAAACAGGACATCCACATGATAGGTTATATAATTAGAAAAAAATATTTAAAATTTCCCAAATGGAAATCAAAATGTGAATATGACAACAACCTATTGCATTCAGCTTTGGATCGATAATTAACATCTAATCTATTTCTCATTGCATCACCTGTACATGTATATATATATATTTTTTCCTCTTTTTTGTTCTTCACACTGTTCTTGTTCTGCTGCTTACTAACTGTTTACTAAAACATCATTTAATATTCTTGAATATTTAAAGGTTTAGTGCCAAAATCCCAACCTAAAGAATCCATAGTTAATATACTGAATTGTCAAGAAATTTTACAAATCACAGCCGTAAAAGGGAGAATAAAAGAGGGAGAGAAACGTTTGTGAACGGAATTGTAAAGTCAAAACAGGTAAAACCATACTCAGAATCACTTGTTAATTTCTCAAACATCTAGGGAAGCCCAAACTAACTCGAAACATGATCAATTCAAATTTCCCCCTAAAATTCGATAAATAAAATCATGCTTGAAGCTGCAATCTACATATGGACATCAAACAGTAACCAAAGACACATCAAAGTCGAAAAGAGAAACTGCAAGATGAACAAAATTTGGGAGAGAAAAAAAAAAGAAAAAAAAAAAAAAGCCCTACAGGAAACGAAAGATGGGGAGAAATTCACCTATAAACAGTGGGTTCTTCAATTAAATTGGGATCGTACGACCTCAACGGTGGATGCATCATTTCTTTTATCATCTCCTCGTTCAACTCGGGCAAGGCTGCCTTCAATTTGGGAGCAGTCTCAGGCTTCAGCTGAGCCTGGCGTTTCAACAGCTGAGCAACGTACACGTTGGTGAGACCAGTCTCTTCAGCAATCTGATTATAACTCTTGCAAGATTTGAGCTTTACTGCTTGAAGTTTTGCTACTGTGCTTGCTTTCTTGCTCTGCGCTTCCATTGTCAATTCTTGGCTACTGTTTCTTCTTCTCCGTCTTCTCTTCTTATTCGGATCTGCTCTGGGATTATTATTTCTTCCTCCTCTAGACAATTTTGTTCCAAAATCATGGTAGAATTACAATTTTGAGTTATGTGCCTATTTGGATTTACTACACGACGAAAATTAAGGGTGCGTTTGGATTTTCACCCAACTTACAGTTGGATGAAGTGTTTTTTTTTCCATTAACCATTCATTTTTTTAAAAAATAAGTTTGTCCTTTCCAAAATCACACCAATAAAACTTTACCTTATTTAAAAAATATATATTATTAATAAAATTATCTTTAATAAAATATATATTAAAATTCTCTTACACACAGAATCATTAAACCTATAAAACCTATATATTTAATTCTCATTTTTTTTAACATAAAATTCAATTCAAAAAAAATTACAGACAAGATTTGATTTGATTTGAATGTAAATTTGTCTCAAAAATATAATTTTTTTCTAATATTGTGAAAATCCAAACACACCCTAAAATACTTATTTATAAATTTTTTTTTTTGTTTGGATAATTACTTATTTATAAAATTGAATCGATATGCGTTATAGATTTAAGAACCCAAAAAAAAAACGAAAAGAAAATCTTAAAAAACTTCATAAAATAAAACACTGATTTTTATTATTTGATAACAATAATAACAGTTATATAAAAATTTATAAAGCAATTAAACAAGTGATTATTTTTTATCTTGAACTTCTTGATTGTCTCTTATTAATAAGAGTTTCAACTTCTCTGGTAATGTCTTGAATATCTTCATCTTCTCTTGGTAATAACTTGAACAAACTTTCTTCTTCCTTTTAATTGATGATCGAATAAATCTCATCGAAAAATTCTGCAGGTGTTTGAGAAAATCCTAAATCAGAAACATGATCTTCAAGCAAATAAAAAACTTCTTCGTCTCTTTTCTTATTTATCATTGAATCAGATTCATACTCTCTTTTTTTAATTGTCAATGAAGTTTCCTCAAGAAGTTTTTTACACATCTGCAAATTCTTTTTTAAGTTATCAAGAATATTCATGATAATAATTTTCATTTTTGCTTTCTCTAACATTACAACTCAAAAAAGTTTAGTATGATTTCACTATTAAATTCAATAGACGAGTTTAATAAATATGTATATATATATATAAGAGTTATGATTATCATAAACCTATTAGGTTTTTACTGAAATTTAATATACATATATTTTATATATATAAGATTACATAGTTCTTCTAGGAAATAAAAATTTATATAAAATTGTCTGAAGATATTATCACCTATGTAATGTCAATTTTACCCTTGTAGTAAAATATCTTATCTTCTTTCATTGATGACATAATGAGAAAAAAACACATAAGAAACTCAAGAAATTTAATTTACAAAATGACCTTAACCTTACCATGAATGACGCATGTCTTCCATGGGTTAGAGGTGAGGTAAGAATCTATAAGGTTCATAGTAAAATATAGTTCCATTAAATTACTTATAAATTTATTTAAAAAATATTAAGAAATAATAATAATGATAAAAAATTATTGTGGTACTAATAATTTCATTTATAATTATAAAAAGTCATGTATTTGAATTTATTAGATGTAAAAAAAACCTTGTAATTTCAATAATAATGATAATAACTTATAACTGCATTACTAATTTTTAATATTTAATATATATATGTATATGTGGACAGTGATTTCTCGTCTGCAAAAATTAAAATAATAATAATGCAAATGAAATCAATGTAAAATATATTTCGTT
>JAXGGT010000035.1:3984993-3998858 GCA_035583425.1 Marsdenia floribunda | reverse complement strand
AATTGTTTATATTATAATTGATTGTGAATATTTTTTTTATTAATTATAGAGATAGTGCATTTTATTTATTTATTTATTTCGATTTGAGTAGACTCAATAACTATAGGAATGTGCACAATTGAATTTAATTTTTTTGTCTAATTTTTGTAAGTTTATATAAAGTTTTGAAATCTATTATAACTATTGAGTTGTTGAAGGACTCAATAATTTTATAATATTAATTTAATAATTAGTACAAATTCATATTAAGTATTTATATACATAAAATATTTACAACATGGAAAAAAATAAATAAATAAAACAAAGAGATAAGTAGTATAATTGTAACAGTTTATTAGATTAATTAGAATAATAATCAAATACTTGAGATGAATTATAATTTAAATACTTTAGAATTTATATGTTCATGAAATTTTAATTCAATAATTAAAAAAAAAAATTAATATGTTATAATTATTTTTGTACAGCGTTTAAAGATAATAACAATAATATAACAAAATAAATAAAATTATGAAACTTTATTTAAAAATAAAATATTATATATTATTTTGATTGTGACTTTTGGTATACTTCGCACCTTGGGGCGAAAATATCACTAGTATATATATATATAAAAGAAGATAAGGCTATATAATCTTATATAAAAGAAGAAGAAGACAAAACAATCGTATAACAATAAAATAAGAAAAAACAACGCGTAATAAAATTACAAAAAAGTTAAACAATATTACTAAAATTACATAATTATGCCATTAGAAGAAAACATTTTAGAAAATTGTTGTGAAATCTTATATACACATGTACATAAGAATAAAAAAAAAAATATTAATACATCTACTATAAATCATAATACTTAATAAAAAATTAATAAATTATAAGAAGTCATTAATATTGAATAAACTTAAAAGAATGAATATATAAAGTTATAAAAAAATAAAATATAATTAGAAAAAAGAAAAAAGAAAAAGACAATCAAAACTAAAAAGTTAAAAAAATAACAAGAATGCCTTTAGAAAAAAAATTGCTTCTAGAAGCAAGACTTGTAATCTTATATATAATAGATATATATATGCCTGGTTATACCTCATATTACATCAATAAGTATCATTACTTGAATACTAATAATGACAATGTTTTGTATATTTATTTATTTATTTATTGAAAAATTTGTTATTTTAATCCTATGATTTAGATAAATAGGTTCTTATTATTATTATTTTATAATTTGATTGTTATATTATTTTTTATTAGATAACAAAGTATTTTTAATCACCCGAGTTTAAGTACCAAGTACGCGTAAGTCTTGTAAATGACAATTTTTAAATTTGTAATCACATTAACTAACTCACGTCTAAATAAACTCTCATTTACCAGCTAAAAATGATCAAAATTTAGTTGAAAAGATATTTTTGTTTAATCAAAAATAAAATATGAATTTAATTGTCTATAAATATTTATGAAAATCTATTTATCCAAATAATACAAATATGACAATTAAATGACCAATTTTCCCTTTTTTTTAAAAAAAAATTATTACAAAAATATATTATTACATAAGGTTAGTGGTAATAAAAATCCAAGAATAATGTAAGGCCCATTTAATATTAAAGTCCAATTACAAATAAGGATTTTTTAGTATTCATACTGAAGAAATTTGTTTGTCTCACATCGTATTTTTATATAATATTTCTACGGATATTAGTATATTCATATTTGTACTTGTGTATAGAAGAGGTATGTTGATCTGGACTCTTTGATTTTGATTGTATTCATTTTCGACTTCTTTATTATTTGCTAGTTTAAGTATTAGATGAGTCTTCGAGTCGTATTTAGGAAGGAACATCCAAAATTCTCGGAAGTACCTTCTTGGAGGGACCATTTATTATATATAAGTCATGTATACATTAGAAAAATAGTATGATTGAATTATTCTAAACAAAACTTTGAAAATAAAAGGAAAATTCTCCAGTTCAGTCCTTTAATTATTTATGTTTCTCTGGGTTGGTCCTATAACTTTAATTTTATCCAAATTGATCCTTTATCTATTTTCTATTTCCCAAATTGGTCCTCCCGATCAAAATTGGCCAAAATTTGATCACTTTACTAGCATATCCATTAAATTAAAATGGTATTTTAGTCATTTTATGTTAGAAAAAAGAAAAAAGAAATAATAGATATAATATTTTAGCCAAAATACTCACTTTTTTCAAAAAGGGGAAAGAGATGTGAATAAATTTAATATATCTGTTCCACTTTTTCTTTTCTTTTTTTTCTAACATGAAATGATCAAAATACCTTTTTAATTTAATGAATATATTGGTAAAGTGATCAAATTTTGGTCAATTTTAGTTAGGAGGACTAATTTGAGAAATAGAAAATAGATAAAAGATCAATTTTGATAAAATTAAAGTTGTAGGACCAACTTGAAAAATATAAATAATTAAGGGACTAAATTGGATAATTTTCCAAAATAAAATAAATGTTCAATTTTAACCACGTAAAATATTATACTAATTGAAAATAGTTCCAATTGATTAATGACGCAAAACATACGATGTGATAACGATTAAGTTAGCCAGTGTCCCTTTTCATAAGAAACCTCTTCCAATTAGAGATAACAATTAAAATCATATTTGATGGCAAAAATCCTGTTTTGACCAGATTTGGGATGAAGATAGTGATTTATCAAAAGAAAAAATCGGGGATGAGATAATATTAACCTTCAGTTCCCATCCTCATCCTCATTCCCACCCCAATATATATATATATATATATATATATATATATAATATTTTTAATTATATATTTATAATAAAAATAAAATAATATTACAATTACAAAATTAATTATTTAAAAGTTTAAAAATAAATTATAATAATTATTCAATAATTACTATATTAAATATAAATTAATAAAATATAGTTATAGTATATAATTTATAATTATATACCATATATAATTATAAATAAAATCATAATTATCATAACAATCATTTAATCTTTTAAAAATAAATATTTAGTAAATACTAAATCGGCTACAAGTTAATTAAATAATAACCATAATATTCAATTTCTTAATTTTATATTTTATAAAAATAAAATTATATTAATATAGTAATTATAATTTCTAAATATGACATCTTATTTATAAGATCATAAACTCATAATACTATATTATCAAGTTTTTGAATAAATATAATGATTCTATTTTAAGAATTTTATGTAAATATTTAATATGAAAAAATTATATATTATATAAATAGTTATAAATGATCATATTATATTTATATATACATAAAATATAATTATTTATAAATATATAGTTTCATAACTAACCATTTTAAAATTTTAATTTTACAAAATTCTAATTTAATAATATTTATTATTTTATTTTAAAGTTTAATTTTATAATTTTAATTTTTTTTAAATGATTATACTAAAAAATTTAGTAAATACTTTTTTTTTTTATTTTATGAAATTTATTGTTTAATTTTTTATTAATAATTTAATTAAAAATAAATAATGTAAAATTTAATAATAAATATAACTGTGAAAAATCTCTGCGGTGATTCCTAATCTTTGTTGGAGGCGGGATAAGATGTAAAAATAATTACCTATAAGGGATGGGGATAAAGAATATATATAGGAACCAGAGATGAGAATGGGAAAGAAGTCCCCGCAAATCCTTATCTTGTTGCTATCCCTACTTCCAATTTCTTTTCCACATACCTTATGAAGGTGAAGGTGCACTCAATGTGTTAGAGATATACATGTTCTAGATATTTTTGAAGCTGTTAATTTGTTATTTCTTTATAAAGCAATTCGTTTGTTATTTCATACAGTTAGGATATTTTATTATCCTTTGTTCTATATATATTTTTTGTATACGGTACAGTTTTGGTTAATGAATGAGAATCTATGAATCAATTTTTTCTCAACATTGCATTTTCTTCTTTTTCATTATGGTATCAGAGTTAGAAAGAAGAACAACCTAGATTCTCTCCTTTTTTCATTTGTCTGATTCATTTTTCATTAATCTTCTTATATTTTCTTCTTTTGTTTCTTGTGATTTTAGACCTCAAGCCAAGGTGATACACATCATCCTTTGTACTTGTATCATTCTAATAATCCCAACCAATCTCTTGTTAACAAGCTTTTTGATGGAATTGGTTTTTAGTCATGGAGAAGATCAGTGAGGATAGTTCTCTTAGCAAGAAACAAGTTGGGACTCGTAGAAGGATTCGTTCGAAAACCCAATCAAGCATATGACACTTTCAAAAATTGGGAGAGAGCGAATGATATGGTAATTTCATGAATTTTGAATTCTGTTAAAAAAGATATAGCAGATAGTTTGTTATACCGCAGTAATGCTAAGGAACTTTGGATAGAACTAGAGCAAAGGTTGTTCCAATTGCAAAAAGAGTTGATGCCTATTTGTTAGGGAACTAATAGTATTGCTGCATACTATACTAAAATAAAAATGATATGGGATGAATTACTAAATTTGTGCATTATTCCACCTTGTTCTTGTGGAACAAATTCACAAGTAGCAAAATTCCAAGAAGATCAAAAGTTTATTCAATTTTTAATGAGATTAAATGAAAGTTATATGTTGATTAGAGGAAACATTTTAATGATGAAGCCTTTGCCAACAATTCCTCAAGCTTATGCACTCTTGATTCATCGTTTCATGTTAATGCAAACAAAGAGAGGGTACACTTTCAGAAGATCACTACTAATAATAGAGGAGGAAATAGAGTTGTGGAATGTAGATACTACTGATATCTAACACAATGATGTAACATCTTACTATTTATTATGTAAAATTGTTGTTAAAAGAGGTTATTTCTTAAAAAGAATCTAATTCAACTCGATTCTAGATTAATAGGTGTGAAGGAGAAGCAAGAGGGAAAGAGGGACCCACAAACTTCCAACATCTATGCAATTGCTCACAAGAAGGGAGGTTGTGGCCTTAACCTCACTTGTGGGATTCCTCGTGAGGGCCTCCTGTTAGAGGGATATGGAAGTAATTTTGATTTCTTTTGATAGACAATCAGATAACTCACACATTGAAAGTCGGATGCATCTATATAATACTTGATTATATATAACATAAACATTTAGGCTATATTTAGATAAGTTTTTAACTAAAAAAAAAAAGGGTTTATTTGAGATAAACTATCATTTATTATGAATCTTGTCCCCCTTTTTTTTTTAAATTGAATTTTATGTTAGAAAAAGTGGAGGTTAAATATATAAGTTTTATAAGTATAATGATTGTGTGTGTAAGAGAATGTTTGTTTTAAAAAAGTGTATGAGAGTGATTTTATTAATAATATATATTTTTTAAATTACTTGGGCCCACGACTTTTATAGGTATATTTTATACGTGTATTTTTAGTTTATAGAAAATAAATATTTTTCACTAAACTCAAGTTGAAAGCGTATCTAAATATAACTTTAATTTTAAAAAGAAAAAATACAATAAGACAAAAAGAGCGAAAGGTGGAAAAGGAAAAAAAAAAAAAACATGAACAAAGAAATATAAACATAACGCAAAGACACATTTTGGTGACATCATCAACTCCAATTTTTCCGTTCAAAAATATCTAACAAAATATTGACGTTTCTCATCAACTAAAAAAATCAATCTCAACCATTCGTCCTGCCAAATCTCCACCCTCTATTCTCATACCCAAAACTTCTCCTTCCTTTTGCCCCCTTCTCAAACCCCAGCCGTCTCCCATTCTTCATTCCCCCATTTCTACCCTCCCCTGTATAATCCATATATTCTGTATCTAGAAGAAGGTTGTTGCGACTGTTGTTTTTGAAATTATTGTTATGGATTCAGATCAAGGGAAGCTTTTTATAGGTGGGATTTCATGGGAGACCACAGAGGATAAGCTCAAGGACTATTTTAGTAACTACGGTGAAGTTATGCAGACCGTGGTTATGAGAGACAAACTTTCTGGAAAGCCTAGAGGCTTTGGATTTGTTGTTTTTGCAGATCCTAACATTCTTGATAGGGTTCTTCAAGATAGACATGTTATTGATGGCCGCACGGTAAGCCTTTCCGAGTTCTTGTTTCAAGATTTCGTTTTCCTTTTTTGGTGTGTTGGGATTATGGGATTAGTTTTTGAAGCTGGATTTGTAATATTCCCTTCACTTCGGGTTGACACTGCAGTTCGAATTTTTGCTGCGATTTTGATGGTGTAGTGTATGTTTACAGTCAGTTTTGTGTGTTGCGAATCCAATTCTTTGTTTGATTATCTCGTCCGATATCACATTATAACATGCCCTTCAATCCTTATGGTCTTTGATGCCAGTTATGTTTATTTGGATGTTTTAAAGATTCCCGATTTCAGGGTAGTATTTAGTTATACTGCACTGGGTTTACTTGTGTTAATCTTGCTCTGTTTGATTTATGATATTTTTTGTTTGTATTCTCACCTGGCTAAATATTCCTAAATTAGTTGAATATTGCTGTTTATACTTAATTTCTGTTGAATTATCTGCCATCATAAATATGTTACTTGTGGAATAACTTACTGCTTAGGTATATATCTAAGAGAAACCATTTAGTGGGCACCTTGGAGCATAATTTTCTAAAGCCTAATTGCTTCTTTTGCTCTGTAATTTCTGATTTCTGTTTATGATAAGCTGATATATAAAAATTCTAGTTGTCTGTGATTATTATGCACATATGTGTATGTACCATCCTAGCTGCAGCACTTGGTGGATATTTGAATGTTTTGTGCTATTTCCTACTGTATCTTCTTTTCTTAGACATATCCACTAATTTTGGTTTTTTATTTAGGTTGAGGCAAAGAGGGCTTTATCTAGAGAGGAGCAACAGGTTTCTAAAACTGGAAATCCTAGTACTGGTAGAAGCTTTGGCAGCAGTGGAGGTAACAGGACTAAGAAAATTTTTGTTGGGGGATTGCCTGCAACTCTCAGTGATGATACATTCCGTAACTATTTTGAAGGTTATGGTACAGTAACTGATGTAGTAATCATGTATGACCAGCAGACTAATCGGCCTCGTGGTTTTGGGTTTATTTCCTTCGATTCTGAGGATGCTGTAGATAGAGTTTTGCACAAGACATTTCATGATCTAAATGGTAAACAAGTGGAGGTTAAACGTGCTCTGCCAAAGGATGCAAATCCTGGTGGATCTGGCCGTTCCATGGGTGGTGGTGGAGGCAGTGGTCCTGGAGGTTACCAGGGATATGGTGCATCTGGTGGCAATTCCAATTCTTATGACAGTCGTATGGACTCCAACAGATACATGCAGTCTCAGAACACTGGTGGTGGATACCCGCCTTATGCGTCTTCTGGGTACAATACACCTGGTTATGGATATGGTCCTACAAACAATGGAATGGGTTATGGTGGGTATGGAGGCTATGGTGGTGCTAATCCTGGGTATGCTGGCCCTGCTAGTGCTGCCTATGGTAACCCCAGCATGGCTAATGCCGGTTATGGAAGTGGTCCTGCTGGTGCTCCAAGAAATTCGTGGAATACCCAGGGTTCCTCGGGATATGGGAGTATGGGTTATGGTAATACTCCCTGGGGTGCCCCTAATGCTACTGGTTCTGGTCATGGGAGCGGTGGCTCTGGTACAGGACATTCTCCAAGTGGAGCTGGTGGATATGGAAACCAAGGTTATGGTTATAGTGGATATGGTGCAAATGATGGAGGATACATGAACCCAGCTGCTTATGGGGCAGCTGCTGCACGTGGTGGGAGTACCCCAAACAGTAATGCTTCAGGTGGAAATGCTGGAGGGGATCTCCAAGCAGGTGGTGGGGGTTACATGGCAGGTGGCTATAGTGATGGCAGTGGCAATTCAGGGTTTGGAAATGCTGGATGGAGATCTGATCCTTCACAAGCTTCTGGGAATTATGGATCCCTGTCAAATGGGCCACATGGTAGCCAGGTTGGATATAATGGAGCATATGGTGGTTCATCGGCTTGACGAACTAAGCAGCGGAAATTTTATTCCTTTCTCTTGATTTGGGAGTGAGCAGTGACCGTAAGACTTCATCATCTCTTGGGAGCTCACCCATCAGCTGCTGCAGATGAGCAGGCTCTTGCAAGTTGTCACATGCACTATAGGACCGGTTGGATTGCTTATATCTAAGTAGTTTGCTGTTAACTATTTTATAGTCTATAATAAGTAGTACTTGTGAGGAGTAGAATAATCTCTTCTTATTATCTGCTTTCAAGTGTAGTTTAATTTGGCTTGCTTATAGCTATACATAGCTGTTATGGAGCTCTTCGTATTGTAGTGTTTAAGATATAGTATTCTTGTTCAACTTTTGTGTGAGTTTAATTGCTGATTGAGTATTTTTTTGGTAATGATTTGAAGTTAGGATGATCTATGTTCTTTCTTGTCAAGATTTGGTGGTCTAGAATCTGCATGACTCTTGATGTTGTTTGTAGTATTTCCTGATCACTTCTAGAGCAGTGTATTATCAGAAAGGATATCTTTGGCATGAGCAGTAGGAACAATGAGATTAGTTTAGCTTCTCTGTAGATTGCAGCTGTAGTTGGTAACAGGTATATCAATGCTAATGGATAGCAATAATGTTAGAGGTATATTGATTTTGAGAATGGCATAATAATTTCCCCCTGTATTTGCCCTTGTGTACAGGAGGAGGAGAGAGGCTCGAGGTAAAATGAGGGGTGGATTGAAGTGCCTGCTCTAAGCATGACTTTGTGCTGGGGATGAGTTTAGTATGCAATTTTACTGAAAGTGAAGTTTGACTTGATTTCTTGAGGCATGGCAGCTGCTGCTATCAAATTTTGCATGATGAACATGCATTCATTTGTGGTGCGTGAACATTTCAGTGCCGGGCAACATGTGGTATGTTGTCTAGAGCAGTAGGAGGAATTCCCAGTTCATGATATGTATGCCCTGTGGCATGTATTGTTTAGGCTGCCTAATAGGATGGTTACTTAGTTTTAGTTCTTATAACTACAACAAACTTGTTATATGAGAAATAGAGGTGTTTTTTGGGAAATTTATAAATTGATTTATGTAAGGATAAATTGAGAGAAATTGGTTTAATTCATTTAGGAAATTATCATTTTACTGCTAGTAAACCTGATTTGCAATTATCGTGCATTGTCTGTGTCTGCTCCGCAGGGTGTTATATATATATACACATATGTATATGTATGTATGTCCTCCTAAGATGCTATGTGTGTACATTTCTTGTTTTTGTGCCTCAGAAAGTTTCAATAACTGGAACTGATAAAGGTATTTGAGTTGAGCCTTTGGATTATGGAGGTACTTTTTCATTTTATGCTATGAATATTTAGAAACTTATAATATATATATCATTTTTTAAAATATTTTAAAATAATGTTTTTCTTTAATGAAACACGAGTTCCTTCCTAAAGTTTTTTTTTTTCCCAAAGAGATTTGAACTTTGAAATATATTGAACTGACTCTTCTTGTTTAGATCAGGTGTTTGAACTGAAGGTTTTGAGTTTCAATTTTATTAAGATGATTTTGTGTTGCATTTTAGTAATATATTAAAGTTTTGAGGGATTTTCTCTATGAATCTTTCCAATTAATCGATTAATATACCCATTACCAAAAAAGAGTAACTTCTCTAGCACAAGTCCATAAGGTTATCATTCTACTTGGATTTAAAATTTGTTTTGTATGTTTGTAGCATATCCTTTTTATTGTTTCCTTAAAAGATGCCGCTGTTTGAGCTTTTACAATTCACCCTTACCATAAGGGTTTGCATTCTTGGTAGAATAATTTTTTAATGAATTTGACATAAAAACATTAAAAAAAAAAAAAATGCATTGTATTAGTTTGATAAATATGAAACAAAATAACGAAGTAAAAATTGTAGATCACTATGACAATTATGTTTAATTTTATCCACAGTGCAGCAAGATGAGAAGAGAAATATAGCTTCCCTCTAAACCTCATAGAATATATACTGTTTGTTGGATTTGGTGTCTAGACATGCACTGATGTATCTCCAGAAGATGTGACAAATGAAACAACATTGCCGGGCCGTGAAAATACAACCTAAGAATACACCACCCATCCATACCATACCATTTCAGATTTCTCAAGAGTGACAAGATACCTGGAAGATAAGAGGATGCTGAACGTGCATATATATATATAAATACCTGATAATTTGCAAGTGTACTTGTTTTGAATTCAGCAGCAGAGGAATCAAAATAGTATTCCCATGTCCGGATGAACTTTTCATCGAATCCCAGTGCAACGATTTTACTGAGCATTGAGATGCAATTCATTAGAGGCTATTAGAAATCAATCAAGTCGTATAATCTCAAGAACAACTCGGAACAAATATAGGATAGGGTTACTAATTTGATGCCTCTTTTTTTTCAAGAAGTTGGTTCTCCAGCATCTCTGTGTTCGATAGTAATGAATTCCTATGTTCTCCAAGTGCTCTACACTGCATTTTAAGCTCCATTATGAGCTTTTCACACTTTGTATTACTTTGAAACAAGGAATGTCTGCTTAATGTGACCTTACCAAAGTCTGGATGCAGCAGCCATAGCAGATGTTACTTTGCTCATTGAACATAGACATTCATCTGGGAATATGTATTCTCTTACAAAGTCTGTGCTACGCCTGTACTCATCGTACCTCTCGTCTGGTACTGATAAGAACTACAAGTAGAAAAAGAAAATAATTATAGAATGGCACCTAGAAAATGTCTGAAATAGATGAATGGAGAATGAAAAAGTACAAAGTGGCTTCTCTACTTGTAAAACGAGGATGCCATCTTCTGCCAATGCTGAATCACACAAATGGAAGAAATTTTCCATTAATTCATGACCAACAGCTTCTAACATTTCACTGGAAATGATCAGAAACATGTCAGTTTTAAATACTCAAGACACAGAAAAAATATGGCAAAGGAGAAGGATACATATGAATTTACCAAGATATGATTCTGTCATATTTGACAGTACCAGGTATTTGGCTATAGTCGCAAAGTAGCAACGTTATGTGATCCTGAGGTGAAGTTCATCCATAACAATAGGAAGACAGTCACTGGAGGACATATGTCCTAGGTTGTAAAAGGAATTCTTCATGCATATATTTTTTATTGGATGCAATATGAGAAAAAAAAAAAAGGAACTCTATTTGAAGCATTAGACAATCTTATACCATGTAGACCATCATGAGCATGATCAAGCATGCTGTTCCAGGGAAATGTTTATGCTGACAGTGCATTAAGATTAATTCTTGAGTAAATACAGTAATACCTGAAGGCCAGCTTCCTTCACTTTTGATTCTACATAACTGAGCTGCTCTTCTGAGAGGGTGATCCCTGTATAATTGCATCCAGTTTGTTTGACAATTTCAAGAGCCAAACTTCCCCAACCAATTCCCATCTCTAGAACATGGTGCTCAGGACTGATCTTGGCCTAAATTTTTATCAGTAAGTCACAAGAAAACATTAATCAAATTAAAGATCTCATTACGAATCTGTAGGATTCAGTGAAAAGGAGCCTAGCCTTTTCAATCAACAGAGAAATTTTCCTCATCTGTGCAATCTTCAAATTTTCATCTTCGGTCTGTGAAAAGCAGGATGCGTAAAGGAAAAACGTTTATTGTGGTCTCGATATGATCTAAAATACTTTTGAGTTCTCTTATGAAAAAAACACCACAAAATCACCATAAAAACTTCAACTCTTACCTTAAATATTGCGCTAGAGAATGTCCTTGTCTCATCCAGAAATAGAGAAAAGAGTTCGTTGCTCTGAAAATGATAAAAGAGCAGTCTTACTTCACCTTTCTCACTTATCAAGGCCAAGTACTTCCATCATCAAATTTAAAAGCTAAAGAGAATTGGGACATGAAAAGATGTGTGTAAAGTTATTCACCTTTCTAGCAAGTACTTCTCCCAATGCATTATTAATTTTGCATATTCTGAGCTAATGTATCAGAAGTTCTCTGAAAAAGTAAAGTCATAAAGAAGGATAATTCACTCACCAGATCATCATGGCGAGAGATGTTTCGACGAGCTTGTGTGAGTGTCTTCCACCTCGATAAATGTTGAATGAAATACTTTGCAGAACCTAATCCAGCTCTAAGGAGCAATGATGTCCACCTGCCCCTGCATTTGGAGGTAAATCCTTGTGCAGCAAGATCATAAAGCAAGAGAAGTTTAGGCCAAAAGCTTTTACTGTTTGTAGCTAGACCTTGAGATAGAGGCTTTTTGATCTCTATTGGCAACAAATATCTGCAGTAAATCATTCAGAAAGCAATCCTGATGAAAAACATATGGGGGGGTGGTGGGGTTCCTTTTTCTTTATGTTTTGTGATTGCATATTACTTACCACTAAAAGATTCAGCAAACCTTCACTTTCATCTACAAAAGATATGTCCCCATTGATATATGCATCAGCAAGACCTAAATCTGCTTGTGTTGCAAGCTGGCAAAGAAATTGTTTAAACTTCGGATTAAGGTTCAAAGAAGAAAAAAAAAAAAAAAGGGGGTGGGGTGGGTGGGGGGTAAAATTTGACAAACATTTTAAACCTAAAGAAACAAACAAATGTGGTACTACCCTCCAGTAAAAATGAGGACTGTGAACTCTTATAACCACTTTGAGGGAACAAGTTTTGTCCAGTCCTTCGAAAGTGAAACTGGTACCATCTTCTTCTAGTAAACTGTAGTACCATTAGAGAAGTAAATTAACTTCAACAAACCATGTTAGGATATGATGTGAGGATAGATGTGAACTAGCTCTTGAAGGAAAGAGTTGTGTTGTGAGAAATTATATTTCAACATATCTTCAGTGTAAAACCCACAGCATTAGTAGATTAAGAAAATGAAAATACCGAATGAACATATTTCAAATTGAAAGGATGGTTAGGTGGTGGCATGACTAAGATGAGCTGAACAAACTACAACAAAATTCTCATTAGCATATATATATATATATACCCCCAATCACTAACATGGCTTTGCTGATATTTCTTCAACATGTAATCAAATAATATCAATAATGAGAATGAAAATTAATAACATTTCCTATTTAACTCACATTAAGCAGCCAGTTGCAATGAAACTCTTGAGGAATCTGGTAACAAGAGCTCGAGCCCCAGTTTCGAACCAAGAAGGCAACATGTTGTGTTTGGGGTTCTCCAGGACTGAGTCTGAACAGCTCTTTCCGCAGCAAATTTTCCAGCCTGCAAAGGCAGACAAGAACACTTTCTCTTATTAATACCTTCTGTCAAAATTTTCCCAAACACTAGAATTTCCTCTATTTGGAGGGGTTTCGGCTGGGAGTTTAGGTTCTTCGGTACACTGTACACAGCCAAAAAGTTATAATGATGCACAAATCTGGGAGCAGAACAGCAGCGCAGCTATTCCAAAAAAAGGAAAAAACAAAAAAAGCTACACGAATTCAGCAATTCAGAGACTGCCATCCATATCATCAAGCATAGCGACAAACAACTCCAAGTGCACTAACGTCTCTCGTCAACGATTGCAGATTTCTGATGCCGCCATCCCCGCCACCGCAGCTCCCGTGTGTTTATATTAGAGAGCACGCACATAAAAATTCTAAAAAAAGAATCTAACGTGGATTACGGTTATAGGAGGAAAAACGAGTCACTCACAATTGTATTTTTTTTAACAAATTCACACGACAAGATGGCCTGCTTATAGGCTATATTTGGACAAACTTTCAATTTGAATTGAGTAAAAAATATTTGTCTTTCATAAACTAGTACATTTAGACACAATTTTTTTTGAAAAAAAATTTGTCCCCAAAAACACACATATAAAACATAAAAGTAGTGGGTCTCCCCTTATTTAAAAAATATATATTATTAATAAAATCACT
>JAXGGT010000035.1:3896158-3907035 GCA_035583425.1 Marsdenia floribunda | reverse complement strand
TGCTTTGTAGCTTTTTCTTTTGCTCTGAATGAGAATTCTTGATATTTATTTTTGCACATCTTTTCTGCCTCTGAACAAGAATGGATTGGAAAAATCACTGATGTACCTTGGTTACCTAAAAAAATAACTGCCATCTGACTCTGTAGATAAACATTTTCAGAAGCTTCTGTGAAATACTGCTTGTGATAGTTCAACAGGCAACTCATGTCCTATTATACCCTGTCCCTATTACATCAACACAAATGGGTTCAGTGTTGTAATTTTATTCAAGATTTAGAATAGATCACTTAAATATCAATAAAATTACAGCACTTAGTATATTTGTATCAGTGTAACAGGGAGTGTAACAAGAAATGTAAGAAAAGATCTTGAGTGCTCGTATGCTAATTGAGACTCAGTCCCTGAGCGAAGAGCCATTAATATTCAGACACTATTTTGGTGAGAATGGCTAAATTCTGAGATTGACAAGACAATATCAATCTTTAGTTCCTGCAGTGGACATGGCCAATTTAGATGGCAAGATTGACATTGAGAGGTTTTCTGCCATATATTCCTTATGACAAGACAATAGCATTTCCACTTTCAGAACAAGTTCATTAACAATTGGTGACTTGTAAACTAAGATATTTGTCAACTGTTAACATTGAATATCTTTATTTGGCCTTTGCAATGTCATTATGGTAGATCATCAGAAGTGAACTTATCTTTAATCTCCCCCTAACATCT
This sequence comes from Marsdenia floribunda, assembly GCA_035583425.1. Classification (NCBI taxonomy): domain Eukaryota; kingdom Viridiplantae; phylum Streptophyta; class Magnoliopsida; order Gentianales; family Apocynaceae; genus Marsdenia; species Marsdenia floribunda. Next base: position 3,906,309 of record JAXGGT010000035.1, on the reverse strand, counting down.
TGAAACTTCCTATTATCTCTCTCAACCAAGTCTTTCGATCATATGAAACTTGAGAACGTATACATTTCCAGGTGGTTTACTGCTCAAGAGAATTAACAGATCATGAAGAAACGGAGGTCAAATTCATTGCAGGTTACAGAGAGTTTAGATGTGAACAAGTAGAAACTGATCAAATTCATCGCATAGTCTAATTGTTCTATAAGAATATCACAAGTTGACAATAATTATATGAACACATCTTATATTTTGTATTCCATTTAAACATATTTCAAACATAAAATTAAATATATCGCATTCACTCTTTCTAAAACCTTAGTGTCCAAATCAACGGTGGACATCTAGGCGAGTTAGGTAGATTTCTTGGTTTCAAATTAATTTTAAATAGGTAAATACAATTTAAAGAAAATTTTTTTAACAGCTCACTTATGTCCTAAAATTATATCCTAATTGATAACATATACCTAAGTCCTTCTGATAATCATAATATTACATTTACAGACATTATCTCACATATAATCAAATGGTAATAATAAACAATCATTGAATAATTTAATTTTTTTTAAAATATATTTAGCAGGAACAAAAAAAAAAAAAAAAATTATGGACGAAATTGACAACTTTTCTAAATACTAATAATAGGATCAAATACATATGTGTGAGAAAGAAACCATTCTTGAAACTAACCTAGTCTTCCTGTACTGTGTTAAACAAAGGGATGAAGTCCATTACAACAAAACCAAGCATTATACAAAATGTTTCATATAGGAACAGCAAAAAGAAATAGATTTTCATTTTTCTTGTAACCTTTTTCAATCATTAGCTTACACGAACTTTTTATACACGAATCTACTGTACCCACATATTATACATAATATATTGTTAGTTATGAAGATTAGATTGGCACCATCTGAAAGGTTCCACTGGTGCAGTTTCTTGAAGAAGAGCAGCAGCCTCAAAACATTGAGCAGCTTCCACAGGTGATGCACCATTTTCATTTTTGTAGAGCAATCCAAGATTATACCAAGCGGAAGGGTTTGTCCTGTCAAGGCGCAATGCGTCAGATAGGAAGCTTTTTACTACTGGATTTGATTGGTTGTTGAGTTGTATCAGAATTGTAGCAATAGATATTAAACTCGGAACATGGTTAGGATAAATGTCCAATGCTCCCTCGAAATACTTCAGAGCTTCATTGTGAAGACCCCTTGCTTCAAACAATAAACCTGAAAAAAAAAAGGGTCATGAACAAGGAGGTTTAAAAATCAGGACAAAGGAATCTGTCAAAGTTCCATTACAGAAACAGAAAAATCTTAAAGAAACATTTTGGAAGTACAGAATGGCATGACTAATCATTATCCACAGATACGGTTTGATTTTGTTCTTTTATAGGGATTACATTTTCCTATAACAGATAAGTAGAAGGTCAAGAAGAGAAATCTGCGTTCAATGGCTTTACAAAAAAGGGACCAGAGACTATAGCGAGATATGTATTGCCCCTCATTAACTGGGGCAAGTTATAGCAGGATATATTATAAGACAACACTTGGCTTTTTGGAACTTCTTCATAACTAATCATTAAGTCACACTCATCCACTGTTCTTATATTTTTTCCCCGAATCCATATAAAGATCACCAATAGTGTCCTTGTCATACCGGAGCTTTTAAGGGAAATTTTCTTTAATATATATATATTCAAAGAGCATTTGTTGGGTTTCCTTGGGCTCATAAACTTGACCTCAAGGCATGAAGCCAAGATGTTATTAATAGGATACTATTCATTCTGATGCTCCTTTTTGGACATTTCTAATGCATGAAGGATGAGTAAAAGGACTGTTTCCAGTAAAACTAATCTGCCTCAAAGCAAACTTGAAGAAATTCAAACACAAGATAGTTGGACAGGAAAAGATTGCAAAAAACGTAGAAAATTTAGTCCAACTCAAGAATATGAATCTTCTGCAAGAAAATAGTATGTGACGTGGCTCAAAATTCACCAAATGACTCGTGTTTCTTAAAAAATAATAAGGCAAGTAAAAGAAAAAATAGACAAAGTATTTACATAATTTGACTAAAGAAAGTTTCGTCCGTAAGGAACAAAATTTCACTAAGAAAAGACAACTATTACAACGAAAGAAATCTCTCATAACAAGAAGCGCATTGACACCTATATCACTATTCAAAGCACCTACAAAATTTTAACCCCAAAATACACTAAAATTAATGTATTAATTTGAAGATTAAAATCTTTAAAAATAAGAAGAAAAAATTTCTCAAAAGGGAGAAAGAAAGAAAGAAAGAATTGTTGAAACAGTGTTTTAAGACATGCGAGAAAACATCATTAGAATCTACACCTGTCACTTGACAGTATCCCTTAACAACTAAATGAGCATTGTACTTAACTCCTTCATCTCCTGCAAAGGACTCCATCGTTTTGAAATTCCATTTGCAACCAATTATCTTTTTGCATTGACATAACCTATTTCTTTGAGTTAGCACCAGAAACAACAGCTGGATGTGTGGATGGTTCATCTCCAATCTCATTTGCTGCCAGCAAAGCATCCAAGACTATCCTTGCATAGTCTGCATATTGTGGTGGAGGTTTGGTCTCTCTGCGGCCTTTGCCTTTTGCAATGCAATAAAGAACTTCCTGTGATGTTTGAACAACTCTACTTGAATTGAATCGGATGTTGGATCCATCGAACATGCTTCTGGAGAAACATCTGTCTAAAAAATGAGCTAATTCTAGTTTCTTTGTATTGTTCTCAAATTTTTCAAAAGGGACATAAAACTCCAATTTCGACTTAAGCATTGATCGCTCATCAAAAGTCACATCTTTGTTGACTATAAATTTTGGTGACTTAGAGTCTATACTCTGTAATTTTACCCTTTCACCTTGATGGATATCCAAGAAAAATCCATTTCTTGGCTCGTGGTTCTAACTTGCCATCATTGACATGCATGTATGTTAGACATCCAAAAATTCTTAAATCAAAATAATCATTAAGGTTACCAGACCAAAGCTCCATAGAAGCAACTTCTGCCTAAAATTCTCTTGGTAAACTAGAATTAGAAAGCAACCAACGTGCTTTCTCAATGAGAGAACAATTCATTCATTCTACAACTCCATTTTGCTAGGGAGTGTCTGATTATTTGATGTTGAATTATCCTCTCATTTTTGTAGAAATTGTTAAATTCTTCATTGTAAAATTCTAAATCGTTATTCGTTTTGAGCCGCTAAATTTGCTTCCTTGTTTGCTTTTCAATCAAAGTTTTTCACTGCCTAAAAGTAGTGTAAACTTGACTTGTGCTTCGAGAAGTAAATCTAGACTTTTCTTGAAAAGTCATCAATAAAAGTTAGCGTATATCTGATGCTACCTTTTGAAGGTACACGAGAAGAGTCCCAAAGGTCTAAATCGATGTAATCTAAGGAACCTTTGGTCTTGTGAGTGGCTTTGTTGAATTTGACTTGTTTTTGCTTCCCAAAGATACAATGTTCACAAAACTCCATCTTTTTAATATGTTGTTTGCATAACAAACCTCTTTTGCTTAATAGGGTCATTCCCTTTTCACTCATATGACCCAACTTCATATGTCATAATTTTGTGACATCGGAATTTGAAAATGATGAAGAATTTGTGGCGCCACTACCTATAATTGTGTGTCCCTTTAACATATATAGGTTTTCGGACATAATAGCTTTCATCACAACTTGGGCATCTCTGATGACTTCCATAATTCTACCTTTAGCTGAATACTTGCACCCAATTTTATTAATGGTGAATAAAGAGATAAAATTCTTCTTTAAGTCAAGATTATGGCGAACATTTGTCAATGTTCGCACAATGCCATCAAACATTTTGATATGAATTACTCCTCTGCCAACAACTTTTCAGGTAGTATTATTTCTCATTAGGATAGTACTGTCTACAAAAGGTTCATATGTTCAAAACCAATCTTGATTGAAACACATGAGAGGAGCATGTAGAATCCATGAACCATTCATCCTTGATTTTGCAATCGACATCAACAATGACTAAAAGAAAACCAGAATCAGACTTATCGTCTATAATATTAACTTCGGTAGACTTTCCTTTATCGTCATATTTCAACTTGAAATAATCTGCATTGATGTGCCCCTTCTTATGACAATAGTTACAAGTCAAATTATTGTATTTAGATTTTGACTTAGTCTTTCACCTTGCGTTACTCGAACCATTCTCCCTCCCTTGCTCCTCACAACTAATCTTTGTGCTGGATTGTCATTTCTATTACTACTACTCGACAATTTATTGTTGATGAAATCTTTGGACAAGAGCACAAATTTAACATCTGCCAGAGCTACCTTCATCTTGCCATAAAGTAATGTCTCTCCAAAAAGTGCGAGTATGAGGGTGACAAGAAGCACAATAATTTGAGGGTTTGATCTTCATCATCAATTTCAATATCCACTTTTTCCAAATCCAAAATAATGGATGTAAAAGTGTCCATGAGAGATTTAATGAATATCCCTTCCTCTATTTGAAAGCTATAGAACTGAAGCTATTTATGAAGCTTAGTAGTGAGAGATTTCTCCATATATAGTGACTCTAATTTGGTCCACAAGTCAGCAACAGTCTTTTCCTTGATCTCTCTCAAGACTTGATTTGATAAACACTACTGAATAGTTAACACAATCTTTTCATCCAAATCGTCCTTTTGCTCCTGTGTCGTAGACACTAGCATTTTCTCATTCCCCAATGAAGTCTTGTGATACCCATGTTAAAGAAGGATATCGTACATCTTGATTTTCCATAAGGCAATACTAGAATCACGATCAAAATTTTCAATCTTAAATTTTGTTGCCATTATTTCTTAAAAAAAAAAAAATTCCCAAGCTCTAATACCATATTGTTTTGTGAAGTGATTCAATATTTTACCACACCAAAAACATGGCTTATGAAAGGGCCACCAAAGCCTTTTACCTTCATTTTTTGGCTATAAATAGAGGCCTTCAGCCTCATGACTAAATGCACCAACTAAAAAAAAGAAAAAGAATCAAAGCTTCTTTCAACATTTCCTTCTTTCTTTCTCCCATTTGAAAATTTTTTGTCTCTTTGTTTTTGAAGATTTTAATCTTCAAATTAATACACTAATTTTAGTGTATTTTAAGAACAAATTCTGTAGGTGTTTTGAATAATGAGAGGTGCTGATGGGCTTCTTGTTGTGAGAGATTTCTCTAGTTGTAATATTTACCTTAGAAAATTTTGTTCCTCTTTATTTGTGGACGTAGGCCTTCTTTAGCCGAACCACATAAATACTTTGTGTCTATTTTTTCTTTTACTTGCCTTGTTATTATTTTTTTTTCCCCAATCTTATTCTTCTGTCATTATATTTTCTACAAGTTATATTCATTGTCTTGGAATTCTAACATATTAGAAATGACCATGATGAAAACAAGCTACATTGTGAAGTGCAATCACAAAGAAGAATTAAGTGTCTCCAATTGAGTAAACAAGTAAGGAACTTCCAGAAGTGAGAAGCAAACTATTATCCACAAATTCCACTAAGTGCAGAACTCAATGAGTGTAGGGGAGTGCATATTATTGTCATTTTCAAGAAGATAACAAACTCAATCTTGATTATAACTCTTCCCTAATTGACTGAGAAAATTGCAGGAAACCTTTCATACCTGTGGAATGCAATCGAGAAGCAGAATGGGGATTGATTGCCTGTGATTTTGACAGACAAGTTTCAGCATCTTGCCACTGCGACAAACTTGTGTATAAATTTGCAAGGTCATGCCATGTTTCCATTTCCATGCTTTTGTTATTATCGCTCCTGTTCTGTGAATCAGAAGGACTGGAGTTCAGGAAGTACACCAGGAAAAAAAAAATTCAGCCCGACTTTCCCTTCCGCCCACCCAGATTGCATGCACATTAATATGTTTTGAAGACATTCCTTTGACAAGCATATTAATATATATATATATAACTAAGTATAATGAAGAACAAGTTTACTTTAAGCATATATGATTTTAGATATAGTTGGATATACCCTTAAAAGCTTTTTGTTAATGCCAAAACTTTTTCTTTGCACTTGAAGTACTGCAAGAAGATGAGTGTATGTCTCTATGGCATTGCTCAAATAGCCCTGTACAATCTGCAGTTTAGCCTTAGTTCTTAGTAGTTCTGCTTGATCCCATTTCCCTGTTTCATCTAAAGCAGCATTGATTACGTTTTCTGCATCTGCATACCGTTTTTGAGCTGAGAGTATGCGAGCAAGAAGAATCCATCCCCTCAGTCCAGATCCAGCCTCAATTTTCAATAACAGCTTGGCATAATAAAGAGCAATATCTAACTTTCTCTGTTCAGCATTTTCTAAACTAAGGTAGAACAACACAGTCGGATTTCTGTCACCTGTTATTCTCTGAGCAGATTCCAGAGCGTTGAGCGCTTCAGAATGTGTTGAGATCTTCTGAGAATCAGAAGGAACCTTTTGTGACTGAGACGAAAGAGAGATACCAAGCAAGAGGTTAGCTACACTAAGCATTTGTTTGCATTCACCCTCATAGCTAGCAAGCACTTTGCGAGCATATCCCGTTCCTTCTTCTAGATAAGTAGGATTACGTCCACAGATCTTTGAGGCCAGAAGTAACTCAAAAATGCAATTTTGGTTTTCTCTGTTACTCAATGAGTTCCTCAAAAGATTCAAAGCTACCATGTCATCCCCTTCACCAGAATAGCAAAGTGCTAACGTAGTGTATTTTTCTTTTCCTTCAATAATTCCAGGAGGCAACTCCTCAATCTGATAAGCAAGGGCACTAAATTCACCCGATAGAGATAGTGCAAAACAGAGGTGATCCAGAATTGATGGATCCCATCCAATTCTTTTAAGAACTAATTTTTTTAGCACAACTAATAGAAGGAGAACAGCCTCTTCTATATTGTTTCTAGGGACAAAAGAACCCTCTGTTTGTGAGCGAAGATTTGGAGGTGCAGCATCAATACCACTATAGAGAAGAAAGGTGGCAAAATCCTTTTCTATTTTTGTTCTGGTTTCCAAATCAAGATGCCACTGGTAGAGGAGCGCTCGCCTGTAAGACAAAATTGCTTCATGTGGAATATGAGCAAGCTTCCATAACTCTGGAAGTAACTCAACTGCCTTAGTTAAGGTTTCAAGAAGCTTACAATCAGAAGCTAAATTTTCAGGTAAGCCATCTGGAGCTGCAGATTCAACAGTATCCAAAATTACTTTGCAAGATTGCGCAGCTTCTGCATCATCATACAACCATAAAGTATCCACTCAATTAGAAGTTAAATGAAAAATAATACCCAATTAAACAAGCAATTAATAAATTGAAAGCTGCAAAAGCTGGGAGGACTTTGTTAGAATTCTTCAGGAGCTGCTGCATTCTCATTCAGACATTTTTACATGCTAAAGCACATATCCTTTTTACACCTACCATGATAGATATAGTCCAGAGAACTTGCGATGGTATGAGTGTGAGAAGGAGGATCCAAAATATAACATGAAAATATATACTTGTAAATGTAAAAGTAAATGTAAATACAACAAAAATGGTGAAGGAAGCACCTGCAAACCTCCCAAGAGCCAGAAGTGATCTTGCTTTTAGAAATATCGCCTCAAATAGCAAACTAACAGCATGTATTGACATAGGCAGAGGAGCATCACTTATTGAATGACGTTTTGGTTGCTCACATCTCCTAGCAATAGAGACTTTTATTTTTGGACACACAGCAGCAATGTCTATACCTTCAAAAACACGAAGAGCAGCCTCAACATTTCCCTTTTGAAACTCAAGCCTCCCTAGCAATGCTCTTGCTTCCTGTACATTGCATAGGTGTTCCAGTCTCACCACCAAATTATGAAATCAACTCATAAATAAAACAAGGCATAATTCCCATAATCTCTGAAAGTATATTTACAAAATAAAGCTAAAGTTGGACACAAATTCACATGTGATAGCTCTGGACAGAAACTAAACTCTTGCATTATAAATTAATCAGAGAGATGTCTGGAAGTTTATGTAGAAGAAAACTCATGCTTCAAAAATACATGGTCGAGCTGATTTACTTGAGTAGATTGTAGATAACATAAATTCTAGAGTACTACACAGCTAATATATGTAGTAATATGATCTTGAAAAAGTCTAACAGAGAAGCGCATAGTTGACCATAAATATCATCATTGTTTTCAACTACAGATTCACAACATCCACAAGCATTTCAAACGTATAGATAATATTGTTTCAGTTGAGGAGGTAGGCCTTGTTATGATCACATTTCATTAGTCCACTTCTGTTGGTTTTGACAACGAAGAGATGATTTTAAGATTCAGTAGGTCTCTAACAAAAATTACACGATCTCTAGTATACCTCATTTATTTTGACATTTAACCCCAACCATAAGAAGATTTATAAAATATTTGGGAAGGTTCTAACAATAAATAGCAATGCACTTATCCTCCATTGTGGTTAATCACCGAAATCCTTAAGAAAGAGGGGAAAAAAAAAAAAAAAGGGATAATTAAAAAAAGAACAGATGATACTCACCTCATAATTCAAGTAGCCACTCTCACGAAGTGATGATTCTGCTTCTTCTATATTACTTGTGTCAACTTTTGTATCAGCCTCAGCAGCTCGAGAAGAAAAACCACTTGCTGAGTAGTCCCTGGTTGCAAGAGACTCCGAGGAAGGAATTACTTCATCAGCTCGTAGCTGCTCCCCGGAACACATGCATTTCATCATCTTCTGGAACCTCTCACTTACACCACGTTTCCTCTGGTGAAGCCAATGTTTAATTCTCATTCCTTCTTCTCATTACACCTAAGATTTTCTGATCAGGAAAACATCATATGGTTTATTTAGATTCCCAGAAACCATGCACATAAAAGTATCTGCAGTAGAGAAAACACATAAAAGAAGAGGGGGTACAGGGGGGAGACTGGGGAAGCAAAAAAGCAAGCGTCTTGTTGATGAATATCCAAGGTCTACAATATGAATGAAGAAAATCCTCAAAAATGCTCCTTTACTTCTAGAATCAAAGCAAGTGAGGTTCAATCTAAATATAGAGTGTTCGAAAGAAAGTCAAACCATCATAACTTTCAGCTATTCCAGCTATGCATTTTACCTAAAATCATGTAATATTGTAACCTAAGAATCGGAAATAAATCAAAACAAAGTCCCAATTTCGAGCTCAAGACTTACAATTTACGTCAAGCAAACATACGAATTCTGTAGAATTAGACGTACAATAAGAAACACATTATGGTAGAAAGAAGCTTAAAACCCCTAAAAAACTTCACAAACCTCCAAGATAATTCAGCAGCAAAAACACAACAAAAAGAAAAAAAAAAAAAGCAAAAGAACACACAATGCACACAGTGATATACACTCAAAACAGTAAAAAAAAAAAGAACAGCAAAAATTACACTATCAGAACAAAAAAAGTTTACCTTTTTTCGGTTGGCAAAAGGAATTAGATTGAGCCCACAATGCAATAAAGCCTCCACTACCCATTCTATTCCAGCTAAAAGGGTGCTTGATTTCTTGTGACTAGCAACCAAGAATCCAAAGCTCCATTAAAAATCTCACTCTTTTTTCCCCTGCTCCTCCTATTCCTCCTCCTACTCCTTTCTTGATGTTACTACTTTCTTTGTCTTGTTCTACTTCCGTCAAAAGAAGTGAAAATTCCAAAGTCAAAAAGTTACTGGTGGCCTGCATTAATTATGATATCCAGCACACCTGAACACTGAATCTTCCTCCACAGAGTTTGAAATTTTCTTAATGATTATTAATATATATATATTTATATTTATATCATACGATTTTAAGTAACATTAAAAAAATAAAAAATAAAAAATACTCATTCTTCTTCTGACTGTACAAGGGAAAGGAGAAAATTTTGTTAAAAAATTAATAGGAAGAAATTCCTCAACTACTGGTGGTGGTGGTGGGTGGTCCCAATTCTTGAATTTTTGATTCTTCAGCTTCAATTTTCCAGCCAACTAATTTCTGAATTCGGTGATTGGACTGAATCAATGACAAATAATACAAAATAAATAAATAAAATAAAGGTACAGTTTTTAATGACCGAAAAATATGGTTAGGTTTGGCCCATAAAATTCTTTCTTTTGGAGCCCATCTTTAATTTTGTACT
>JAXGGT010000035.1:3870725-3890953 GCA_035583425.1 Marsdenia floribunda | reverse complement strand
TGTGTCCTGAGAATAAATAATTTAAAGATCAAATTAAATAATTTATTTTTTATTAATTACATATGTGTCATAAAAAACAATTAGAAAAAACGACCTAAATTAATTAATTTTTTTACGGTCTAAAATAACTATTTAAAAATAAAAAAAAAAAGTGATTTAAAAAAAAAAAAATTGAAAAAGAAAAAGAAACTGATGGACTAAAATTAATTAAAAGACAAAAGTGGTCAATTTCTCCATACCAATAAAAATGCTTTATATATTTTGTTTAAAGGTCAAGGGTGATGCATAGAACCTTTTTCAAAAGTTTCAACAAAGCATTAACTTCTTTTGTCTCCGCATGTGGGTCTTAAATTGACAGATACTGCCCAGCATTTCCATATGACTTTGTTTTTGGGTATTTTAGTAACATTTATAAAATTATCAAAACATATTCTCTTATATTTGGGAGAAGAAGAGGGCAAAAATAAATAAATAAATAAAAATGAAGTGATTATTGTATATTGATGAGTCTATAATAAAATAAAATGATGTAATCATTTTAGAAAAGTCTTATTTAAAATATATATATATATTTAATCCGATATAAGTATACCCTTATCATATAATATATAGTCTCATCATTGTAAAAAAATTTATGAGTTTGTCTTATTTTTTGAAATATATTCTTAATCCAATATAAATGTATGTTCATCGTTTAAAAACTTAAGTGAGTTCGCAAGTTCAAATTCGCATATATGTGTATAACCGTTTAAAAACTTGGGACCAGAAAACTTATCTCACGAAAAAGACTGCCCATAATTAAAAGCGTAGTCTTTATCTTGATAAAAATATTTACCTGTATATTGAACGTGCATCTTTTTTCAAAGACATTTACTACTATCTAACTAAATTAGGATTATATTTCAATAATAAGAATGCAAAATTTATCCATAAAAAAGGATATATATTAAGTGAAATTGTTATAACTTTCTTTTTTTTCTTTTCTTTCTTTCTTTTGTAGAGAAAGAAAAGGATGCAAAAGAAAACAATGAGGAAGCATAACTATGTGGTGAAAGAGAAGGATGGATACTTGAATCCATTACACATGGATATATATATATATATATATATATATATATATAAGTTCTTCCTTTTTCAATTCTCTTACTTACTAGTAATAAAATTTACCATTACACACAAATAAGTGATTACATGTTATCTTTCCCATCACCCCCTTTGAAAATTATTGTCTCAAACTCTTTTATTTTCATAGCCTTTTTCTTGGTGTTAGTTTCTTGTTTTTGAATGAAATTAAGAGCCACTTGTTATGAAGTAAGACTTCTCTTTCCTTCAATATGAAAGATGACATTTATGATGCCAGCCAACACACACTTCTTCTCAATGTCCTCCAACCATCACACACTCATAATTCTATTTCCACCTTCTATAAACATTGCCATTTTTTTCTTTTTCATTTAATATATTTATATATATATATATATATATTTTTGCAAAAATTTTGTATCAGACTGTAATTTATAAATTATAATACTTGTCAAAAACATTATTATTGATGAAACCTTCTTACAAACAAAAATTAAACTTTACAAAAACTGAACCAACTCAAAATTTGTCAAAACAATATCTTCAAACATCAAATGGTACAATAAATTTAGGAAATATATGAACATCAGTCAAGCTTGAACCTAAAAGACAAAACACAAAATCGAAAGAGCTTCGAATTTTCCTTTTATATATATACAATATTTATTAAAGATGGAATATCTCATCTGGATCTATTACACCCTCCAGTACAACTACTATTTTTTTTTTTTTTTTTTTGGGTAAATCTGTACAACTACTATTATTTTTACAAAAGAGTGCCAATTTCCCTTGGTTTTTACTATATAGATTCAGCTGGCAGAGGAACAAAAAGAATTTCAAAATTTTCATCCCAGAAATCATATATTTTTTTCTCTGGCTGAGAGAATCTGAAGCCAAGGGGAAAACCCTATCTGATACTAAATTGAGCTATTATAGACTAAAATACACACTATAAGATACTGTACTGAGTTATATCTCTTTCAATTAACTGGAGGGCTTTTTGGTCTTTTTCTGGGGATTTCTGGGGAGGGACATACAAATCTCTCTTTTCCGTTTGCCGTTGTTGTTCGGGTTATTGCTGGTGGTGTTATTTGCTGCCCCACTTGCCGGGCTCTTGCTCATCTGAAGAGTATCCTTCACAAATAACTTCAACTTCCATAATGTGGATTCACTCTGCATTAAGCCTCACAACTTAGGTTCATGTTGTTCTGGTTATTGGAAGCACATATTTAAAAAAAAAAAATGACAACGTGACACATCTGACCTGCGCATCCATATCAAGATTCACTTCCTCAGCATGTGCTTCAAAACTGGGGTCATTTTGAGCAACGATTAACAAGGCCTTGTCAAGATCCTCTGAAGATAATTGGGTGAGAGCAGTTCCAAGTCTTTTCTTCTCTTCAGTTGACATCTTTCTGTACAAAGGAAACATAGCAGGCCATACCATGATAAGAAATTACGTGACCAAAAGGGAAAAAACTTACTTTTGAAAACTGAATGCAGAGACTAAGGATTAATACATTAAACATCATGTTAAAACGTTTCAGTGGATATCACAAAAATGCAATGGAACAAACTCCATATGAATCTTTATATCAACCATCAGAATGCATGCTTGGCACTGAAGGAAAAATCCTTAGTTTTAGTTAGAAACCACATTGTCTGCTTCCAAGACTTGATATATACTAAGGTTTGTTACAAGAATATGTAACTCAAGGCATCTCTTCAAACAATGGCACAACCTCCAACTGATAGGAAGAAACAACAATCTGATCTCAACATAAACCAAGAATATTCCTCGGCCAAAGTACACACACTGCTCTAAACACATTACAAGCAAATCTTCTGAAAGTATGAAACACACTCAAGGATGCCATTACAGAATTCACCGGGTCCCAGACCAAATATATGAAAAATAATGTCATTAGCGAATGAGATATTCAAATCAAAATAAGAACAATTCCAGGAGTTGATGAAGATAAAAGTAACATGGCTATAGAAGATATTAAGCAAATACACATCAAAGGCAAGTTTGCAGTGAATAATAGGGGCTTCGTTCTTGCCAACAGGCATTTGCCTGATACATGCCTCCATCCTTTTCCTGAATAAGGCAGCAATGAGAGAGCTAAGCAATGCAAGACATGTACATGCTAATCTAATGTTTAAGTGAAGGTTATGATACAGAATAACAAGTATAAAGGTTCACAAGTCCGACCATGTTGAACCATGGTCAAACAGAAGAAAACTTGTTTATATTTTTGATATAATTAAGATACAAAATATTATCCCGTATTAAATATATATTTATTAAATAGATAAATCATAAATTATAATTCTTAAAATAAGACTAAAGAAGTAATTAATATTTACAAATGTTTTAAATTTCATACAATTACAAAGTCAAATGATGGAAAAATTTTTTGAAAAACATGAAAAAAAAAAAATAATTAGCCATTTTTTAGCTCTCATTCTATTTTGATTTGGACTTATTGGTTCTTTTAATGGATTTTGTAGTACTTTTTAACTTTTGGGTACACTTATGCACAAGGTTAATTTATTAAAGAGAAATTCCAAAAATTAATCTTTAAAATTAGGATAATTTGCTTTTAAATTGAAATCTTTTTAGAAAATTTAGTATGTCATAAGGCAAATTACCCAAAATATTAAAGGTTAATCTTGAGACTACCCTAATAAATTGATCATGTACAAACATGGTGCATTCAAACAATGAAAAATACCTCAAAATGCATTAGAGGAATAATAAATTCAAATAAAAATAGTACAAGAATTAAAAGGTTAAAAAGAAAACACAAAATGATATAGGACCAAAATGTTCAAACAAAAATAGTATGAGAATTAAATAGCAAAATTTCCAAAGAAAAAAATCCATTTTTTTGATAATCTGTTCTGACTAGTTTTTGCCAGTCTTCACCACCAGTTTTTGATCAGTCCGGTGGCTCTTGGTTGGTTTTTTATTTTACCAGTTTAACAGTTTAAACTGGAAAGTCCAACTAATTGAACTGGCCAGCCTGGTACAGTTCTTAAAACCATGATTTAATGTACATAATTTTCTTGAAATCCCAGAACCAGAAAAAATAAAAAGATGGATCATTTTCATGAAAACCTAGAACCACAAATAGGAAAAAGAGGATGGTAAGCAAAAAAGATCACACAGAATTACAATGCAACCGAAGGAAGGAGAAAAGGTAGGATTTGGAGTTCATATTTTTGGTAATACATAAACAAAGACACAAAAACATTTACTCAATGTTAAGATGAGGAATTGAAACATAAATAGCATTACATCGGTGCAAACCATACGGGCCCAGGAAGAAACATATATTTATAACCATCTTTAAGAATTATATTTTCTGTTACTAAACACAATGTTTGCTAATATAACCTTCAGAGGCAGAATAATTTTCCATATGGGAGATGTCCAGTATTTTTCCACATTGAAGCATGAATTACAAACCTGCAATTTCGAAGTACCATTTCTCTAAGTTCTTCCAAATGCATATCCACCTCATCAAGCTGGGAACAAAATGAATTGTTAAATCACTCATAGACATTCAAATTTAGTGGACAAATAACCAGAAAGTTTGGATCTAACTCAAAAATATAATTTGCTTTAAGCTTTCTTTTATATGAAAACTTTCCTTATAAGAAAGTACTCCCTTTTGGTTACCTCTATGCTCAGATCCCTAGACATCTTGCCGTAAGTAGCCTCCTGAGCAAGTTTAATATCCATTTGAGCCTCAGCCTCCTCCTCTTTGCGTCTTTTTTCCTGCAAAGGGCTCAATTCTAAATTAATCTGTGCACCCGAAAAATGCACATATGAAATTGTTTAATATATAAACCTAACAGAGGGAGAATTGACGTACAAAGATGATGATATTAGTATCTGAATATCTGTAAACACTGAATTATTTTTAATTGAGAGAATAAAGCCATTTCTGCAATCTGCAGTACAACATTACCTCTTCATCAACTTTTGGTAAAAGTTGCAGCCATTTCTCCTCAAATTTTGCCAATAAAGTTTTTGCCATCACGTGCACGTCATCTCTTTCATTGTTGTATTTAATTGCATTCTTAAATATCAATCTGACATCAGCACATAACTCTCTCACGTGCTTGTATCCAGTGCCATCCTTGGCCTCAATTTTGTTTCCAATTGTGCTGAAGTCCATGGGCTTGTCAATCACCTAGCATATAAACAGAGAATAAATTGGATGAGGTAAAATACTAAATAGGTAATATAATTGTTGTAATGAAAATAACATCCCAAAGAATAAGCATGGCAAAAGGGAAGAAAATAATGATTCAACAAACATGGGGAGAGGGGGGAGGGGGGAGATGGAGAGTGAGAGAGGTTTTGAAATATCACGTAGAAATGGAAGAAATATAAAAGGCATTACCTCATGGTAGTCATGCAACTCAAGACCCACCACATCCACAGGTTGCATAAACGGGCCTGCCCAGCGATGTTGAATGAGCTGCCAAGGGGAAAAAGTGAGAATTTTAGAGCTATTTTAATATGTCAAATGGAAAAGTAAAAATATGATTTGAAAAACAAACTGGGAGGTGCTTTCAACATAAATAATAGCAATCTTTGCAAAATATTCCTATTCAAGTATCTAAGTGGCAATAAAACATATATTTTAGTCCAATACATATAATCAGGAAGACACTCAGGATTAGATATATCCATAAGGACAGTTTGAAGAAGAAAATGTATAGTGGTGATAATAGTAGAAGAGCATAATCTCGCTAATTCTTTTACTTGACTTCATGCGCAGTGCTGACCATGTTTATCAACTGACCAACAAAGCAGTGGAAGTACAGATTGTCACATCAGGTCATTCAACAATGACCTATCTATCAGAAGGAACATGCTAAAATAACTTCAGCATAGAAACAGCACAATTTGTATTTCATTTGACAACCAACAACAATTCAATGCGGTACAAAGTGACAACCATGAAAATCATCAGTCTTCTCATTTCCAGTGAACTGTTCTTTCCACTTGACGAAGTAGATGTTTCATTAGGACAAGATGTTCAACTACTTAAAACTAACAAATTCTTGAAGCATACTTGAGTATTCTTAAAATTTCACCAATCTTATAAGTTTTGTGTATGACTAATGGCATTGCAGCATCAATGAGACTTGCCCAAATAGCAACCCATTCCCTTTTAAGATAAGAAGTAATTGAGTTACACTTAATCTCCCAATATACAATATTTGGCTGCACAGATCCATTCAAGTTCTAGTGCTTAATCATATTAAACTCTCTAGTTTACACATCTCTTATTGAGTCTATATCTATTGACTTATAATGATAAGACTCGAACAATTTCTCTGTTACACTTGCACAGATGCTGAATAAATGAAGTGAGCTAGTTGATAGAAATACGCATCCATGAGGAATGTTTTGAGAATTAACAAAAACAAAAAAAGATGGAGACATAGAGGAAGAAGTTGGATTAGACAATATAGTTGACCAGAAAGTGCATCTGGCAATAGACAATATTTCAAAAGATAACCACAATCAAACAGCAACCACCTGACTTATTATTTTTATATTAAATTGGCGTATAAGATCCTGCATTCGCTTGGCAGCAGCTGCTTCCCTACGTGCTGCATCTTGCTGTCGTTTTCGAAAGCCAGAGATTTGTTTCTCCTTGTCTTTGTCCTTTTGAGCTGAATTGCCTTTTGGGGTAGTTTGTGGTTTTCTATTTGCACTCAAGTAGAATTGTTCAACTTCATTCAGTCTTTGCTCAAGCTGCAAATTCCCAGAAAAATATTTCAGAATCTTCAGAACATAAACCAGAATAGATATTTGTTAATGTCCACTGTAACACTTGCCAATATGTCATACCTGATCAACTCTCAAAAACATTTCATCAACTTGTAGCTTAACGTTCTGCATATTAGATTCATTTCCATTGATTTCTCTTGGTTCAGGGATTTGTACATCAGCCAGCAAGCCATGATTTATCTCCATCTGCTCATCATAAGGAAATCAAAGAAAATAACAGGCATTAAATAGGATAAAGGAAAACAGATTACCAAACCCTCCAATTGCCACCCCCAATCCCCCTTACCACCACAAAAGGAAAGGCAAACAACTTCAGCCTCAACCTCCTCCCTTCAACATACTCACTTATAAACATAAAAGAAAAACGCGCACACACACATATAAAATTTTATAAATGGAGATTAAAAAAACAATAAAATTATTTAGCGACCCCAGTCCCATTTGAAAAAATGCAAAACGCACAATAGAGTTTCAAAATAAAAATCCACAACAGGATTAAAAGGTCATACAACAGCAGGAACAAGCATAACTAATTCTGATCAAATCTTGCAAAAAAATGAAAAACGAAAAACGGAGCTGTAAATTCTTGATTCTGCGCACATTGCATAAAAAAAGAGTACATTTTGAAGGGAACGCGCATGGCATTGATTAAAGATAAGAGACATTGAACCATGACAGTCCTACACATGAATACACATACACATATACACATCTCGCTTCTTACACATCGCATGGATACATTAAGGGGGGGAAAAAAGAAAAAAAAAAAAGCATATCACCAACTCATTAAAAGGAAAAAGAAAACCAAAAATCGAGGATCCTGCAGCTTCAGTACCTTGGGGTCTCCAATGGCAGAAGGGCCTGTAGCAAAATCTCCCAAGGAAACTTAAAACCCTAAATTGATACCATATAGTCTATACTACTACTGAAGGTTTATGAGAAAAGTCCTACGACGTCGTTACATTTTTAATTACTTATTTGTCCTCTTGTTTTAGCTAATTACCATTGAACACCATACTTCCCCAATACATTCAACCTAAACCTTTTGCGTGTTTTTCTTTCCTTTCAATATAATATATAAATAAATAAAATATTACTCAAAATTACTATATATATATATATTATTATACTGCTCAACACAACTCGATCGATCAACACTGCTCAGAGGCCCTTTGTTCTTGTAATTTCTTCTTTAATTTCGTTGGGTTTGTTTTATTTTATTTTATTTTTTAAAATTTGTTCGGGATTTGCATATATATTCATTGGGTTTTTTTTTTTTTTTTTTTCTCTCTCGTTGAATTTTGTTCTATATGTTAGCTTTGAACTTCTTTTGGTTTTGTTTTTAATTTGTATGGATGTGGAACAGAGTTTGATTTGTGAATTATTTAATTAATTTTGCGATTAGTTTGATAATGCCGGAACATCGTTTGGTTTATTGCTAAATTTTATTGTTAATATGCCAGAATACTAATGTGGATGATGGAGAGGTTAGCTAGCTAGCTAGCTTGTGTGTTGTACAAAAATGGGGGGTGGAGGGGCTGATGAACTGAACTGTGCCTTCTGAATTCTTGAACTGAGCTATCGAACAGTTGGGTTCAGTAAACACATAGAGGCAGTAGGGGGGGTGATTAACTGCGGAATGAAATAGGGACTTTTCTGTATTCAGAAAGTTTTAATGGTTGAAGTTTGTATTTTTAGGCTCTTCTCATTTTTCAGCAGGCCTTTTCATTTTCAAATTTTAACATTGGGATTTGGGATGCCCTAATTGTACTCTGGTAAATCATATGAACGGAAGCTTGCTGGTACCTTAGAATAGACAAAAGGGAACTTACCTTATCCTTTTTGTTCTGTTTTACCTATTATAAATTGTGTTTGCTCTTTGCATCTTTTTGTCATCATCTATCTTTTGAAACCTATTCATCATTCAACCTTGACACTAGAATAATATATCTATTGTGTCTCCTTAATAGACTTTCTTTCCTGGGTAGGGGTTATGGAGTTTACTTTTTTATGTATTCTTTTCCATCTTAGATTGATTGAACTTCCGTTGTTAATGTATTCTTGTATTCTTAGGATCTTGGATGATTCTTCAAGACTTTTTTGCTTCTGTTCTGTGAGATGGATTAGATGGGTCATATCCACATTTGGTTTATAATACTTGATCATATTCAGAAACAAGAAAAAAAAAATGGATTTGTGCTGAAGAATTATTGTGTCAGTTAGAAGACTCTGCAATTGCTTTGGGGACTCTTATTTGCTAAGGCGAGACACTTTATTTATTATTATTATTATTAAAATTGACTAGAGTGTATCTATATCTTTAACATTTTGAGAATGATCAATACGAAACAGGTCTTCTATACAATCAACAATTTAACTTTTGGAAAAGGAAGTAAAGTGTCTCTCTGGCTAAATCTATCATGGCTATTCATTCCGAATCTTGATTGTTTCAGTTAGCCTGATACTGCTAGCAGAGATGGATGACAATATGAAGGAGTTCAAAGAAAAACTTGTTGAGGTTGAGGTTGAAGCTGAAAAGTTTTTAGTGTCACGGCAGCAGGTAATCTAAATATCTTTGATTTTGGGGAAAAGTATCTGCTTTCTTCTATTCAATTATTTCTGAGTTAATGAAAATCTGTTTGAAGATAGTTGAAAACGATAGATTAAGGAATGGGAACAGGGAAGCATTGACAGCATTAAGGAAGAGGGCTAAGACAACAAAATCTAGTGTCCCTTCCCCTTTTGAGTCGCTAATGAGAGAGATTGAGTCAAGGCCCTTGGTTAAAGAGATTTGTTCCACATGTGGTGAGCATGATCCGAAGGAAAAGACTTGGTTAATGTTTCCAGGAACAGATGTTTTCACTGGCGTTCCATTCCATGCTGC
This sequence comes from Marsdenia floribunda, assembly GCA_035583425.1. Lineage (NCBI taxonomy): Eukaryota > Viridiplantae > Streptophyta > Magnoliopsida > Gentianales > Apocynaceae > Marsdenia > Marsdenia floribunda. The sequence goes on along the minus strand of JAXGGT010000035.1, from coordinate 3,881,165 downwards.
TCACAGCATTTTAGAGAAAGGTTGGTTCTTTTCTTTTTCAAATGTTTTGGACACGGTGCTATTTTGACAATTGTCCAAAATTTTATTGTATACCTAATTGTCCTTTAGTTTGTTCTGTTGGATACTACCATATTGGTCATGTTAAATCATTATAGGCCTTGCAAATTTTTAATAATCTTTTATTACCTCTGTGGGGAGGAGTCTTTGCTCAACTTATTGTTCACTTAATTTGCCAGTGATCATTTGTAAGCTTGAACCGAAAAATAGACATGCCTCTTTTCCTCTTTTATCACCGTCCCATTTGACTGTAGATCTTTGAGCATGAGAACTTTTGTAGCTATAACATGGTGTCTTTATTAACAACACAAAGTTGTCATCTCTTTAACCAGTAGGTGCAGCAGTAATAATAAGCACCTTGACCTACAACTGAAAAGTCATGGGTTTGACTCATGGATGTGACAATTTCACTAGTTTATGATACTTTCAGCCATGTAAAGTGAATGAATATTTAGATCCCTTCTCTGGAAAGAAAAAAAAAAAAATAGTTATCATCAAAAAGTAACTAAATTCATCTTTTCTTTCCTTTTAAGAAAATGTTTTGGCAAGGCTGATTTTTATTTAATCAGATAGGAATAATTTGACACTGTGGAGCCATGAACTGATAACTGGTGGGATTGTGGAAGAGTTTGACATATATGCAGATATATTTCTTTATTTGTTTTCTGTTCATAGATGTCCTGCACTAGAATAGATTAGATTTAGATTTTCAAGGACATTGAGCAGGGGATTCCTAGGAGATACAGAGTCAAAATATGTTGTGTTTAGGTTCTAGGCTGCAGAGTGATTATACAACTGCTAATGTGATGAACCTAATTTTGTTTGCAACTTCTTCAAGTGAAAAATACCCCTTTCATAAGAGCCTTTATCCATATTGCATTTCTACTTTTGGCTTTATGAATTTTTTTTTTCTTAATTTTTTTTTTTTTTTTTTGGGGGGGTGGTGAAATTGTGATAAGAGGAAAAAACAAAATGTCCTTACCATGGTAATGCCTCATATTTTGTCAACTTCCATGGTTCCAGGGAGTTAAAAAGAAGCCTTGACATCATTGTAATTTGTCTTGTGTACAATGTAATGCAGAACAAACATTGCTTGATTTTCAAGCTAAGACACTTCAAAGCTATGTCAAAGAGAAGTCCTTCTGGATTTCGGAGAAAGGAGTTCTTGCGGACAAGATTACTCCTGGAGTTCTTAGATCTCTGGTGACCTTAACCGATCAGCAAAAATAACTTTTCAGTTAACCTATGAGTTTTTGTTATTAAAGAAGGATGAATAGAATTAAGTCAGCAAGAATTAAGGATGAATAGTTTTTGTTATTAGATGAGTTTGATTATGTCTACCTATAGGTTTGTGCACGTAGAAACTACTTCCACTTCAATGCTGGAAGTGTTTCCTACTTGATTTTATATGAAAAATGTTAATTAATTTAGAGTTTTTTTTTTTTCCTCTTTTTAACAGTGACTTGAATTTATGACTTTCTACAATTATATATGAAATTGTTAAATGACTCCTTATCTTAAAGAGATTACATGAGTAGATTAAATAATAATAAGGAAAAATGGTATTCCTCACCATACTTATTGTTTTCATTATTTTGATTTTTTTTTAAAAAAAAAAAAAAAGAAAAGAAAAATGATTATTATTACTATTAGTCTCGTTTCGTTATGTTAATTTTTTTTTTTTGTTAAGTCATAGGGATTTAAATATATAAAAACGATATGTTTAGAAATAAATATGATATGTAAGATTATTTTAAGGGTGTTAAAACATATGAAAACAATAAGTGAGAGATTAAGATATATAAAAATGGTATGATGATTAAAAATAGAAATGATACGTGAGATTATTTTGAAGGATGAAATTATATGAAAATAAAATTATCAAATTTTCACATAAATAATTTTAAAATTGAATTAATAGTTATATAGTGAGGAAAAAAAACTGTTAAAGTAAAATATAGGAAGTGTATGAAAAATGATAATTGTTTCAATTGTCTCAAAACATATAGTTAAAATATTTAAAAAATAATTAAAATTACAATTAATAGAATTAAATATTATAAAAATACAAAATAGATTTAAAGAACCACGATCTTGAAGTAAATTTTATTAATTTTTTAAAAAATTATTATTTTACTTTTTTTTAAAAATTATATATATATGTATATATTTAAAACAAACTTATTTAAGTCTTTTACCGTAGCCGAGTGGTCTTTGGTCCAGTGTCATGCCGCTTTCCCTCTCTCTCCCAGTTGATCACAAGTTCGAACCGGCTTGTACAAAAAAAAAAAAAAAAAAAAGTCTTCTACACTAATCTATTAGTGAAACTCCTAACAAGAATCATTAGGACACTAATTAGAAGACCATTTTACCTCAATTTTGTCGTTTTTTGAATCCATCTTATATCTTCTTATAATATTTGATCCTCTTAACTACAATTTTGATTGTTTTTTAAGTATTTTGACAATTTATTTTAAGAGAATATTTAAAGAGAAAAAATGTAAAAGGTAAAATTAATATTTAAAGTGTTGCGTGTAGTAATTAGGGTGTTGGTTTAGCAATCATGTTTTTTTTAATTGAATTCAAAAGTTTTTTTTTTTATTTTTTTTAATAAACCTCCTGACTTTAGTAATCATTTTAGACCTAGTTAATTTAGAATTGAGTTGGATCAAATCTCCTTTTAGTGTAAACTTTCCTAACATTCATTTCTCTATCTATAATGTTTGAAAAAAAAATTATTTTAGACATCGATTAATTTAGAATCGAATTAGATCAAATTCTTTTGGAGTTTTAGGGAAGTTCTTCCACTTATTTTTTTGAAATCCAGATATAATTAAGAAGAATAAAACTTCTTGTCACTTATGAGATTTGGGGCCCAAAGTTGTCCATCCTCTTAGGAGAGATCCATGGGTCCAAAATCCATATAAAGCCCATTATTGTCCAAGATAATGTGAATCTTTGAGTAACTGATAGTAGTAATTTTTAGGGGTGACAATCGTGTCGGGTTGATTTAAGCTAATTATATTTAACTTGTCAATCTGAACTCGACACGAACCCGAAATGACACAAAAAAGTTAAAACCGAACACGACACGAAAATTAATCGTGTCAACCGGCCAACTCGATTATGACACATATATGATTCAAAACCATTAACTCGCCAACCCAATTATACAATATTAACCCGCTAACCTAATTATTTATCTATTTAACTTATAAAAATATCAATATTATATAATTTATTTATATATAAAATATTAAAATTTAAAAATAATAAAAATTATTAAATAATTTAATACTAAATTAAAATATATAATTAAAAATAATCATAATAATTAAAATAAAAAATTAATTATTATTTAAACGGGTTACGTGGGTTGAAAACGGTTATGCGAGTTCAACCCGTTTACAACTCAAACACGATTATCATTAAACGGGTTGATCCGCTCTGACACGAACCCGTTTATCGTCAACCCTAACCCACTAATTTCGTGTTGTGTTCATGTCTAGTTGTCGTGTCAAATTAGATATTGCCACCCCTAGTAATTTCTAATGAAAAAACTTATGTATTTGACCAACTCAAAATTTTTGTAACATTTATGTGACATTTCTTTTGTAAATACATATGAAAAATTGTAAGTCTTATATTATAATATTTTTTTTAATAATATCATAAATTCTATAATAAATAAAGAAGAGCATATATCAATTTTTTTTTTTGTTTCTCAATAATATTCATATATATATATATATATATATATATATATATTGTAAAATATCGATATACTTAAGATTTTTATTAATTTAAAATTTTAAAATCTCATGATAAAATAAAAATTACATAATAATAAGGAAAATTGGCATAAATAGTCCCCAAACTATGACTATTTGGTGACATTGATCCCAGAATTATGTTAATTTGTGTGACATTAGTCATTTTGGTTAAATTTTCTGTTAACTATCCATTAGTTAAAAAAAAAAAAAATTGTTCAAGGGCATTTTCGTCGTTTCACTGTACATTATATATATAGAGAGAGAAAAAAAAAAAAAAAACTAATATTATACATATGTATGTATGTATATACAGGGCGAAGAAGGGAAGGAGAGAGGTTGAAACATCGCGGGAAGCGGGAAGAGATACGGAACTGGGTTTAGCTTCTGGTTTGATTGGGAGTTGAAGACCATCAAAATTATGAACAGAATGCAAAAAAAAGAAGATAAAATCTGGTGAAAACATCTTTCACAAGTAAGAAGCTTATTCTACCCCAGTCAATAAATCTTATGACAATAATATAACCTTCAAACCTAGACTTGAAATAAATAAATAAATAAATAGTAAGACATTTCCTAAAATATGCATCTTCAGATTTCTTAAATTCTTTCAATATGGCATTACATCTTGGAACTATTAGAGACACAAACAACAGAATTCATGATTCATAATTTGTTCAGTTTCAAATGGTAGGCAATGTGGAAGGAAGAGGAGAGCTACAAATAAATGTTTGACAAAATGGGACCGATTTAATAGAAGTATCAACGAAAGAAAACAGTAAAAAAGGCTTCCATTTAATGCAATACAAATATAAGACTGTTATTGGATATCTGGCTCCCAAATCCCACAAAAATCACAAGCAGACCAGAAGCTAAACCCAGTTCCGCATCTCTCTTCCTGCTTACTGCCATGGCTAAAGCTCTCTCATTCTCTTCTGCACCGTATATACATACATACATATGTATAATGTTAGTTTTTTTTTTTTTTTTTTTTTTTAACTAACGAATATTTAACACAAAATTTAACCAAAAAGACCAATATCACACAAATTAACATAATTCATGGACCAATGTCATAAAAAAATTAATTCAGACATCAATATCATCAAATGGCCATAGTTTGACAACTATTTATGTCAATTTATCATAATAATAATAAGATGATGAATAACTCTATATAATGCAATTCCTACAAATAATAATATTATATTAATATATTTTTTGTATGCATATCAACCATATATACTTAAATAATTATATTATTCCTTAAGAATCACATTAGATTCCTAAATAAAATGAGTAGCAGAAATTCAAAGATGTTGATGGATCAAGGTTACACATTATATACCATCATGAACACTGTACTACAGCTTGATTGAAGATCTTGGAAAAAAATTGTTGTCATCTTATGAATGAATGAAAAATGGTGACGCTATACATCATTCAAAACACCACTTGCTCTATCTTTTTTTTGGCATTATTTTCACTTGGAAAGATCCTTTTGTAACCTTACATTTGGTACAAAGTTGGTAATATTCTTCTTTAGAACAGTGGTACCATATCATATCATACAAAGAAAAAACTTTGAACCCAAATATGTTATATATATATATGTATGTGTGTGTGTGTAAATTAATCATATATATATGATGTCATTATATATATACACATTTGTATATTATATTCTAGTGCATACACTGTTTGTTGTGGTATTTGTTTGGGAATTTTTACTCTAAAAATTGACAATCATGCATGTTGTTGATACTGAAAAAGAAATATTATCACCTTAGGATTCTTGTATTAATTCCATGTATACTTGCTATAATTGGCTAAAAATATAATTCATGGACCCCTTTACAATAACTAAAACCAAGTCCATACAATGAGGCATAAATAGGGCACTACTTGAAATTAATGAGTTGTTTTTATTGGATCTTGAGAGCTGAGTGTTTTCATAGTCCCACCATTATTCATTACTCTATTTGTTTTGAATTATTCTCTTGTTTAAATAATTACACTCTTTAAAAATATACAGAAATTTATGTCTCTTGATTGAAAAGATTAAAATATTCTTTAATTTTACTTTCTTCAATAAGAATAATTAATAAATATAAGTTTTAAAACATAAACTATAAGAGTATTAAGGGAAATATTAATAAAAATATCATGATTTCCTAATGTGACAAATAAAAAAAAAAAAATTTTTTTTGTGATACTCCGATCTCAAATCGTAAATTAATATATAAGGATGTGTCATATAATACAAGAATGGACCAAAATACTTATTGTCAACTCAAGATATCCCTTTTGATACAACGAAGATGATCTCAAGTAAATTGAGAACATGGACAAATAATTTGTGAAGAAAGGAATATTATATTTATTTTTCTTCTCATACTTGGTTAATTTTTTATATATGAAAAATTATAAGAAATAAAATAACTGCCATTTGAAAATATGTTATCTTCTAAATATAACACATTAATAGGAATTGCATGAGAAATTAACTTTCATATATATATATATATATATATATATATATAATTTTACTAGACAAATTTTTACATATTTAATTTTAAGAAAATACTTTTTTTTTTTTTTTTTATTAAAAATATTAAAATATCATTTGATCTCACATTCTTCTACATAAATAACAGTATTAATTTAAAAATATATTAAAAAATCAAAAAATATTTATATTAATTTTATTAGGTGAAAAGTTAAAGAGATGATTTTTTTTTTTTTTCTTGCAATGTAATAAATAGAAAATTATCAAACAAGGAGAAAAGAATAAGAAACTCAAATTCAATGTAAGAAATTTCACATAATCTAACTTCTTGTTGAGATATGGTATTTGTGGTAGAGTCCTTTTCAATATGGAGTATTTGATAATGCATCTACTTAATTATACAAATTGGGTGGCTTTTACTTTATTGTTATTATTATTATTCTTTACACTTATTAGCCTTAACATAGGTAATGCAATCCTATGTTCCCCACTCGTATTAAAAGTAAGGTCCACTTAGGGTTTTTCTAGCTCTTGGATTTCAAATGAGGCAAATGTTGCATTTCAAAGCTATCATTGAGAAAAGGGCAATAAATGTCAAATTAGAAAGGGTTAAGAATCAAGAAAAAGGTGGTAGTCAATGGTGTGACTTCTTTTACTTAGGTGCTTCCACTTAATTTGTCAAATGGGGAGTCTTTTCCCATAAATTCCTTTTGAATTAGTCATAAGAATACCGAATTACCATAAAAATATATAGGATCAAGAATCCTTTATATATATATATATATCAAACTTAGAAATATTTTTATGAATATTACATAAAATCCTACGTTGAATCTTAATAGATGATTGCATAAGATAGCATCAGTAACAGGAAATAACTATTCACTCATTGCTACAAAGGGTCCATGGAAAAATATATGGTCTCCCTCCAACCCCTCCCGGCCCTTCCCCTTTCCCCTCCACCACTACCTTGTTTTAGGTCAAACGGCAGGATATTCGTTTGTTGGGCTCTATTTCTTTGCAATGAGTAATCTATAAATGGAAAGATTAAAAATAATAATAATAAATTAAATTGAAGCTCTTTTCGTGACGTAATTTCGACCTTGGATCACATTGAGGGTTGACAAAATTTTTGTCTCACTATTTATCATCCATTTCTCCAATATACTACCTTTAATTTGGCACCTCCTAGGGTTCACAAAATAATAACAATAATGCAAATAGAGAGAGTATTGATGGAGAAAGAGATAATATGCATTAATTGGAAATATATATATATATATATATATATATATATATATATTATCAATGGAAACAATACATATATGAGAATAGTGGAGTATTTGAAGAGAGGATAGGAAAAAATGATGTTGTGGAAGAAAGGAAAGGGATCGTATATTATAGCTTGATTGTAGGGATTCACATGAAAGGATAATTATAATTAATTGAGAAGGGAAAAAAAAAGTATACTTGTTACCATTATAAAGGATGGTAGAGATGGGTTGGAGATTGAGTATGTGAATTATATAAGTACACGAATAAATTATTAATTTAAATGACTAGTTCTCTTAAAAAAAAAAAAAAAAAATTGAGTTTGAACATTAAGTGTAAAAAAATGTATATATTAATTTTTTTTTTTTAAATATTATATATCTCGATTCTAAATTAATTACGTTCAAAATAGTTTTTAATTAAACGTAAGTAGGGATGGCAATGAAAACCATACCCGATAAGGAACTTGTATACCGACCCCTTTTTGATCGGGGAATTCCCGCTTTGACCGGGTTTGGGGATGGAGATGGTGATTCCCCGAAACTAAAAAATCGGGGATGGAGGCGGGATGATATTAATCCTTGATACCCGGCCACGCCCCCATTCCCGTCCCCGCAAAATATATATATATAATATTTTTAATTATATACTTATATAAAAATAAAATAATAATAATAAGAATTTTTAAAAAAAATTAAAAAAATCATAATAATTATTTAGTAAATATTAAATTAGATGCAAATTAATAAAATAGTGACCATAATATATACTTCCTTAATTATATAGATAATATATACATATAAATAAAATTATAATTAGCATAATAATTATTTTTTAAAAAATTATTTGGTAAATATTAAATATGCTACAAACAAATTAAACAATAACCAAGATAATTTTTTAAAAAATTATATTGAAAAACTTGTGAGAAAAATATTTTATTCTTTATTTTAAAAAATGTATTGATTAATTTTGCATTAATAATTTAATTGAAAATAAAAAATAAAAATTAAGTGGTGAAAAATCCCAGCGGGGATCTCCGATCCCTAACGGGGCGGGGATGGTATGAAAAAAAATATTCCCTACAGGAATGGGAAATACATGTAGGAATCGGGGATGGGGATGGGGATGGGGAAGAAGTCCCCGCAAAACCCCCATCCCCGTTGCCATCCCTAAACGTAAGTAAATCAAAGAGATATAGATTAGTAATTAACTAAGGTGGTAGTTCAGTAGTGTGGCTCTTCTTGCATAGGTACCTCCATCTAACTTGTCAAGTGGAGGACCTGAGTTCTTTTCACCAAGAATGGCCTTATGCCGAATTTTAGCCATGTGCTGTAATTTTATGAGTATATTCTCATAGATCCCTCCTAAATTAATGAGTTAGTAAAACAAAAACTTTGTTCACCTCAAGTAGAAAGAGCCATGAATGAAAATGAGAACATGAGTCTAAGTGGAATACTACTTTATATGTCTCTCTCAAACATATCATCAAAACAATTGATATATATATATATATATGTATATTGGGGACTATTTATCCAATCCCCAAGCAAAAATTCTAAATGCTTTATGAATACCATTCATGGTCAGACTTTCTCTAATAATATCCATCAAATACTACTATAGCAAACCCCATAAGAATAATGGAGAGGGATCCCATTATAATTACTTGCTTTTCTTTTGGAAGATAAGAGAAACTGCTGATCATTTTTTTTTTTTTTTTGAATTTTGGGGTATTTTTGCCTCAATCATATCTTGAACTCATGATCTCTCAAATCATAAGTGAGACTGCTACCAAGTGAGCTATACCTTCTTGACGATCATTCTTTTATTTACAGATTCAAAATAAGTACAAAAAAAAAAAAGAAGTTGTGATAGTCCTTAAATTATGATTTTTTTAATCCTTGGTCCTTTTATTTTGTTATTACATTTTTTTTCATTCTTATTATTTTTTAAAATATTTTAATTGATCATTTTAATATATATATTTTTTTTCATTATAGTTGTTTTTCATGTTAACTTTTTTTGTTTAACTCTCGGAAAACTCAATTACACCTAGTTAGAACATGACTATTTTAGTTTAAAAAATATTAAACATAACTAGTAAACATATAATGATGTTAGTTTTTATTTATTTTTTATTTTAAAAGAGAATTATTTGCTAATATAATAATTAAAAAAAAAAAAAAAGAAAAGAAAAGAGTGAAGTAATTGTAATAAAAGTAATAGAATAAAAAGCCACGAGAATTTGGATAATTCCATTGAGCACCTAGTTCACGGGTAAAATGGGAATAATCAAAAATTTATGTGGCATTTTTTTTTTTTTTTGGTTAGGTCATCCGATATTTAAAGTTATTGTTTTAATTAATTCAAAAATTCAACTGAGATTGGGACCAAAAGTGTGATACCACTTGTCCCATTATAAATATATGTGGATATGTCGTGAAATATAAGAATAGACGTAGATACTTATTGTCAATTTGAGATATCTTTTTTGGTATAAAGAGGGCGGTATGAAGTAGTTGATTGTGGGTATCGCTAGACTCATAGTCATGATGCGGTCTTGCGGGCCAGATAGTGACAAAAAATGTAAGGCAAATTGGCAAGTTTAGTCCCCAAACTATCGCCATTTGGTGGTTACGGTCTCTAAATTATTTTTTTAGTCAAATAGGTCCCCAAACTATTCAAATTGTGTGATTAAGGTTCTTCCGTTTAAATTTTCTGTGAAATCACTGTTCACCCGTTAAAAAAAAAATGCCCAAGGGCATTTTGGTCTTTTTCCACTTTTACCCCTTTTTTGTTGAATTATGGGTGGAAAAAGACCAAAATGCA
>JAXGGT010000035.1:3823060-3846327 GCA_035583425.1 Marsdenia floribunda | reverse complement strand
ATAGAATTCTAATTTGGGATTCTAAATTAGTATTCAATCAAGGGATCAGATTAATAACTCATAATATTAGGAAGAACAAGGAAGAATTAAATTAGAACATCAACCCTAGGCTGATTACGCTTTCTCATTATTATTTCCATTTGAATTCATTCAGTTTAATTGTTTTGCTTTTAAATTTTCTTTAAACTCTAAAACCCCCTTTTTCTACTTTATTTAAGATTTGTGATTCTTAGATTGATTTAACGATTAAGGTTTCCTTTGGAGATGACCTGGTGAGCACTATATTGCTTTCTAGTTTTTAAATTAATCTTGACTGGTTTGACGACAACCGCGAATTTATCCTTTACCAAAAGGATCTTGGAAATGTCTTGCACCTTTGTATCCTTGATCTGCATTATTCCCCCCTTCCTCGAAAACATTCGTCCTCGAATCACCTACATCAAACAAAGTTAAATCAACAACATTAAAAGTAGCATTAACATTACCATAGTTGCTTGGTAAATCCAACTTGTAGGCATTATCATTAATCTTCTCCAAAACTTGAAATGGTCCATCGCCTCTAGGTTGCAATTTGGACTTTCTTTGTGTAGGAAATCGTTCCTTTCTCATGTGTAACCACACCCAATCTCCAAGTTCAAAGATAACCTTCATACATCTCTTATTAGCTTGTTTTGCATATTTCTCATTCTTCCTCTCAATGTTAGCTAGAACCTTTACATGTAACTCCTTCAGAAATTCTGCCTTTTTCTTACCATCAAGATTGGTATGCTCATTAGTAGGCAAAGGTAAAATGTCCAAAGGAGTTAAAGGATTAAAGCCATAAACAACTTCAAAAGGTGAAAACAAAGTAGTGGAATGAATAGATCTATTATATGCAAATTCAATATGTGGCAAACATTTTTCCCATTGCCTCAAGTTCTTTTGAATGATAGCACGCAATAGTGTAGTGAGTGTCCTATTAACCACTTCAGTTTGCCTATTCGTTTAAGGATGTGCAACAGTAAAGAATAATAGTTTAGTCCCTAATTTATTCCATAAGGTGCGCCAAAAGTGACTTAGGAACTTAACATCTCTATCACTAATAATTTTTCTTGGCAGACTATGCAATCGAACTACTTCCTTAAAGAACAAATCAACAATATGTGTTGCACCATTGGTTTTAGAACATGCAACGAAATGAGCCATTTTACTAAACCTATCAACAACAACAAATATGTTGTCTCTACCACTTTGAGACCTTGGTAATCCTAGAACAAAATCCATAGAAGTGTCAGTCCAAGGTTGAGTAGGCACGGGTAAAGGGGTATACATGCCATGTGGTTTAACTCTAGATTTTGCTTGCCTACATGTAATGCACATATCACAAATAAATTGCACATCATGCCTCATATTAGGCCAATAAAAATGCTCATGCAATATATCTAAAGTCTTTTTCACACCAAAATGGCCCATCAAACCACCCCCATGAGGTTCCCTAACAAGTAACTCACGAATAGAATAAATAGGCACACGCAATTTATCTTTTTTGAACAAATATCTTTGATGCCTATAAAAATCACCATAAGCACATTTATCACATGCCCGCCATACTTGCCCAAAATCAAAATTATACAAATCTGTAAGTAATTCAAAGCCAAACAAATTAACTTGTAAGGAAGTAAGGAATTCAAACCTTCTAGACAATGCATTATCAATAACATTTTCCTTTCCATATTTGTACTTACTTATATAAGAAAAGATTTTTGTAAACTCTAGCAACTTATTATGCCTTTTATTGAACTTACCATGAGATTTTAAAAACTTTATATATGGATTACCATAGGGAATCTCTTTAGGGAAAAGATCTTCAAACTCCTGCAATAAACACATAACAACACTTGGAAAAGAAGGGTTAAGGTCATTAGTAGAAAGATAAACTTCCATGTACATAAGTACAAGTAGTTGTTGCCTTGCAATTAAAATACTCTTAACCTCACTTTTTCCAACAAATACACTCATTCTCTTACTTTCCTCAATTTTTTGCACATTTTTATCCCCAATTTTTCTCTTATTCTCACTTTCCCTCTTTTGTTTTGACTGATCACTCTTTTTCTTTTTCTTTTTATTTTCCTCTTGTATTTGAACACTTTTATCACCAATTTTTATCTCATTCTCACTTTCGCTCTTTTCTTTTCATTTCTCACTCTCTTTCTTTTTCTTTTCCTCTTTTGCACTCATTTTCTCTTCATCACTATCATCCATGGGTTGTATGTTCAATGTTACCCTTGTGACCAATAAATCACCATGTACAAGTTCTTTAATGTCACCATTAGAAAGATCCTCTAGTGGTAGTATTTCATCCTCATTTGAACTAGCATTTTCAATTTCACCATTCTCTTTAGAAACAACATTCAAATCTTTTGCTTTTCCTTCTTCCTTTGTTTTAAAGGCAGCTCTATTGTTCTTCCAATTAGACTTCCATGAAGTGCTAGAAATAGAACTAGATTTGAAACCTGTTGTTTTGAGTTGCTTCTCCACTGTAATGTCTTTGTGCAACAATTCCTCCATCTCCCACTCGAAGTAAAGCTCAAAAGCATTTTTTCTTTGAAAATCAGGAATCTTCATCTTTGTGCTACCCAAATTATTATCTCTTTTAGAAATAGCACTTTTGATTTGCCTAAAATTTGAATTTGCAACCCCTTCCTCTTCAAATGTATTCCTTCTAGGGGATTGCAAATCATCCAACTTTGCATTCAACTTTTTAAATTGCTCATTGAAAGTCCTAATTAACAAATTCAAATCAAGCTCTTGTTCTTCTCCAACACTTCTCATCTTTATAATCTGCAATAAACACGTTAGTACAAAAGAAAAATTTATTCCTCACACACTCCCTTACGTGTTTACACTCAAATTATAATCACTCATGTTTCACACTAGTAGGCTTTTTGTCCGATGATGATCTCACCACTCTTGCCTTTTACCACTCAAGCCAGCCCTCTTTATGTTCTTAGGAGAATCAAAATCAACAAATCTCAAGGAATAGTCAATCAAATGCAACAAATCTCGAAATTAGAAATTTTAAAGCTTAGTTGAAGCAAATGAGAAAACAGACGAAAATTAATTAAAAATGAACCAAAGATATAAGAAAACTTCAAAGGATGCAGAAGACATGCAAGGAATCACTATAATTCAAAGAATTAAGGAGAAAATCAATGATAAAGAAAACAACGTTGTATAGGCATAAGTAGGCCTGAATTGTGTGGCAACTTGAGGAGTACGAAAATTGACCTAATTGTGGTACAGTAATCTTTAATTGATGAGTATTAGGACTAATTAGAAGACTTGGACAACAATTATATGATTTAGGAAACCATTCCTTGCCAAAAAAGAATTATTTAGCTTTAGTCAACTAATCAAATCCCAAAGAAAAGGACATCTTTTAAGATTACACAACAATAGCATATGAATCAAATCAATATATCTTTATCTCTCTCTCTTTTTTTATTTTCGTTTTTTTTTCTCTCTCTTTTTTTTTTTCCTTTTCTTTCTTTTCTTTCTACCTCCTTTTTTTTTTTTTTTTAATAATTAAATCAGCACTCAAAACAACTTCAAGAACTTCAAGAATTTTAATAAAGATCTTCAAGAACTTCAAGAACCCCAAGAATTTAAAGAAAGAACATCATGAGTTTCAAGAATTTCAAGAAACAATATCAAGAATTTAATAAAGATCTTCAAGAACTTCAAGAACACCAAGAATTTAAAGAAAGATCTTCAAGAACTTCAAGAACATAACAAAAGAACATCAAGAACTTCAAGAATTTAAAGACAGATCTTCAAGAACTTCAAGAACAAAAAAAAAAAAGAACTTCAAGAATTTCAAGATTTTAAAGAAATAACTTCAAGAATTTTGGGAAATAACTTCAAGAATTTAAAGAAAACACAAGATAACAACAAACGAGAACGCAAGAAACAAAAGAATAAATTCAAAAACAAGATACTTTTTTTTTTTTTTTTTGTATAAGGTAAAAAAAAAAAAAAGAAACGAACAAAAGAAAAACACAAAAACAAGGGAAAATAAAGGATAGTAACCTGTTTCTAGAACCTTAAGCTCTAATACCAAATGATAAGAACCCATTAGACGACCTGCTCTAGGAACCCGTGGTTCAATTTGTTACGTGCCCGGAACGCTAGAAAAACAAGTTGTAGATTAAAGATGAGAACCTTAAGGAAACTAAATCCTTGAAACCCTAACCTTGAAGACGCCACAAAGGTTAATCACTCCTTTGATAAATCAAGATTGTATTCTACAAAGAACACAAGAAAGCAAAGAAAACCTTGCCAAAATCACTCAATAATATAATAATCATCTCAAATTTGTGCATAATTTTAATGGCCTTTATATAGGCATGTTGAAACCCTAATTTGACTAGAAAATACCTAACTAAAAGTAGTTCCTATAATAATAGAATATAAGATTGTCTTGAATTAGGAAATCTCCTAAAACTGATACCAACTAAGCGAAAAGTCAACTTAATAATAACCCTAATATTATAAAGTTTGGGCTAAACCTAAAAACCAAAATAAGCCCTAATATAGCAAAATAAAAGAAGTCCATTAATACATCTTATTATGTGAATTGGGTCTTTTCTTCTTATGTCTCACATAGCTTGATCTTATATCATGGACTCCAAGCTTTGTTCTTCAAAGTCTGAATGTTTACCATCATCTTTTACTTGAAGATAAGTAATTATACTTGGTGTAGCATTGCGGTCTTGTAGAATATGCTTAGAACCTTCTAGAACTTCAGCTTTTCCATGCATCTCCATGATTAAGCCTTGTAGTGCCTCTTTCATCCTTTTTGTCCTTACCCTAGTCATTGGACCACCAATCCCATGCAAAGGATCTTGGAAATGTCTTGCACCTTTGTATCCTTGATCTACATCATTCTCCCTTATTTCACTTCTAATGCAGTGGGGTCTCTTTTCTAAACATTTTCTATTGTAATCTCATTTTGTTATCTATTTATATTTTTTAAAATATATATATACTATTGTGATTTTGTTAATTATATTTGTTTTTAATTTTAAAAATGTATAGAATATAAATATTTATTAAATAGTAAATAATAAATATCTTATTTTTATATAGTTTGAATATTTATGAATTAAAATTACAATAAATTATTAAAAAATATTTTTTATATTAAATATTTTTTAATTTTTAATTTATAATATCACCGATTTAATTGTAATTTAATTATGGTTGAACTATTAAATTATAAATCATTATTTTTTTCAGTTTAATCTCCAATCCGATTCAGAAAATACTAGAGACAGAAGAAAGTGAGAAGATGTGAGTGTAATGAGAAATAGAGATAAGACCTAATAATCCGAAAAATTTATAATAATAAATAATACGTAATAATAAGAAGAAGAAGACAAGAAAGAGATTGCAAACTCCTTTACTCCGTTTGTTTTGTCCTATAAAAATGGCCAGTAGTACACTATTTCTTCCTCAAAAACTTCACCAAGAGAGAAAAGAGATAGGAGAGAGACACAAGAGAGAGTATTTAGTGAGCTCTCTTCATTATATATATAGATTCTTGAACATATATATTTCTTGGGTTGTGGCATTTATAAACACACACACACACACACACACATATATATATATATTCAACTCGAAAAACATTTGAATAATTCTGACTGAAAAGATGGCGAATGTACTGCATATCATCTTTGGAGTTTTGGGTAAGTTTAGCTCGTTATTGTTATTATTTTTTTCTTTTCTTTTCTGGGTTTTCCATATTAGTTTTGACAATTCTCTCTCTCTCTCTCTCTCTCTCTATATATATATATATATATATATATGCATGTACATTTATTTTTTCTTCTCTCTCTTTGTGTATAACAGGAAACATTTTTGGTTTATTTCTGTTCATGTCACCAATGTAAGCTTTGTTATGATTCCATATTATTCTTTTTATTTTTATTTTTTTCCCTGCTAATTATTGTTTCTACCTATGCACACACACATGTACATATACTAAAAAAAAAAAAAAAAAAAAAAAAATCTTTATTTCGATTCTATAACTATTTTATTTTCTTCAACTTGTTCTAAATCATAAAAAATTAATAACTTAATTCTATAACTATTTTCGTTTTCGAACTTGGTTTTAAATCTTAAATCTTAAAAAATTATGAATTTGGATCTATAACAATTTTCATTTTCGTACCTTTGTACTTCTGACTCATTTTCATAATTTTGTACTTTCGACCAAATTTATGAGATTTTTTAGTTTTTTGAGTAAAGTAAAAATTACATGGGAATTTTATAACACTTGACTTAAATGACTAAAAAATTTTACAAATTTAATTGAAAAGACTATGTCAAGAAAACGAAAATAAATGAAACAGAGAATTATTAAAACCATATTTTAAAAAATAAAAATAGTTATAAGATCTTAATTAATTTTTTAAGGTCCAACTTGATCAAGTTGGAAGAGGGAAAATAGTTATGCAACCATTAGGGGTAATTTTCCAGTATATATATGTGTGTGTTTGTATACGTATATGTTTCTCATATTGTTGCTCTGAATGATGCTATACATATATATATATATATCTGTGTGTATGTGTGTGTGTGTGTGTAGGATAACATTCAAGAGGATCATAAGCAAGAAATCCACAGAACAGTTCTCTGGTTTACCCTATGTTATGACCTTGCTCAACTGCTTGCATTCGACATGGTGAGTTTCTTGACACTTGTTAAAGAGTATAGTGCCACGTGTTTCTTTTTCTCCTCAACTGTGTTTTGATGGTAATTGGAGTTAAAACAATATTAATTAATTGTTGCTAGTCAAACTCTAATATGAAAAGTTGTTTCACTTATAGCATAAACTTTTTATTAAAATATATATATATATATAAATAATCACATGAAATATAATGAAAAAACATTACCTGTTTAATTAATAGTTTAAAATTATTCGTGTTTTTACTTTTAACTTTTTTTATTAATATAACCTCTAATTTCTTTTACATATTTTTAATTTAATTCCTTCCATGCCTTTTCTGATGTCCACTTTTACATGGCTTTTAGGTATGGGTATGGATGATTCGGTTAAATATTGTAATACATAATATATATATATATATATATATTAGATTTTAAAATTATTATTATGGTTAGATTAATAAGTTTTGAAAATATTGCATAATTTTTATTTTCTTTATACAAATTTTATAGTAAATAATTTTGAAAGGCACAAAAATAGAGACAATTAAGTTAAGTAAACTGACTCTTTAAATGGTGCTCTTATAGAGCATGTGAAATTGTGGTATTAAAGCTTACATGAAAATATATAAATTTAACCAATCATTTTTATTTAAAAAGATTAGGGATTATATCCTAAAAAAAAAAAAAAAAAAAAAAGAATTATTAAAACATATCTAAAGAAGATTTTTTAGTCAAAATATAGACCTTAAAAATAATATATATATATATATATATATATATATGATTGATGAAGCATGTAGCATGGCGTAATTCAAAAGATTAGAAAAAGAAAAAGCTCCAATCTCACTGAGGATGTAGGACTCGTGTCTTATAGGCGGTGTATTTTGAATTGGCAAAGACCGATTTAGAATGCTTGGCACTCTGGATTAGCGTTTAAATTGCTAGTGTGTTCAATAACAATTATAGTGACTTGTCGAAACTTTGAGCTACTTGACCCAGTCAACTAAAATATCTCACGACAGGAAAGATTCTTTAATTAGGATGACCACGTCGGACTCACCCGTCCTCTCCTTTTAACTAAAAAAAAAAAAAAAAAAAAAACAGAGTCCCATTCCAAAAGCCCTTTTTCAATTGTCCTTTGTTGTCATCACTGGCAACAGTACAAAATTGTAATGGTAGTTATTTCTTTTTGAAAAAAGGGTTGACTTCTCTCTTTTTACTTTTTTTTAAAAAAAAAAAGAAAAAAAATATCTGTGGGTGATTCTAGAGTTGACTAATCTAGCTATTAGGTATAATAATATTTTTCGCGCATTTATTATCTTTATTTAGATAATTTTTTGACTGCAAAATTTCTTAAAATATCTTACAAAATATTATTTAAAATATTAATATTTAATGTGATTATAGTTTTTATTTCTAAAAAAATGTAATAAAATATTAATTTAACAGACACATGTTAATTTTATTAGTGTCTTAAACAATGTATTAGAGGATATTTTAGAAAATCTTGCACTCATTTTTTGTCCAAAAAAATTAAAATTATTAAAATATAAGTTAATTAAAAATTACAATATTAAAATAAAATATTTAAGATAAAAAAATATACCAAAACTTTAATTAAATCTATCGATCTTCTGTTGCAAAACATCACAATATATATATGTATGTGGTAAATTGGCATAAATAGTCCCCAAACTATGGTTATTTGGTGATGTTGGTCCTTGAATTAATTTTTTGTAACATTGATCCTTCAATTAATTTTTTTTTTTTTTTTTTTTTGTTTGTTATTTTATTGTTAATATCAAAAATTAAAATTATCTAAGGGCATTTTAGTCATTTCACAATAATATTATACAAAAGAAAAATATATTATTGATACAAATACATATACATATAGTAATTTCTCTTATTCTCTTCACCGTACATATATACATATATGTTTGACTTCTTTTTTTTGTATAATGTTATTATAAAATGACTAAAATTACCTTGAATAATTTTTAAAAAAAAAAAAAATTAACGGTAAGATAATGAAAATTTTATCGGAATGATTAATTTCACACAATTTAATATAATTTAGGGACCAATGTCACCAAATGACCATAGTTTAAGGGGCAAATTGGCAAGTTTAGTCCCCAAACTATCGTCATTTGGTGGTTAAGGTCCCCGAATTATTTTTTTGGTGAAATAGGTCTCCAAACTATTCAAATTGTGTGATTAAAGTCCTTCCATTTAAATTTTCTGTGAAACCCGTTAAAAAAAAAAAAAACTCAAGGGCATTTTGGTCCTTTCACATTCATAATTCAAAAAAAAAAAAAAAAGAAAGAAAGAAAAGAAAAACCTATGCTATACGTATTTGTGTACGAGGGAGAGTAGGGGAGAAAAAAAACCGAAGGAAAAGGAAAAGGAGGAAAAGCTCAGCAAGCTTCCATTTCTGAGCAAAGCTCCAACCTTTGAAAATCAGCAAACCGTTGTCAAAATTGAAGGAGCAAGAGGAGGGGAGGGAAAAAAACGAGTGAAAAGGAGGGAAGAAGAATTTCAGCGAGCTTCCATGTGAGCAAAAGCTCCAACTTTGAAAAATTAACTGTTGGGTCCTCCAAGCTGTGTAACAGCATCGACAAAACGATCATGAAGATCGGCAGTCCAGCGGAGGCGGGTTTGGGATCGGATGTGAGGACTAAGCAGGGGTCACCTACTCCAACTGCAGCAGCCCTACTGCCGTGACTGTTGTGGATGTTTTCCTGAGCTACAACAGCTTCCCTGGGTTGAATCAATCTGGGAAGCATTTGCATCGGCAAACAATGAACAACTAATAGTTCTATTTCTCTCTCTCGCAAAACTTGTAAATTGGAATTGGGTGGCATAGCAGCACCATGTGAATATCAACACCTCTCTCACCAATCCCCCACTCAACCCCTTCGCCTCCCGTTCATACTAAAAGGACACCACCATATGTCAGATATATTTTCCTCGATAAAACTGCTACTGTTCATCATTCTGGTCATGATCCCATTTAATTAATGCCATTTCATCTACCAATTTCCAAAACATCTTCATCCTAACGCCCTTTTTCTACACAAATAAATAAATAAAATAAAATTTGAGAAGTGATCAAATTACTTAAAAAATGATATATACATATATATATATATGAATTTATAATGTCTCTGATAATTGTTCTCTGCATTTTGGAATGCTATAGATCAGACTAAACTCCAAGATAGGTTTGTTGCTACTACATTTTGAATGATTTCTCATGAATTTGCTTTGGGATCACCCTTTTTCCTTTGGTTTTTTTTTTCCCTCCCCTACTCTCTCTCGTACACAAACACGTATAGCATAGGTTTTTCTTTTCTTTTCTTTTTTTTTTTTTTTTAATTATGGATGTGAAAAGACCAAAATGCCCTTGAATTTTTTTTTTTAACGGGTGAACAGTGATTTCATAGAAAATTTAAATGGAAGGACTTTAATCACACAATTTGAATAGTTTGAGGACCTATTTTACCAAAAAAAATAATTCGGGAACCTTAACCACCAAATAGCGATAGTTTGGGGACTAAACTTGCCAATTTGCCTAGTTTAAGGACTATCTATACCAATTTACTTATATATATATATATTGATTTACCAAAATATATACATATATATATATATATATATATATATATTTCAATATAAAAAGTACACATACGTAGATAACGATTTTATCTATAAATAATATATATATATATATTAGATGTTGTTGCTGCTGTAAAATTTTTAATCATATGAAAAAAATTTCCACACACCAAAATGTAAGTCAGAATGCGGCTTCAAGTTGTTTGTGATACCTGAAAATAAAAATATATATATATATTTTTTTTTTTTTTAAAAAGAATTATTAAAGGAATTATTAAAACATATCTAAAGAAGTTTTTTTTAGTCAAAATATAGACCTTATATATATATATATATATATATATGTGATTGATGAAGCATGTAGCATGGCGTAATTCAAAAGATTAGAAAAAGAAAAATTGTGGTTTTCAATCTAAGTTGGGGTTTAATTAGTGAATAAATAAATGCATATGGTTATGGTTAGTGGCTACGTTTTAAAATGCTTATTTTCTATGATCTTATTATATCTACTTTAATGAATAAGCACATTCCGTATAAAACCCGTTACGATATTTTTTAAAATATTGTTTAAAATACCAATAAAATTAAAAATATCTCAATTTAATTAACATAAAAAATATTTTTTTCATTAATCTAAAATATTAAAAATATTTTAATAACTTTTATTTCAAAAAAGTTATAATAATAATACTAAAAAGATATATATTTTTAATTAAAAATACTAAAATATTCTTAAACTTTATTTTTTAATAAAATAATATAATAATAATGAGTATTAAAATATTAATTATAAAAGTATTAAAAAAAATTAATAAATACACATTAATTTTATAATATAACAAGTAAAAAAACGTAAAAAATTAATAATAATATATAAATATTAAAAATAAATATCACATTAATTTTACAAATTGAATAATTAACTCAAAATAAAAAAAAATAAGGAGAAAAAGATCAAAATAATTTTTTTTTTATAATATATATATATTTTAAATCTATTTTTATGAAACTTATATGCGTATGAAAATACTTATCATTAAATTTGTGTGTGTGACAAATTATGTGACTAATTTTTTTTTTTTTTTTTTTTTTTTTTTTTTTTTAATATATTTTTTTTAAAATTTTATTTTTTTTAAAATATTTTTAATTAAATTTTTTTTTTTTAAAAATTTTTTTAATAATTTTTTTTTTTTTTTTTTTTTTTTTTTTTGGATAATATGTGAGATTATATAGGAGATAGGAGGAACGGGATCGAACTCGTGATCATTTGCATGAAGCGAATATTACATACCGTTAGACCAAATGGCTAGTAATTTTGACCAACTTGTTTGTATTAAATGGGCAATGAGCCGTGCACTAGTGATTGGTGAAATATGGTCCATACATACATTGCATGATTTTGAATGTGAATCTCAATAAATTTTAATGAACTTCTTTTCTCTATTATTATTATTATTATTTTAATTTTAAATTTTATTGACTTCCACGTTCGAACACAACTCAAACTCATGATGTCTTGAGTTTATATATATATATATATATATAAAGTTGCTATAAATTGAGTTACACTCTCTTATAGATAAAATTTAATATCTTTTTTTTTTTAAGTACTTTTTAAATCATAAGTCCTGATAAAATTGACGTAAAAAGATCAAATTAGAAAAATAATAAATAGTTCAACTGAAAATAAAGAATTGAGATTAAGTAGATTGAACAAGGACTATTTATGTCTTTGTTGTAATTGGTCTCTTTTTCTTTCTTTTTTATTTAGTAGGTCTCTAATGTATAACGAGCAAATGCATTTGAATCCCTTTCTTCATCAAATTCATTGTTTTGGCAGGTCAAAATCTATAGTTTGATCTACCCAAACAATAAATTTTGTAAAGAAAGTGATCAAATGCATTTTTCCATCATATATTAAGGACCCATTAACTAAAAAAAGAAAATAGATTAACCGCACCGATGATCCTAAGATTAGGAATCAAGTCTACCAATTTTTCTAATTTACGACGGGAATGGAGATAGAAAATGGTATAGAATCTTCTAAGACATCTTCTAGGCCACGAATTAAATTAAAATACATGTTAGTTAATTAACCTCAAAAATTAACATTATAAATTTCAATTAAATCAATAATTATTATTTAAAAAAAAATAAAAAATGATTAAAATACTTTTATTTTTTTTATTAATATAATTATAATTTTTATTTTTTAAGAGAGTTATAAATATTGATTTAATTTTTGAATTTAATTAAATTTATATATTTTAATTTAATAATGTTTTAAATAATGTTTCGAGAATTTTCTCCAGAAAAAATGCGTTGGCATCTATTAATTAGATGTTACTTGGCAATAATGAATTAAGGAACAATCACATCCATTTCTTATGTTGATAAGCAAAGACGTTATTTCTCGTTGCGTTCTCAAAATTATGACGCGATCTGAGTTTGACACGACATATGAATTAAATATCCACTTTCTTTGGCATATATTTGTCATGATGGAGATATATCGATATCTTATTTATTTATTTATTTATTATTTTAATAAATTAAAATAATATTTATTGTTATTTAAAAATATTTAATAAAAATAAATGTTTTCCTTTTTATTAAAAATTAATGATGAGATATACAAAAACTAACGAGTATTATAAAAGTAAAGTAGTGAGATCAAAATCGTACTCACGTATGCAATCATTTAAAAATTTGGAGTTAGAGTTTACCTTTCGCAAGAGACCTACCCGGCTCGAGTGGAGATTAGTCTGAATGTGGACATAACTTTCAAGACACCTCGTGTACTAAAAAGAAAAAAAAAAAAAAGTATTATAAAAGTAAAACTAAAATCCTAATTGTATTAAATATTTTTTGTTAAATTGACATGTCAATAGAATACTTAACACGGCAATCAATTAATTTGTTGACTTTTTTTTTTTTTTTTTTGTGGTGGTATCCAAGTCCTTTCGGAAAAAGAAAATCAAAATTTAAAATTAAATATATTGTCCAATCGGAAGCGATTTTCCACTATACCATTAATTATGCGTTGCTATTTCAAAACACCTGCCAAGTTGAGACATTAAAAGACTTACCAAAAAAAAAAAAAAAAAAGTTGAGACATTAAAAGAAAAAAGAGTTATTACAATATATATATATATATATATATTGGTAAAATGTTGTCTGTCAATGTCTTAACTAAATACAATAAGTTTGCTTGTGGAGTTCTATTGTCACAACAACCAAGCTTGTCACGCAAATTTAGATCTAGTGATTTCTTACTTAATAATTTGATACTGCTCTTAATATATTAAAAGAAATATCTCGAGTTGACGATAAAAACTTAAATTTATACTTAAATATTTACTACGTAAGACGGGATATCACCTTTATCTTATTTAAATTTTTGATTAGAACTCAATCTGTGTATATATATAGTTAAAATATAGTGTAAAATTATTTTTGACGTGATCTTTTATTCGACAAATTAAGTTAAAGTAGTTAAATAATCAGAGATATACCAACAGACTATCACTTTTGACATTTGTATATAGAAGAAAGCAGAAGAAACTGTCGGTGATCCAAAAGGAAAACCACATAAAACATGTGAATTAATTGAAGTTGAAAGCTCCAAGCAACTACTTCTACTACTACTAATTAAAGTGTACTAAATTTCTTTCTTAATGAATGAATAAATGAGATTATGACCCTTTGGTTATAATTTGCAAACAAACACTACTACTTACACAACTAACCAATCCATTCTTTAAAAAATTTAAAAAAAAAAATCGGTTATTAGTAAATTAGTCCTTTTTTATTTATTTATTTAATAAATCCCTAATATATAATAAATAGGTACATTTGATCATTCTATTCATAAAATTTATTATTTGAGCAAGTTAAAATTTATTATTTGACTTGCTCAAAAATAGATTTTGTGAAAAAGATAGACCATAATCGAGAAAAGAAAGTGACTACTTAACCTAAAAAAAAGAAAGTGACTATACAATGAATTTATTAAATTAACATCTTAAAACATTGTCCTAACACATAATATTTAAAAAGCTCATCTACCTTTTTTCTTTAAAAAATTATGAGAAAAATGTACAAGTTAAAGAATGGATCTTTTACAAGAAATTAATAGCTAATCCGTCTTACAAGATTAAATAACGTACAAAATTAATCGTTTTTATTAATATTATAAAAATGGCATAATTTTATAAGTAAATGCCTACTTTCCCCTATGAAATGGGAAATCCAAGGAAAGGATTATTTTTCAAGAAAAGTTATTTTAACTTCCAATGAACTAGACCTACTAATCAAAGGTATTCAAATCTATGCCAAATATAAGAGACAAGAATTTGAAACGATGATATTTGTGAACTTGTAATGTGATTATGAGTATATTGAAACGATAAAAGTACTTTCATCATCATATGTAAAGTATAACATTTAAGCTCTCGTCTAGACTTAATTATTGACTCTGATATTAATTGTCATAGATCAAAATACTTGATAAATGTGTTTACTAACCGAAAGGAGATATCTCGAGTTCATAATAAGTACTTAAATCATCTAACATTTTAAACCAAATATAAACAAATTTCATATGTAGGATTAAAATATTGCATAATAGAAATGTTATAATGATTTTGTAATGCCCAGCCATAAATTTGGGTAATTAATACAAATATTTATTTAAGTTATTAAGTAGATAAATATATTATATTTTGGGCTAAATGAGAGTATATTAGAAATATTATGGACGAAATAGTAAATAGTCTATAATATTATTAACCTATCAGTTTTACGGTTTCCGACAAATAACATAAGATGAAAAGAGAGAGAGAGATGTGATGATAATGGCGACTACACTGACTAATGCATTTATCGAGGAAAAAGATATGTTTTAGTGATGTTAATAATTGTGATCATTTAGATGATTAGTAGATAATGTTTATCTCATTAATTAGGGTTTGTCAAGTTAAGTTTATCATATTAGGGCCTGATTGCAAAGAAAGTTTAGGGAACGGATTCGTGAATAGACACAGAGTTGACCATCTTTAAGAATTTGAGGTAAGTGGAAACAATCCTTATCACGATTTTGATTTTTTTGAAATATATAGATCTATTGATCTGTTCAATCGATTATTAATATTATTTATGAATTTATTTATTTTCAGAATTATTTTATTTATATTAAATATTTGAATATATATATATATTGCATATTTTCTGATATTCTTATATAAGATAGTTTTCTTTTAAATTTTAGATAATTATGATATGCATATCTTATCATATTTGAAGTTTCAATTCAGAAGCACGTTTTGTTTGATAAACTGTAATTACTTTGAGAAACTTGGATAGTTTTTTTATAATTTATGATTTCATAATAATGAGAAGTTCGAAGTTAGATGAACTCTCAGTAATGAATAAACTTAAATTTTAGAATTTTAATTTAATGGGCAATGAATAGAGTGTTAATTATCTTCTTAATACCTTCCTTGATATATATAGATTATTCAAACATAATTAATATGTATCAAAATAGCTTATATATATATATATTAATTTAGTTTTATTTAAAATGAAAATTTGATCTTATTAATTTAGTTTTATTATTTATGTATAATTTTAATGATTGAATATATGTATATATATATATATATATATATATTATTTATATGATTTTCAGGTGCTTTGAGATATTTTCATTATTCTTAAATGTTTTAAATTAATATTATGATAAATAGTAAAATGTTTTGATAAATTACTTTGTTATAAAATTATTTTGAGAAACTAAAGTTATAGAAAATGTTTATAAACAAGTTTTTATTCTCGAATTAATGTTCTGAATATTTTATAAATAAGTTATTTGATATTTAAAATTAAATTATTTTGAACTAGTTTTTTTATTGAAGATAATATTTTAATATATAATAAAATATTTTTGAATTATTGTTTTATAAATATATCTTCAATAAAGTTTATTAAGAATATTTTAAATTGGTAGGGATAATTTTAAAGTCAAATTGAATATAAACTAAATACAACTAAACTTGATTTATATCCTAAATTTAATATTTTATACGTTTTAAAAAATGATTGTCTGATATTTGGAATCAAAATGTCTTGAATTATAGAAAGTAATATGTTATTAGAATAAAATATTTTGAGATATTTTGGTTATTGAATAAAGTTGAATAAAAGTGCAAATATAATGATTGAATTAATGTATTATCGATATTAATTGTATGATATTAGTTGGGACTAACTGATGTATATGTTGTGGGAGAACATGTTCTACCTCAATGAAATGAATCTATTGGCATGGACAAAAAGCCACTCAAATGAAAACGTAATGGCCCTTTCCTAACGGGTATAAAAGTTAGAAACTTAATTTAGTGAATAACTCATTAGCGTTACATATAATTATATATCAGCGTATCAAAATGAAATGAAATGAATTGTTTCCATTGAGTCTCAATTAGAATTAAATATTTGACATTAAATTAGTATGTTTTATTAAAGTAAAGTTATTTTTATTGTTATTAATTATTCATTAACTTTGATTTGATATGAAATGACTTGATTTTAGTTAAGTTTCAAAATATATGTAATTCAACAGTTGCTCTTTTTTAAGTATATTGATATTAGAATGGAAATTTCATAATTTTATTAATCTTGTTAAATGTTTTATACAAATATATAATTTTACTGTTGTTTTTGCGAAATAATGTTTAATTGCTTTTTTTTTTTTTGGAAAGTTTTGAACATGTTATTTTATTTACTTTAAATTGTACACATATCCTTCTTTAAAAAAAAAAAAAAAAAAAAGGAAAGTTTTTGCTTACTGTGTTTTATACTCATCCTATCCCTCTTCCAACTTTTTACAAATGACATATGTATGAGTATGAGAATGACTTTGAGGAGTATGATTATTGGGATCGAATAGTTAGTGAATAAATTATTTGGCAAATTGGCATAAATAGTCCTCAAATTATGGTCATTTGGTGATATTAGTCCCTGAATTATGTTAAATTGTGTGGGATTGGTCCTTCCGTTAAAAATTTTTGTTATCCTACAGCTAATTTCAAGAAAAAATGTCCAAGGGCATTTTAGTTATTTCACAATAATATTATACAAAAGAAAAATATATTATTAATACAAATACATATACATATAGTCATTTCTCTCATTATCTTCACTATACATATATACATATACAAAAATTATTATTATTATTATTTTGTATAATGTTATTTTGAAATAAGTAAAATTTTCTTAAGCATTTTTTCTTTTTGAAATTAAAGGTAAAATAACAAAAAAATTTAACGAAAGAATCAATCCTACACAATTTAACATAATTTAGGAACCAATGTCACCCAAAAAATTAATTTAGAGACCAATGTCACCAAATGACCATAGTTTAGGGACTATTTATGCCAATTTACCCAAATTATTTTAAGTTTTTTTTTTTTTTTATGTATTGGAGTATTTTAGATTAAAATTAATTTATTGTATATAATTAGATATTGTTGTTCTTTTTTCATTTTAAACATTCAATTATTGTACATTTTGTAAAAAATAAAGATTATTATTAGTTGTTTTAAGTTAGATGTATGAGACTTTGCATTATCAGATAATCAAATGTTATTGTATTATGTCTTGAATTTTGAGGTTTTAGTCCACGAACTAAACCCAGGCCGTGACAGATTTTATCTAATGTCTATGAGTATCTTTCTTTCTAATTTCTTGAAATGACTCCATGAATTGGGTAAATGATGAAATTTTACATGATCAAAGGAAAAGCAAGGGACTTTTACAATAGATAGAAACATTGTTCTAGCATATTACACAAGCTCTTTTGAACAAAAGAGACATGATTTAAGGATTCAAAGCAGAAACATAGTACAAAACTACTCTATGACAAGTACCTCCAGAGTGCAGGACGGTCTCTTGACACAAGAAGAACACGAGAAGATAAGTAGTCAAAAGATGGCGAATATAAGTCATCTGGTCCGATGACCTCTCTAACACTTTGCATGTTACGACAGTTCATGGTGCTGGACTGCAATCCGTCATCTTTCACAGCATCAAAGACAAAGAGCCCCATTCCATTAACTCCCATGACAAGTCCTGAATTTCCCCATACTTGGGTTATTGCACTGAAATGGGAGTGAGCATTTGATTCTGGCAACATATAGGTGCTATGCACCCTCTGTTTGCGCAAGGAGAATTGTTGAATCTGTGAGCAGTATTGGTTTTTTGCTGCTGACTTCAAATTGGTGCCACCAAGAAAAACAGAATCCCCACGGGAGAAAACAGATTGCACATCAAGACCAACTTTTGGCATCTTAATACCTATACCAGTTGGGTGACGAAAATCTAACACATTAATGGAATCTGAAGTGCAGAAAACTCCATCATGTCCTTCTGCTTCAGATGAACTTACTCTGCAGATAATGGTAACAAAAATTAGGACAGTTTCGAAAATAGTTTTTAAAAAATTTTAGGCTCTTTAAGTCCGTAATGCAGTCGGGTTATTCATAAAATTCAAGCAACTCCGTGATCACATAAGCCAACTCAAAGCTTGCAGTTAGAAAATTTTAGATAAATTTGACCAGATGTTCAGCCATGCACAAAACTATCCCAGAAGATGCAAAAGGGAAATGAATCAAGTATTCAAAAGGTGCTAGGAGTATTTAGTTGAGCATTACCTCTGTCGTACTCCTCCTCCCAATTCTGCATCAGTGTTGTTCACATGAAGAGCAACAATTCTGCGAGTAGAGGATGGGACAGAAAGCAGAGGTTGAGGATTAAGAGAGCTAACATCCCAAAGGGAAATGGCTTCGGATTCAGCAAGAACAACTTTCCCTCTATTCCTCCACTGCAAAGGGCTTGAGTGATCCATTCCTAGAACAGGTTTTTCCAACTCCCATGTCATGATATGCTCTCCATCACGAATATCATAAACTTTTATCTCTCTCTGACAACTAGCTGCAGACACAATAAGTGGTCCACAAGGTCTATACCACCATTGTTGGTTTTCTGGCAGCACACTAGCTGCAGAAACGTTTCTTCTATAAATAGTGTTAGGAAGGGGAGCAAGGGCAGTTCTAGTGCTAGAAACATTATTTTCAGTGTGGAAAGCACGTATATCTTTTGTGTAAAAATCCCATGAGCAAAAGCCTGAAACCATGGAATTCCCTGCAGATGCAGCCACTACATATCTTCCAGAGCAACCATCAGCACTAGGGGCACGAATGATCCAGCAATCCCTCCACATATTTGGAGACATGCCATTAGGAGGCTTGTAAAGAGCCTTCTCCTTCAATCCAAAAATAAATCAATACATAAATAAGAGAGAAATGTTTTATTTGGTAAAGAAAACCTCAGTTGGAAGTATAACTAATGATGGTAATATATTGCTAATTATTGACCAGCAGTTGCAAAAAAGAAAAATAAAGGCCCAGGTTCACAGACCAAAAATAAGCACACTTGAAATGATATAGACAGATAATAATCTGATGCCAAAAGAGAATTGCATCAGCTGCATCAATTTTTTAAAATGTATATATATTTTAAAAATAGATATTGATAAGCCTTCACAGGTTGGCTTAACGCAATTCTGGTAGCCATGCGTGTAAAGTACATTGAGGGGCCCTTGTATCTACAGATAAAGATATACATAAATGTCCTTTCCTTAACTTGCAAATAGTATACATTAGGCAGTTATCCTTCTTCAATTCTAAGTACTTAAAACAATTTCTAAATGATTGCCTAAATTGCCTTTAACAGCACTAAAAAATTCCTCTTCAAAAAAGTATATGTAAATAAAATTTCTTTAGTCTTAAGTCAAAATTTTTTGCTGAATCATAAAACTTGAAATAAGTGCCAACTTCAGACTCTATATGCTGCAATTATTTTGTAGTTCAATCCTTTCCCGCTACTAAAAGAAAGTGAATTCTAAGTAAGTTGCACAAACATTGAAAAGACATTCCTATTTTGCCATCTCCCCTGAGCAAATTAACACTCGCAGACATTAAGATTTCAAATGTATTCATAACAGTTAATGTGTACTGCTGAGTCTGAAATCATGTACTCAAGCAGATACCAATGTGCTTCAACAATATTTAAGTGAAGAAATTTTTACCTGAATAAATATTATATATTTGAGTGAAGAAAAGGGGACAATAGGAAGCACATTCTTAACAAAATTGTAAAGATTCCATTAAAAGAAAGGTGGACATTTTAACTGGGGGGTAAATTGGTTTAGGAACATGGACAAGGACTACAGGTATACATGACAGAAAAGCAAAGCATCAAGCCTGAAGACAAAAATGTCTTACATCCACATTGAAATTAAGGATACACAAACATAACTGCTGATAAAATTTGTTTTGTCTAATGTCCCAATTTCTGGTGTCAAGCATCCAAAATAGCATTAATCAGGCTGAAAGAACAGTTCATGTCCCTAAAGTTTCATCAACAATATAAATTCAGATTTCTATTATATTATGATACAGATATGTATAAAATATCATGCGACTTAGTCAGCCAAGAATCGTAACCATTGCGGATTTCTGTTAAGTACTTATGACAAAAAATGAGTCCATTTGATGAAATTTTTCTACTGGAAATAAGTGATATCACATACCTCGGAATTAGTAATGTCATAGAAGGAACAAGAACCATCATCATGAGCAAGGAGAACTGATTCTCCTTCAGACACAAACCATCCACCTGTTGTGGTCTTACGTCCAATCTCAGTCAAATGATATAAGCAGCCATCTTCTGATTCTTCTTCAATTACCATTTCTGATTGGTTCTCCTGATTGTCAAACTCCTCAAGTCTTTCATCTGCCATTAGTGCATGATCAATACCCTTTCCATTGAAAGAATTTGAAACCGAATAGCATGGTGCTGAAGTAACAGCGTCATCCATTTCTTGAACCTCACAGATTTCTGAAGCAACAGCTGCACTTTTTCTAATGTCTCTAGACTGCTCCTTACTTAGAGAAGCCAAGAATTCCAAAGCAATAGGATTCTCATCAACAGGAACGTCTGACTCCTCTAGCAATTTTGATTCTCCATTTGCTTCAGTAACTTCTGTTTCATGACTATGAAAACTTCCAGAGGATGATTTCAGGGATGTTCTATCTCTTAGCAATTTATGATGTGGAAACAATCGCGCTTCTAATTCATCCGCTTTTAACCCTTTGACTGAACTTTTTAACCCAGCCACAGCGCTCTCTTGTCTATTTGCCAATTGCTTATGTGTCCCACCATCATTCTCACCATTTAAGGTCAAGCTATTCTTTGCATCTCCATAGTTACCGACATGACCCATTGCCTTCTCAATCCCAGAAATCTTTTCCTGGATGTCTGACAATATAACTTTCGAGGAATCAGGATTATTCATATCCAGCATATCCTTGGTCCTCTTGATGTCTGATGCAATCCTCTTCACCTTTCCTTCCAAAAAAGCAAGCTTCTCGTGAAGCTTACTGGGGTATTTAACATTGCTCCTGACACTACCCTTTCCATCTTCATTCCCACATTTATCCTTCAAAACCTCTGATTTATTGACCATTTTTGTCACCTTCAAACTGCAGTCACCATCTTTCTCTTTCAACATCCCTGAAGAACTATTCAATTTACATGCAGTCAGAGATTCTTTTACAAAACACATACTCGCATCTCTCTCTTTCCCAGTCCCAGCATAAACCAGTTTATTTTCCATTTTAATGTCCTTTCTCAAGCCACTGAAATCTCCGTCTTTGAAATCCCCCAAAGAACTATCAGATTTTTCCATCAAGTTGGAATCTTTTCCACCCAACACAATGTCATCGCCCAAAAGAGCCCCAACTTCTAATTTCCCCTTCAAACTAAGTCTTTCAAGAGAATTCCCTAACATCAATTCTGTCGAATCTGACACCAAAGCACCCTCCTTTCTAACACAAACTTCGCCACTTTTACTAGAATTCCTAACCAATTTACCAATCTCACACTTTCCACTCACCTTAGTACTACCCCTCTTTTGATCCAGAGAGGAGACCCGAGAAGCTCTAGGGTTTGAAGAACCCCTACTGAATTCAGATGGGCTAGGACTCCTACCTCTTTGCGCCGACGCCAAAGATGATGACGTAGACCACCTTGCACGCGAGTCCGCTCTACTCCCGAATCCATTAAGGTTACAACCTCCGTTAGCAGCAGAAGCCTTATCAATCCGAGGCATGGCTTTCATGACTGGCTTCTGAGACGGCACCGTTGTCATTGCAGCTCGGCCCCTGGACGTAGCCCTGATATTTTCTTTTCCGGCGGGCTTCTTGGGGCCCTCTCGACCACCACCAATGCCATTGCTGAAAGCGAACTTTTCAGACTGTGGAGTGATGGATTTTGGATGCTTCCCTACTGCAGCAGCACTGCTGCTGGAAATTGCAGCTGCGGCGGTGATCTTGGTTCCACCACCTCCGCCTCGTTCCTTTATCCGGCGAACCGATGACATCAAACTATCGGGTTCTGGGTTCTTGGCGGCTTGGTTTTCAGATTAGTCAGATGATTCGAGGGCTTCTTTTTTTCTTTTTCTTTTTCTTTTTTTTTTTTTTTTCTCTTTTGTTGATTTTAAGGAAATGTTTTAAGGTTAAGGAGTAGACAGTGTGTATTTTGGCGGGGATTTATATGAAATTTGGGATTTTGAATTTTGAAATCTCCACCTTGCCGGTTCTTTTTTCATATTTCCTTTTTGTTTTTTCTCCCACAAAATAAAAGGTTTCTGATTTTCTTTTTGCGCTTTTTTTTTTAAAAATAATTTTGAATGGTTTATTTTTAAAACTAAAATTAATAAATGAATAATTTGTGGATTTAGTCCCAAACAAATTTATTTTTGGCAACTTTAGTCCCAAAAGTTTTTTTTTTTAACTTTTAAGATC
>JAXGGT010000035.1:3765369-3778790 GCA_035583425.1 Marsdenia floribunda | reverse complement strand
TTAGTTAAATTTTTTTTTTATTTAATATTTATAAAATTAATATATATATTATTTAAATATATATATATATATATATATATATATATATATATATATATATAAGTAATTTGAAATAATTTTAAAACAAGAATAAATAAATAAATATAACTTTTAATCACAATAAATGTTATAACAAATGTTTGTGATTTTAATAAATTGAAATTTTGATATGTTTTTTTTAAGTTGCATGTTGTTCACCAGTGACACATTACTAAGAATAAATATACTTTATAAAGATAATACAATGACAACTTAATTATTTTAATAAAATAAATATAAAAATAGGGAATATAATATACAATAATATATACAAGATTATTTGACATTTTTGTAAATATTTTTTCTTTCAATAGCTTATATGTAATATATAATTAAAAAAAAAAAAAACTTATATGTAATATATTTTATTTGTTATGTCTTTTCATTTTAAAACTTTTCACATCCTCAATTATTTATTAAATAGAAACTTTTATTTTTCTTTTCTAATTCTTAAAAAAGCTTTGTTCAATACTTATAAAATTATATTTATCAAATTTGTATGTTTTTTCTCTGTTTATAAATAGAAAAAAAAAAAAAGATGGGAATTAGAGACTTATCTCTTCCTTCTCTATTAAAATAGATAATTTTGGTAAACTATCTTTAATAATTAAATATAAAATTCAAAATATTGTTTTTTATATTATTATTAAATTAATGAAATTATTATTATTATTTTAAATTATTGTTATAGTATATATATATATATTTAATTTTGAGAACTTTTGTCTCTAACATGTCTCAAACTTATAACTTTTCAAATTATAAATAAGATTGCTACCACTGAGTTAAGCCTTCTTGACTATAGAGATAAA
The DNA here is from genome assembly GCA_035583425.1 of Marsdenia floribunda. Taxonomy (NCBI): domain Eukaryota; kingdom Viridiplantae; phylum Streptophyta; class Magnoliopsida; order Gentianales; family Apocynaceae; genus Marsdenia; species Marsdenia floribunda. The sequence goes on along the minus strand of JAXGGT010000035.1, from coordinate 3,777,900 downwards.
TAAGTAGTTTATCGTGTATATATATATTACAAAAACATACACTCCAAAAGAGATAAATACATTAACCTTTACATATTCCAAGATGGATGGAGAAATGTTTTTTATTAAAAATAACTATAATAACCATATAAAATTTTTTAAGAATTTACATAAGTTTTCAAAATTGAAATATGTGACAAGATAATGTACTTTAATTATAAACTAAAAGCGATAAATTCGAATTATAGTAAATAAATCTGAAAAAAAAAATTGAAATGTAGCATTTACAAAAATGATTGTATCTATCTGTATTTATTTCTAGTTAACACTAGTTGCAGTTATCATGGAATTATCAAATCAATAATAATAATCATAAAGATTGAAACAATGTTAATTATCCAAAAAAAAAAAGATTGAAACAATGTTATACAAGCTTTACACCAAGTAAAATATATGTCAGAGAGATATGATGTCAATATTTTTCATAATAAAATCAAATAACTCAGAAGATAAAATAAAATAAAATAGAAAGTAAAATAAAAAGGACTTGATCAAGAAACTTTCATGCTATCCAAACCAAAGTTAGCCTGCAAAACAAAATTACAGTATTAGTTGGAAACTAAAAATTTGAATCAAATACATGTAAAAAATTTGAAATGATGTATTCGAGAAATTAGAATCTAAAAAAATATAAAATCGAGCATACTAAAATATTAAATATTTGGGATTATATATATGAAATAATCTTTTCTCATTATTAATTCATTTTAATTGCAATAATTGAAATATGGAAAAATTGTTAGTCCTGAAGAAATGGTTTCAAGCAGCAGAAGAACACATAAATCTTACCAGAAACTTATGAATCTCTTTCAGAACAGGTGAAAATGATGTACAAAACTTCTCGATATCTTCATTTACATTCTCCGAGTTTCCTATCACCTCCATGAACTTTTTCCTGTCAGGTACAAGCTTCATGGCAACCTTCACACACACACATATGTATATATATATATTAAAATTTAAATAGTTAGAGAGGATAAAAAGAGAGACAGACAAAAAGATGTTAAAACATTTGCAGACATGACCAAGTTTTGCTTTTACAGTTCAAACTCTCCTAGGAATGGCTTCTTATTTTCATTACATTTCTTGGAAGAAAGGACTGAGAATCTTTCCCCCTTGTCTATGACAGACACCAACAAATTCTTATTGCATAGAAACTTGACGATTCATAACGAACAAATACAGAAATTTGGAAAAACTCAATTTGAGATACCATAAAAGAATCATATTATATCTTGAATATCTACTGTGATCGATTCATGTAGAAAACAAGAACGTACTGTAAAGCTTGAACTAGCAAGCCATCCGTGCCATTTTTTCAAAGTCTTGCTGTAAGAATCGTTACAGGCTTGTGCAGATGTCCAATCTGGATGCTGAGCTAAGTTGTGGAAAAGCTCCACTATGAAATCCATGGCTCTGCAATATTGCATATAATGTTACACCAAAAACCATTTTTCTGCAAAGCCTAATGAAATGTAGAGTTTGCTTACAACTTCACACTGTGCATATTACCAGAGGACATAAGCATAAAAAATCTAAAGCCAATTGGAAATATTAATAAGAGTGTTCTTTATACCATTAATTTCTTTTCATTTTCCCTGTAATTGGATGCAACTTTTATTGAAGATGTAAAGATGGTGTACACTGTTCAGTAGCATTTAACCACACATCCGCTTAAAATCAAAAGAAGATCAGCTTCAGCTATATAAGAATTTCATATCGCAAACGAACAGCAGATATATATATATATATAAAAGCCTTGAAGTCCATAATCATAAGCACCAAAAGTAGCAAAGGAATGGTTGGTTTGTAGTATTAGCAAACAACCTTGTTAACCAAAGAAGTCCATTGGTGCAGCTAGATGAAGATTTAGCTGTTTTCGTTTCAACTTCTGCTTGTACCATGCTGAACAAGTAGTTGAATCTAGTTGGATTGGAAGAATATTTTGATCCCAATCTCTACAAATAATTTAACAAAAAAAAGTTCTCTATGAGTATGAATGAATCAATCAAGCTGCTTAAAATGTGAAGCAGGAAAGTGATCATCTTCTGATTTTTGTCCTATGATGACAGAATGGACCATCTATTTATTTATTTGATGTTTCTTGTAAATTGTGGAACATATGATTCTCCTTCACATAAAAGAAGATTACACCATAGCTGGTGTTTTTTTTTTTTAACAATTTTTCTGAGAACAAAACGAAAGATTTCTCACCGATATGTTACCACTGATGTCAGATTTCACAATAGTCATAGCTGCTCCAAATTTATCTGGCAGTAAAGTATCGAAAATTTGACTGAGAATGCTCAGGGACAGATGTTTCATTTAAGCATAAGGATCACGAAATGGACAAGAAAAGTAGCCATAATTGGCCAAATAAAGAGAAACAATGAAAATTCAACTAATAAAGTTGAAGGGAAAAAACCTAGAATAGGCAATATGAGTTTGCACACATCTAAGAAAGGGCCTGTGAGTAACTCTCCTTGTTCAGATTTCACATGCTTCAATCCTTCCAGAGCTGGGGTAAATGCACTCCCTTCCATTTTACACGATATATATCCTGCACATATTCAAGAAAATTTTCCGAATACAAATTAGAAAATCTATTTGCCGTATACCAAATCAGGAAATTTAGGGCAAAATGTGTAATAATCTCCTAATTACATCCAAATCAACATTTTTCCCATCTAGACGATTGACTGTAGAGAACGCAATACTAATTCTTAATTCCCAGATCTCCTTCCCCTCCCCCCTTCAGCCCTGTATTACCATTAAAAGAAGAAAAAAGAGATTCCTTTCCACCTGCATTCTGATCTCATTGCATCCAAGGGAAAAGAAAAGGAAAACTTAACCCTTAAAATTTGCCCTCCCCCTTTTTAACAAATAAGTGTTAAAATCAGATACGAATCAACCAGATCCAAAAACACAAATTCATACAAATTTTCACGTAAATCTATACTACCTTGTGAATAGAATGGGGAAATAATAATAGAACTGATGAAGATGATGATGATGACAGAAACCTGAGACAAACGGAATGTATTGAAGGATTTTGATGGGATTAACAAGAAGTTGTGAGATTTTTCCCTTTTTTGTGGAACCAAAAATAGAAAAATAGTAGTGGAATTACTGAGTAGTATTAAAATAATAATAATAATAATAATAAGTTGAACGTGACAGAGAAAGAAACTCAATTATTCGTTCTCACGTCTTTAACTGTTTTTCAAAATACCCGCTACTTTTCTGGTTTTGATGGAAGATCCTGGGCATCTGATTACTTACACTTTTAAACTTATATCAATTCCCATTTTTTGAGTGGACCAGCTGATTTTAAGTGGATCCACTTGCCATTTTGGCGGTTGAAGAATTATTTGTATATACGATTATACAAATTTGACACGATTACACAACTCTTGCAAATGATGAAGCATACAAAAGAGAATCTTATTTCTGCAACTTAGATGGAACAAAATGAGATTCTTTCTTTCTTTAGTTGAAGAAAGACAAAATTAAAAAAAAAAAAAGGGAAATTTTCTTTTCAGATGAACTTTGGTGGATATTTAATGGAATTCTTGAGCATCTTCTTGAGGGCAGCATCACCAAGATTAATGCCACAAACATCAGCCAACCTGATAAGATACATCAGAACATCAGATAACTCTTCTCCAAGATGCTCTTTATCTGATTCTTCCCAACTTGTCAGGCCTTTATCAACCTCTCCCTTCCATTGAAAAATCTCTGATAGCTCTCCTACTTCACCAATCTGCAGGTATCACAGAGAGGAAAAAAAAAAAAAAAAAAAATTAAAATTCACAACTTGACGGTTTTTCATGATTTGTCACCATGACATGTTAGAATAAAGAAGAAGAAGACTCCTGATGCCTTTTTTTTTTATTGTTAAAATTTTGATTTTCACTGGTTGCTGTGGAATAACCAAAAGAGAATCTTGAAATCCGTAGAGAAACATTAGTGGAAACAATCGAAAACCCACAAACGTCTTGGCAGAACAGACCATAAATGGCCAAAAGTTTGCCTTTTTGTCATGGCAATAATTAGCATGGCCTGTTCTTGCTTATCAAAATGTCTAAATCAGCCAAGAGAAAAAAAAAAAAGGAAAATCCTGTGTTTTCTTCGTACTCATGTTTGTCCCCAGATAGTTCAAATTTTCACCCAAAGAATAAACAGAATTCCCTTTGCAATAAATAAATAAATAAAAGGAGAGAGAAAAAGAAACCATATGCAGAGCCTGTTTCGATGATGAAGATTACTTCATGGTTTAACTTTTTGCTTATTTCTTGGATCGGTACAATGGATAAACTGTAAATGTCCTTTTGAAGGGTAGTTGTTTGTAGTAATGTCTAAGAGAAGAATGACACTTCCGACATTTTTCTTGTAGTGGAATTTCACACTCTTTCATAGTACTACTATCTTCTACTCCTTTCATTTCTTTTATTTATAGTTTTCATTCTTTTATAAAAAGACAAAAAAAATAATTATTAAACTACCAACTAAAGTTATGTTAAGTTCAAACTGAACAAGTAGTTTTTGACCATAAAAGTACGTAAATATATATATATATGTATGTATGTATGTGTGTGTGTGTGTAGTGAAGAGAAGAAGAAGTAAAAATTACCAAAGCAAGCAGCAAATTTCTGGGACTATGGAACCTTTCCCAGTCTCTAGCCTTCGCAAACTCTTCAAGTCTCTTAGAGAGTTCCTTTATACTAATGTCAATGTCTCTCTCTTCTTCTTCCCCAACCTTCTCTTCTTCTTCTCCCATATTCTGTTCAAACAAACTCTCTATCTCTCTCTCTCTCTCTCTCCCTCTCTACAATGAGAAGAAATCCGCCTTCTCCCTGGGATTTAAAGATTTCTTCTTTCAAAGGAATAATTACTATTTGCAAATTTGGGATTGAAAAAAAAATAATAATAATAGAAAATTTGAGACATATGGGATTCCTCACAACGTCCAACTCATGCAAACTGGCCAACTTACTTATACCTATTTTAAAATCTCAAAAAAAAAAAAAAAAAAAAAAAGAAGAAGAGAGAGAATATTCTCATCATTTTTTTTTTTAAAAGTAAAATTTCATTAATAAAAAAAAATATTACACAAGAATGAATAAACATCATTCATGATAATAGAGTATAGATTCAATCTAAAAAGGTGAAAAACACCTAAAAAATATAAATGAATCAAATAAAATATAAAATACAAACAACACATAAAACAACAACAAAATAATTCTAACTATTTCTTCAATATTTCCGTCATCGATTACACTCATCAAAGTGAGCTCAACTTCATCTTCCTCTTTTAGTAACAACCTAAGCGATCTTGGGCGCATAAAAAATCACAAAGAAGTCTGAAAGGTCGAGTAAATGACCCATATATAAACTGAATTTAAAAATAAATTTTTCTAACATAAAAAAAAAAAAAAAATTGATATACTTGCATTTAAAGAGTAAAAAATGATAAAATAAAAATATAAAAAAGATACACAAAAAGACACACAAAATTAAAAAAAAAAAAAAGAATCTCTGACCTAGAGAGAAGCTTAGCCGAAGCCGGAGCAGAAGGCAAGAAGAAGAGAAGGAGAGCAGGGGCGATGGCGATCAGGCGAAGAGGGGAAAAATAGAGAGAAAAAGTGAGAATATTCTCATCACTAAACCATCTCTCATGATGTCTTAAAATATTTCCTTTCTTTTTCTTCACTTTCGGTTTATACCGAGTTTGAATGGCAAGATACATGGTCAGGTCTATTCAAGTTGTATTTTTTTCCTATATATATAATTACTTCATGATTTTTCTTTCCACCCTTTTCCAACTTCTTCTAGGGATGCCTTTTTTTTTTTTTTTTTTTTTCATTATATTGTTTTTTCTTTTTTCTTTTTTTTTTTTTTTCAAAAATTTAATATGAGTTTTTAGTGATTTAAATTATTATTATTATTTTTAATCTAAATAGGCTTATGAAAAAAGCTTCAATATATTCTCTCCCAAAAGGCCAAGCACAATTGCATAAGCCTCAATGATCACTCACTATATTCCACAACTAGGGAATGAAAATTTTTGAAGGAAAAAACGGTTTAATTTAGATATTCTTTGCAAGAAAATACTAAATTGCATACACACACATAAATGTTAATTATTTATAGCTATTTATTGTATTTTAATATTTTTAATGTATGATTTTTTTTTTCTTACATTTATGTTAATAAGTGAGATTGTTTATCACTGAACTGTATTTACTTGTCTAAATATTAAAATATCTCATGATAAAAGAAAGTGATGGGAACAAGGAATATTTCTTTTCAACCTAAATTTATCTAAGCCAATAATTTAATTAAGATTATATGTATATATATATGTGTGTGTGTTTTTTTTTTTTTTTTCCCTTATCATTGATAAAAAAAGAAAAAAGATGAAAATTCATGGGACCTCCATATCATCAACTATTCCAATAATAATGGTTTAATAAAGCATAATGATGCATCTAATCACAAAAGAATCTTGATTTCTCTTTAGAAGAATATTAATCATCCATATCAAGTAAAAATTATATATAATTCACTTTTTCTTTTCTTTTTTAATAAAACTTTTAATGGTGCAATATATTCTAAGCAAACGAAATTACATTTTGGGGTCAACGGCCGACCATTTTAAGTATGATTATCTCATAATATATATATATATATATATATACATATGTATGTATGTATGTATTCTTGCATCTCCAATTAAGGTTTTATTTATGTAACTTTGCCATTTTGCAATATATTATTAATAAAATGATGCTTTTATTCTTTCTAATATATTAAAATTAAATTTACACATCTTTAAATACAAATATATATATATATATATATATATATATATAAACAAATACAATTGAATCGTTGTTCTGATTTGCTAAGTAATATTCTTTTTAATAAAAAAAATTATCTTGACACACATAAATTAAAAGAATCCTAATAACTCCCTTTGAATAAATATAAAAAAGATGAAATAAATATTTTAATTATATAATTAGTTTTTAAGATTGATAAATTAAATTAAACTATAAATAAATAAAAAAACATTAATTAACAACATTTTTTTTAAAAAATAAACAATATTATTTAATCACAAAAGTACTATATTTAATTTGATCGTAGATGTAATTGTCATATATCTTCTTAAAACTTTTATCTTAAACATGACTTTAAATTCATGAATTTACGTTTATAAATAAAGTTACTTAATTAGGATTAAGTTATATATGTATATGTGTGTCATCGTTGTATCTTTAATATTAATAATAAGAATTATTAGTAAATTTAGTCCTAGACATTTGGTTTATTTACACACTTGGTTCTAGTTACATATGTTTTTGGTGGATTAGGTCCCTAACATATTAAATTTTTGTGAGTTAAGTCATTTTTGTTAGGACTGTATTCATAAAATTTTAATAAGCTAGGGACCTAATTCATCTAAAAAAAATATTTAGGACCAAATGTATAAATAGATCAAATATTTAGAACTAAATCCACTAAGAATTCTAATATTAATGACTCAAGTTTATAGAGAATATGAATATTTTTAAGTTGAAAGGGTTAATTAGGAAAATTTAGATGTGTAATATATATAAAATTACATAGAATACTTCTAAAAGTATTTTTCTTCCAATGATCCAATTGTTATTAGCTATATCTTTTTAGGGTTTTTATGCAGCATATATATATATATATTTTTCAATTTTGTTTTATCTTAATATTTTGAATTCTTCCTTGTTGATAAAATAGAGTAATACTGATTTATGACTTTTTATTTATTTATTATATTTTTTTACTTCTTATTTTATTATTATTATTTGTATCTCTTTTTTTTTTTTTTTGCGATTCGTTCTGTTTTTTTTTTTTTTTTTTTTTTCTCTTAATCTTCCTTCAATCTAAAAGAAACTCGATTTCTACAATTTATAATTTTTATTTTCTAAATATATATTTTTCTTGTAAATAAAAAGCAATAGTTAAGTTTAAAATTTAAATATATATTTTTTTAAATTATATTAATATTTTTTTATCATATTAAACAAATTTTTAACTTTTAAGAGATAGAAAAAATATATATTTGTATATATTATATATAAGATTACAAGAGCATTTTTTAGGATTTTTTTTTTTTTTCCAATGGCATGACTCTATTATAATTAATTTTAACTCTTAATTTTTTTTTTAATATTTTCCAACTTTTTATTTATTGATATTTCGATTTTTGTCTAGAAGATATAGTTCGGTTGATAACAACTTTATTTAGGAATGTACCTCAAAATTTTCACTATATATATATATATATATATTGATTTCTAACTTTAATTAATTTTTATCAATATTAACTTTTAACGTTAAATAAAATATTATATTTTCAAGACTTTTTATTTTTCTCAAGATTTTTTATTTTTAGACCTTATTTTTTTAATTTATATTAATTCTGTTGAATAAAATATTATATGTTCAAGACTTTTTATTTTTCTCTCGATTTTTATTTTTAGACTTTTTTTTATTTATATTAATTCTTTCTTTTAAAAAAAAAATAATTTATTCAAAATTTCTTTAAAAAAGTTTTATTCAAGCTAATGAAAAACTTGCTTAATTTTTTTTATTGATTTTTTTTTATGTATTTATTTTCTTTAAATAGTATTGTAGATAATGAAATTTTGTAAAGTAATTTAAATTAGTTAAGTGGTAGATAAATTCCACTTAATTATTTATTACAAATTACTCTTTATTTACTACGACGAATCGTCTGCTGACATGTGGCAGTGTTACAAAGACTGACCAATCAGAATTGAAGGAGTGTCTTAACCAATCAGAAGATGCCACATCACCACAAGAGGCTCACTTCTTGTCATTCCTCCCTCTATAAATAGAAGAGCAAGAGTTCTTCAAAAAAGACAAAAGTCTTGGAGATGGAGAAACTCTGTCATATCAAATCCTTCTCTTCCAAATCCATCCATCTTCCAAGATCACGTCACAAGACCCTTGGAATTCGAATCCATTGACGTAAAGCATCAGTAGATTAGATAGATATTTGTAACCCACACTATTAAATTAATAGAATATATATTTTAATCATCGATTTTGTGTTCTTATTTTATTTTAATTTTTGCAGACACGAATCGTTGTTCACAAGCATAAAGTAGAAAAGTGATGAAAAAAGAAAGCAATGTTTGAGTTGCAAATTCAGTTTATTTCTCTTTAATTTATATTATAATTTTTTTTATTACAATTTTCTATTTTCTCATCTAAATTGCATATATCTCCAATTTGCATTATTATATTATTATTGTTAAGAAATTATAGTATTTTAGTAAAATATACATTTTATGAGTACATATTTAAATACAAAATGGTTAAATAACTTGAAAATTTATTTGAATTAATTGTTTATATTATAATTAATAGTGAACATTATGTTTATTAATTCTTGTAGATTCAATAACTATAATAATGTGCTCCTTCGAATTTATTTTTTATTTTTGGCTAATTTTTCTATAGGTTTATTTAAAGTTTTTACTTCTCATATAATTATTGAATTGTTGTAAGATTCAATAGCAATGTTATAATAAAATAAATAAAATTTTAATAATAAAATTTTAATATTCTTCATTTAAAAATAAAATATCATATATTTTTTTAATTATAATTTTTTGATATATTTTCACAGCGAACAAAACATACCATTCCACTAGTGTATATATATATTGGACAAAAAGCAAGAATCATTTATAAGATAGAAAAGGTGTATATGTCTCTTATTGTGGATATTGCATGGCTACTACAATGATTGATGGTCCTTTGGAGTAATAAAAATAATAAAATCAAATACAGTATAATAAATTTCAAAAAAAAAAAAAAAATACAGTGTAATATGTTGTTGAGATGAGAACATTTTTGTGTGTGTGTGTGTGCGTGTGTATTTTAAAAGAATGAAGTATATGAGTATCTAGGGTTTGAAAATAGATTGTGGAAAGTGAATACTCTCACTCTCATGTCTAAAATTAAATATTGAAAGATTTGATGTTTAGTAATTATTTATCATCAAATATCTATTTTGAATATTAACTTAGAATATGTTTATGATTTATAAAACTTTTTGTAAAAATTTTTACTTTTGTCTTATAAGTATTTTATTTTTTAAACTAAATTTTATATTTTTATTTTTATGGTATTAGATCTTACAATTATTTACAATTATCTTATTTGATTCTTTAGATTAGTTTTTTTTTTTTTCTAAATAATATAGTTATTTTAGTCATGTGTTCATCACGTGATCTTATAATTATAATAGCTATTGTATCAAAATTCTTTCAAAAAATTATTCACGTAATGAAAGTAATACCAAACGACTAGATCATTTGACAAAAAAAAATTATTAAGAAGGACTAAGTCAAATAATGACAAATAGTTATAAAATCTACTACTATAAAAATAAAGATATAGAATCTAAGTCAAAAAAATAAAATAATTATAAAATAAAAGTCAAGAATTTTTCAATTTTTCATATTAATTTTTAAATCAAATCGAATTTAAACTATTTGAAAATAAAATTTTCATTTGTAATATTTATCGATATTATAACTTAAATTCTTTTTTTTTTTTTTAAGCTAAAAGATGAAATTTATATTTGACTAACTTTATAATATGGGATATATATATACTCTATAATTTTATTTATTTAAATCTTAAAATCAATGCAAAATTGTGTTAATGCATGAATTTAAATCTGAATATGGTTTAAGTTTATGCTGCAAAATTGTTTTAAGGCATGAAAGTTTGATATATAATACTTGTGAGCTGGTAGGAGTGCTTGCTCTCTGTTTCATAGTGTGAGAATTAGAAGTAGTGTTAGTTTTGATGGCAATTGGTTGCAACTAGGAAGCATTATTGTGGGTTGTGGCCTTGTCAATGTGCAATATATTAGTCGTGATAATGATAATTATGGCCTTCATTGGATTATTGGGAATGACTTGTTAAATTCTTCAATAACAGCCACTATATTGAGATTGGATCTTGACAAATTTTATATCCAGGTAGCATGCATGTTAGTTTACTTTTTTAATTTGGTTTATTTCTCAAAGTTTTAATGAATAGATGCCTGGACATGCTACTGAATTTAATAGCCATTGTACTTAATTGTTCTTGAGGAAGCTGAAAATTCATCAGTATGTGGTACAAACCAGTGATGGTTGGACATCCACCATTTTTGTAAATTTGTGAACTTGGTAGATTTGTTATTATCTTGTTAATTCCTAAATTCATGTTCTTATTGTGCGGTTATGCATCAATCTTGATATGCCTCAGCAGCTTCTTGAGCTTACATGATACAGTCATCATTTCGTTGATTACTCTCCATTACCACCATTCTCAAATAGTTGTTGCATTTTGAAACTGAAGATTGACATTGTTTATGAAGAGTATATAAGTGTTGTTTTGTGGATTTACTCTTAAACATTAATAAACCTACCCCAAAAGGGTTTTCATTGGGTGGAATAATGCGAGTAGCTTGAAGTTCTAAAGAAAACTCCTTTCCAGGCTCTTGTGGATGCCCCCGACATGGTAAGATGCCAAATGAACTTTAAGAGATTTGGACTCACTGATATCAAAATTGACATCAAAAGGATTCCCAAGAAGAGAGGACTCTGATTAAGGCAATGGAGGCTGCAGGTATACATGGATTATGCTTTCAATCACCATGTAAAAGTTTTTTCTTCTTTTCCAGAAGGTGGTTTTTCAATTGTTGTGGGGTTGTACATATAACAACTACCACTTTTGCAGATGTTAAGAGTAAGTGTTAAAGGGTAAGAAGGGCTTCTCTAAATGATTTTGACAGGTTCAAGCTCATGCTGGCTTGCTAAGATCAAGGTTGGTGCCATAACTATTTAGCATCTTTAGAGTAACATTTTCATTAAAGCTTCCCTCTAAACTGTTAATTTTCATGTCCAGAGGGCAGCTGGATGATTGGTAAGACAAGAACTTGCTAAGCTATCAGATCATATTTCCTTACGAGTTCTCCATAGTTGCATTCTTTGCAGAGATCCTTCTTCTGAGTTTTTCATACTTGTAATACTCGGGTTCCTGTCAAGAACATTTTTTTTTTTTTTTTGGGGGGGTTGTATCACCTAGCTCATAAATAACATATAGAAAGTATTAACTAAAATTTAAATTATCGAATGTTTCTTACCTCTAAAGAAAAAGTAATTTATTATTTATTTATTCTTTTTATGAATAAAATTTGTTCTATGGTACAAAATTTTGATTTTTTTTTTTTTTATTTAATAATTAGTCATATTGTCAAATAAGATTATTTTGGTATTTTGGATTGATTGAAATTATAAAAAGCTTCCCTTTCTATGGAAGATAAAATACTTAATTCCAAATTTTATAATTGGACCGACACTTTATAACTATTCCTAATGTTAAAATTTTTACTTTATCTAACATTTAAAAAAAAAA
>JAXGGT010000035.1:3747950-3765269 GCA_035583425.1 Marsdenia floribunda | reverse complement strand
AAAAAAAAAATTTAAGCATAAGAGATAAAAAGTCTTGTATTAAATCTTTGATTCACCTAAATTTATTAATATTGTTCGTTGTGTCTACATGTGAATAGTGTAATATATATATATATATATGTGTGTGTGTATAAAAATTAAATGCTTATTATTATTATTATTAATTCGTCATAATTATTATGATGAGTTTGTTTGGGGAGCTCATGAAAAATAAAGGTCGAAGAAAAAGAAGAAGAAGATATCCATAATTGAAGCCTCGGCTTGATATTAGTAAGTAAGTGTCTTGTGAATGTTAGATAAAGTAACGAGGTGTTTTGTGAATGTCATATAATGTAAGAGTTAAGGTGATTTTTTTTTTTTTTTTTTTGGGGGGGGCTTAACTTAAGTAATAGAACACTCATTGTGAGGATCGTATAATGTAAGAGTCGGACTTATAAATTAATCGAAACAATAATTTTAAATACCGAATGAATGATGTATTAAATCAGAAGATGCCCACAATTGGGATATCAACTATCAACTACTCATTGGAAAAACAGTAAAGAAGAGAAGTAATTTTGTAACTGCAAAGTGAGATGGAGGAAGGTAGGTATTAATACTACTACTAAATACTCAATGGTGCTTTTGTAAATGTATGAGGACTCATTGGACCATATGCTGTTTCCATTTTTTATTATTACTTTTTTTTTTTTTTTTTTTTAGTGCTTCCTCCATATTTATGAAAATTATTTTAACTTATGTATGTATATAAATATTCTGACAATATATTTTTTTTTTTTGGTGAAAATTAATGATTTTTAAAGATATGAGTGATTAACTCAAGAAAAAAGTAGTGTGTATTAAATAAACAGACTGACTCCCAACTCCTCTCCCATAAATTTGTCTAGTAGGATAATTAAACATTATATAATGCATAATAAATATATATTTTAAATTTACCCAACTTTTTCTTATTTATTTTTATATCACAAACACAATAATATATTAATACATTGAAAAATTTATTAATTTATTCCTTATTTTATTATTATTTTTTTTTAATCTTTCTTCGTCTCTATATTAATTTTTAGTGATAATTTTGATTTTTTTTTTTAATTATATTTTGGTTAATTTATTATTAAAGTAGGACTTTATAACAAGTTTTAATTATTCTTTTAACAATTTGATTCTGTTAAAACAAATATAAAGTAATTATAAGGTCTTGATTTATTAAAAAAATAGTTAATCTATGAACAAAATAATTAAAACAATTACCTAAAAATAGTATAGAGATTTAAAAATAGAAAAAAAAAATAGTAAAAAGATCAAAACAGTAAAAAAAAAAATTAAAATTAATTAATTTTCCTGAATATAAAATATTTCTAAGTTAATAACAAGTACCTAGTCAAGTAGGCATAGCTTAGTTGGTAGTTGTTTCACTTATGATACAAGAGATCATGAGTTCGAGACACAACAAAAGTAAAAATACCTCAAAATAATAAGTACAAAAGTCTATTTTTAATCTCGTAGCAATTAATGTATAACAATTTTGTTTAATAAGTGTAATATATATTTATAGAAATGGAGAAACACATGACAGAGCATGAAAGTGTCAGTGGTACCCTTCACGTCTCTTGTTGACTACAACAACAATTTTCTTTTATTAATTTTTCCTCTTTATCTCTCTCTCTCTCTCCCTGTGTCCCTTTTTGATTCATTCAACAATAGTTTTAAAGAAAATTTTCATTTGAATTTTCATGCCGTTTTATGTCTAATCCATTTACCAAACAAAACAAGTAGTTCTCTTTTGAAAAACAGAAAGAAGAAGAAGAAGAAGAAGACAGAGGAAGAAAAAGGAAAAAGCATGGCTTTCAAGAATCTTCGTCTAAGTTATAAGGTATAAAACTCTTCTCTTTCACTCTCTCGGCAAAAACCCTCGTGAAGAACATCGATCTTTGGGTTGTCGAATCATAAAAAATATCTTGAAAAACATCGGTTTGTGTGTGTATATATATATGATATGGATATTTCGGAGTATCTGCTGGTTTAACTTGAGTTTGTCATGTGTGTGTGATCAGATGATATTAGGGCTGAGGAGATACGTAAGTGGGAGTGGTGGAAATGAGAGAAGAACGTCAGGGTATGGGAAGAGGAAGAAGAAGCAATCATGGATGATGCCTGCTGTGTCTCATGGATATCATGTCGTGGTGGAAGATGGTAATAATGATAATAAAAATAATTCATCAATATTTGTTGGTGAATCAAGAGAATTAGGAACTGATGATAAGGTCGTGGCTCAGAGGGAAGAGATTGAAGAGCACGAGTTTTGGTTCTTTGGAGTTTTTGATTCAAGAACTGGTGATGGGGTTAGTAAATACATGCAGACACATCTATTTGACAAAAAGAAAATCAAAGAGGTTTGTGTGTGTGTGTGTGTGTGTGTTTTTTTTTTCTTTTAATTTAGTATTAATCTTAATATGTATGTATGTATGTATGTATGTATATGATCATCAATACATCCAATTCCAAATTAAGGAATGAGATATTTTGATCATGAAAATCCAACACATCATCAAGGGGTGCTTTTCATCCCATCTAAACGCAAGATTAATTCCTTTTGCATTTTGTTTCAATATATATATATATATATAATTCATTTTAGATTTTTTTGTTTCTTTTTTTTTTTTTAAAAGTAAAATTTTCATTCTATTTTTGTTGTACTTTGTGGAAAATTGAAAAGTAGTTAAGAGAAAGAGAGAGAGGAGAGAAGCTTGAAAAAGTCAATAAATTGTAAAGCATATACTTCTAAATTTTAAGAAAGGTTTTTATTTTTTAATTTTTGGAGAGAATTTAAGACCATTATATAATTAGATCGATATTATTTCATTAGTTGCTATATGATGTAGTTTTAGGGTTATTTTGATAGTTAAAGATCCTATTTTGACTATTACTAGTCCTTATCTTTTAAAATTGGGAGATGGTGGTTTCTTAAAAAGTTCTGATGTCTAAGTTAGACTCTTTTGTTTCAATTAAAAGCTCCAAAAGTAACGACTATCACAACTAACATCTGACGCCGATAATTGTTTAAGTCAAGGAGAAAACGTCATTTATTACTCTACACTATCTCTATTGTAACATACGGATGCAATTTGAACTAAAGAATATAGTAGTTCCTTCAGATAGACCACCATCCTCACATTTTGCAGGAAGAGAACCAACAGTTAAACAAAAGACAGCATAGAAATTAGTTTATGGTGGAAAAATAGAGAAAAGGACATAGTTAATTAGTTGGGAAATGTATTCCGGAACATGTAGCTAGTGTGTCATCTTAATGATATATGTCTGTAATGTGTAGACACAGATGAGCAGCAGAAGCAAAGAAACAATGAGGAAGGCATATTTGAATGCAAGGGCAAAGGTGAGAGAAGCAGAGAAGGCAGATGATGATGAGCGCTGGGAATTGGGATCAGCTACTGCAGTTGTTATTGATGGTGAGAAAATAGTAGTAGCTGATATGGGTGAATATAAAGTGGTTGTTTGCAGAGATGGCAAAGCTTATCAAATCAATAGAAGACTGCAGCATCAACAACCCCTCAGAGGGCACTGGTCTCGTACATTCATCCCAGGTTTTTTCTTTTCTTCTTGCCCCCTACCCTCTCTCTTATGATCACTATTTTCTTTTTCTTGATTATGAGTTGAAACCACTAATTAACTGATCAAATCTCGAACCATAACAGGGGCTTTTCGTAAGGTTAAGGTACGATTTGTAGGTAGAGATTCAGGTAATTCAAGAGCAGCAAAAACTGGTAAAACTTCAGAAGTGGCTGTTGGATATGAAAGAATAGGCTCAGAAACAGAGTTCGTGATTTTGGCAAGCATTGGTGTTTGGGAGGTAAAATCTGTTGAACTTAACAAAATAATTCTTTCATACGTATATATATATATATATCAAAATTACCAGAGGGATTGATGAAATATTGGATTTGTTGATGGAACAGGTAATGAAGCATCAAGAGGCAGTTAACCTCATCAGGCACATAGAAGATCCACAAGAAGCTGCTGAATGCTTAGCCAGAGAGGCTTTGATTAGAATGACCAGGAAAAACATTTCCTGCTTGATCATTAGATTTGACTGAATGAAGCTGCAAATTTTGGAATTAGCCCTGTTTCATTATACCTTTACCACCCCCTCACTATCCCACAAAGAACGGTGCTGCAAAGACCCAAAAAAAAAAAACAACCTCTAGTCAGTTTTGCAAACAAATTATTCCATAAAACTCCTTTTTGTTCCCACCACCCCTCATATTATTCCATAAACTCCTTTGGACTGTTTTCTGTGGAATTTAGTGGATGGTGTTTGGATGGCACTAAGTTAATGATGCAGTGATGATAATTAAAATGACAAAAAGCAATGGAAGTAGAATAGCTGAAAAAAGACATCTAGGTAATGAAGGGATGAGATTTTAATACGTCTAAGTCTATGGAAATAGAGAGAGTCTGTCAACCTGAGAATTTAGAGCACCAAATAAAAAAAGAAAGCTCAACTTCCATCCATGGTGTGAACTGGCTTCCCCCACTAATGAAAATTAATCATTCATTTTTCGAAGTCTAGTGAAGAAAGTTGAGATGAGAAAGTACCTCATGAGTCATGGCACTTTGAATGGCGAAGGATTTCCCATTCTTGGAATTCCACCATACTTAGAACATATTTGTTTGTGTCATTGTGTATGCATATGCAAATATATATATATATATATAGAATACAGAACAGAGGGATTCACAGGGAAGAAGAAAATGCGTCTCAGATTTTTACAGGGAGCTACAGTTAAAAAATATATATATAAATGAGGACTTTATTTTTTCTGAAGATAAAAATTGAAGAAAACGAAACAAAGACAGTTCAGCACTTCTTCCAGTTTTAAATTATATTTAAATAAATCATGTTAAAGTTGCAGCCCTACTACCTATCTATATTGAAGAAATGTACAATGCCTTTTTTACAGTATGACAATGTTCAAACAGAACGAATGCCCCTAATTCAATAAGAAAAAAATTCACTGCAACAATATTGACATTCTTAGGTTGCCAACTTTTTTTCACTAGTCTTGATGCGAAATGGCGACAGCAAAGAGAAATGGCGAGAAGCTGCAATGGAATAAATATATAAACTCTCTATTCCAGTCTCATATATGAATTTGTACAGAAAAGATGCACAATAAAGACGACTTACATTTTTGTGAAGCATTTCCTGAAATTGGGGTATCATCTTCGGAAATTAGATTCTTCAATGTATAAACTGCAGCAAATACATTTAGTTAACAACTGATATATTTGAAGAGTGTTAAATGAGAATGAGTTTAACCATTAACAGCTGCTCTGAGCAAAAGGAAGAAACCACCTAACACATGCATGAATTTAAAATATAAGTAACTTTTTTGAATGTCTATACGCCTAGCATTTTCCATAATCAGTCCCTTGGATTATTTTCTGCTTCAGACAATAGCTTAGAGTTGTACACTACATACTTTTGGTTTCCTAGGATTTACGAGTCAAAGTTGAAATACTAGCTTAATAATGAAAATGTCAACCCATAATGAATAAATGAATCAAAATGCAACAGATTA
Organism: Marsdenia floribunda; assembly: GCA_035583425.1. Taxonomy (NCBI): domain Eukaryota; kingdom Viridiplantae; phylum Streptophyta; class Magnoliopsida; order Gentianales; family Apocynaceae; genus Marsdenia; species Marsdenia floribunda. Next base: position 3,759,666 of record JAXGGT010000035.1, on the reverse strand, counting down.
TCTTGGGTTTGGCTCTAGCACCATCCATTCCCCAGTCAACATGAGCCAGACTTGGCCACTTCGGTAAAGCCTTAGAGGCTTTCAACCAAAATATTCATTCAGGAGAAGCAACATAATTTGTGAAAATGCCCTTTTCTTACTGAGAACAGTACCTTCGTTTGATGCAACACTTGTTGGATTATTCTGCTGCATAACAGCATTAGTACTTGCACTCTCTGAATCAATACTCTCATCACCACCAAGTGAGTTATGGCTTTTCTTTCCAAACTTCAGAAGCCGCCTAAATCCTTTTGATGATTCTTTTCCGTGGTTTTTTCCTGAAGTTTCTGAAATGCTATCAATTCTGTAAGTTATATCATTGACTGAAGTTTCTGGAATGCTATCAACCCTGTATGTTTTCTCTTTAACGACATAGGCTTTGGAAGTTGACATCATTCCCTGGATATTAGGGAGTGCTTTACCATAATCCGAGTTTCTAGTGCTGGCATCTTCCAACGAGGAGACACGTGCAAATGGAGCCTGATAAGGCTTTTCAGTAGTATTGTTTGACAATTTCTGAGAGTCCACTGCAAGATTTGTTCTCTCCTGATTATAGCAAATCACAGAATATCATCACTTTATCATTTGGGAATTCAACAATGTCCATATAAGAGATTCCAACATTGTTAAAGACAACCATAACCAAATTCAGCTCCAAGCATCACAAAGGAAATTTTCACGAATATATAAAAATGAGATCATTTATCTCCATAACAGAAATGTTCTGTTTGAACTACATTAGTCAGCATTTGTCATATTTGTAAGTATTAAAATGCATAAATTACATTTCTTGTTAAAGGTATTAAACACATGTTCAGTTAAGTAAACAGCAATCAATTGTCCTACATCCAATTCTTGCCACCGGACTAGACCTAAAAGAGCATTCACAAGTGCACATATTGATCCTAGGGAAGAAACTCAAAACCACATGTTCCTGGGCATCTTTCAGACTGCTCAGATGTATAAATATCACGTCTTTCTAATATCTTCAACTATTAATTCAGAACTGGCAAATTGGCATAAATAGTCCCCAAACTATGGTCATTTGGTGACACTGGTCCCTAAGTTAATTTTTTTGTGATATTGGTCTTTGAATTATATTAAATTGTGTGGGATTGGTCCTTTCGTTAAAAATTTTTACTATTTTACCGTTAATTTCAAAAAAAAATTGTCTAAGGACATTTTAGTCATTTCACAATAATATTATACAAAAGAAAAATATATTATTAATACAAATACACATATAGTCATTTTTCTCATTCTCTACACCGTACATATATATATATATGTTGTTGGCCTTTGTGTTGTTTTTTTTTTGTATAATGTTATTATGAAATGACTAAAATTCCCTTGGGTAAAATTTTTTTTTTTTAAATTAATGGTAAAATAACAAAAATTTTTAACGGAATGACCAATCTCACACAATTTTACATAATTCAGGGACCAATGTCACCAAATAGCCATAGTTTGGGGACTATTTATGCAATTTTCCATTCAGAACTAAACAAATAGGATTTTACACCCTAGAAACATACTTAACGTGTATGCATATAGAGATGCATGAATACAACTAGAGGCAGCTGATTAATAACTCTCCATCAATAGAAGTGGAGAAGCATAATAAATTGTTTTCATCAATGAAAAATATTCTACAGATGTACTGAGGTTCATTCATTAAATTTGTCAATTTGTTTCTCTATATCAAATGAATTCGAGAACCTGTAAACCAGAGGAAAGTAGAAATTGAGCTCTTGAACCAATGATATGAAAAAAATAAAAAACCTCCATACATGAGAAACAATCAAACAACCACATTCTATGAAAAGAGACCAATTCAACAAAAACGAGTGTTGGATAATGAAACTTCACATGGAAAAAGTCCTTTTTCTTGCTGCTTCCTAATTGGACCAAGATTTTCTTAGGGATGATTTCTTTGGTATAGTTCCAAGATTCCAGGATAGATCATTCTAATTTTCTTAATTTGCAGCATCAAGATAAATCAAATAAAAGAATCTTTAACTCCAAATATTACCTCATGGAAAGTCGATTGTTCTTGCTTTTGTGCAGGCAAAATATCTCTCCCATCATTGGGAGATGGTGGTGCACGCATAGAAACAAACACAGATACTGCTTCAGGTTCCTCCACTTTGCCATGATTATGAAATTGCGAGTTCTGTACTCCATTATCCCCAGAAGCATGTACAGTAGGAACAGAAGGCTTGTCGTACTCTAGCATGACAACAGTTTTCTCAACAATTTGATTATCATCTGCATCAGTTGGATTTGATAATTTAGCATTCCCCAGGTGAGGCTCAGAATGTTCAGAAGTTACAGAAGGTTTGGCCTTCTCCAACTCTGGTGACTCCCTCCCAACTGATTCATCCTGGACCACATCTGAAGGGCCCCTGGGAGTTCTGATCTTCAGTTCAGGAAGAGATGCAGCCTTGCTTTTATCAAGATTTATTATAGCAGATATTTTCTTGCTGTCAGGCCCTCCAGACTTCTGCTTTGTAACTGACTCAGAACTACGCCCCTTTGTTGTAGTTCCAGAATGTTGGCCTACTGTCTTAGGCTCTGATAATCTCCTAATCCGTGCCATGGAAGTCTTCGATTTGGGTGTAGAAATGCTACTCTCTTTCTTCTGCTCAGGCAAGGACGAGACGGATCGACTCAATCTATTTCCTGGCAAGAGGCTACCTTCAGCGGATCTGGTGGTTTTCGAGATGGAGGCTTTATTAGAACCATTGGGACCGAGGGAAGTTCTTAATTTTGATCTTTGCAAAGGAGATGATGAACCCGGTTCCACATCACTAAACTTCGACCCTCTGTTAGAGATGGGAGAAAGTTTCGTTGGCAGCTTCTTTTGCTGCTGTATGGGGGTGGTTGAACCACCAGCACCGGAACTTGCTCTTGCAGCAATCCTCTTTTGCCTCTGCAACTTCAGAGCTTCAAGGCGTTTCAAGTCTGCCTCTTCCTGTAAAGAAATATCTTCTTTATAGATTATGAAACCAAACACTGCTAAAAATAAAATTTTGTCTGAAAAGAGGCTCAACAAATAACATGAAAGGATTTATTCAACATATGCAAAAAGATTTACCCCAATGATTTACCAACGAACCCAGAAGCTATTTTGCTGATTGGTTTTTAAACTAGATCTCCATAATATAGGAATGTCCCTAGGCAATTGTTATCAAGATTTACTAGTAATAGGGCCACACTACAACGATGGAGAAGTTTTTGTTTCTATTGCCACCTATAGGATAACTTCATGTAATACTAGCAGTCAAACTTAGACATGGCTAATTGAGATCCTAACAATATTTTCTAATTGTTTTGATACTTCAGCATGATTTCTAAAGGTCATACCTTCTCTTTTTTCATCTTCTGGATATCAGCTTTGAAGGCTCTTAACTTGTCAGCACGTGCTCGTGCATCTTCCAAAGGACTCAATTTTGATGGTTTTCCTTTCCGTATGGGTCCCCCGGTCCTTCTCTTATCTGCAGTTACTGAAGTAACTTTTGCATTTCGGCTTTTCTCTGATTTCTTGGTATCAGTCACACTTTCTTTAGTGTTTTGGACCAAAATGGAGCCTTCATCATACTCCAGCATTTCATAGTCCAAAGCAGGATCGTACCCTGTTGACCCCTTTTCTGTGCCACGTTTTGGCATCATGCTCAGGTCATCTGGTTCATAGCTGACTGTACCAACATCTTCTGGCTTCTGATAAGTTGGCGGAAACTCAGAATCCAAATCAATAGGAGTCCTGTCCTCTGGTCCTACTTGATTCAATGCCATTGACCTGAAAGGAACTATGAAGGACTCATCAACAATATCATGAAATGAAGCTCCATCCACCTTATTGCCGGCATACTCAACTCCACTAACCGCAAGTGGATCAGATGAATTTCGCAAATATGATTGATCTTCTCGACTGCCAATTATGAAATCATCATTTCCATTCCTTGAAACCCTTCTTCCATTTGTCTCCATAACATGCATATCCATTTGACTGTTGATTCCCTTAATAACATGAGAACCTGCTCCAGAAAGCACCATTCCATCTTTCGATACCCTGAGCTTCCGAGAGACATTTCCATTTGCTTCATTCATTGTAGTTAACCTCCGGTCTCCTACATCATAGGAATCTCGTCCACCAAGAGCCAGAGGATCCTCACTAACAGTATTTTGTCTTCTTCTCACCTTACCATCATTTTCCATTGCAAACAAACTGTCCTTTGCATGTTGATTTTCTTCATCAGCTCCACTCAATAAAAAACTTTGAAATGCTTGCCAGTGTCCCCCTTCAGTTTCATAGTTTGACTCACCTTTGGTCTTTGAATGACTTCCTTTCCTTTTTGATGATTTTGCAGTGTTGTTGTAAGTCGTATCAAGATCATCAGCCTGAAAATCTTCACCTTCTGTACCAGTTTCATCCGAATCTGATCCACCTCCACCAGAGTTCTTTGCTTCAGAAGTAATATAATTTATGTTACGGATGACCACCCTGCCTGACTGCCTTTTACTGGACCATCCTGTTTTCTGTCGTGATGCTCGACTTTTTGAAGCTTCCTTATCCAATTCAGTACCATCCATTGAAGTATCAGTGTCCGCTGAATCTGGGTCCTGGCCATCTCTATCACCCACCGACTGCCTTTTCTTTCTTGTCTTTGGAGTGCCATTTGTTTGGGAATCCTCCATTGGTGAATAAGGTGGCTGATAAAAAGGAACATTTCCAGGAAAAGCCTGATAATATGGCATTCCTTGTACAGGATATGCTGGATACATTGGAAGAGTCCCAGGTGGAGAATGCATGGGCCAGGCTGGGAAAACTGGATGAGGAAACTGACCTTGAAAACCCATTGGAGCTTGGTTATTAGTTGTAGCCCTTTCACCTAGGTTCCGAGTAAATTTGAATGATAATCACAGAACTAGAAGGAATTAAGTAGAAAATATAGTACATGGACAGATACATACATACAACAGGTAAACCACAAAAACTTGTAATAATATATGCATAACTTTAAAAATAAATAGATAAATAAAACTTAATACAAATACAAAGACCAATTAAACAAACTTAATAAATATAGGCACATGAGTGTGTGCATATACATTCTATATACATAGAGAGAGAGAATGTGAGTAAATGAAACAACAGTTAAGCCATAGACATGCACAATCCAGGAAAAATCTGGGATTGATAGTGTGATGATATCAAAAATTATTATCATCATCTGGTGTGCATGTTGTTGAAACATTTCAGTCAAAATATACTACTAAACTAACTAGTCATATAATTTGTCCACGCCTGTTTATTAGAATCAAGATAATGAGACTACTAATTGCTCAATGCAGATATCAGACGGAGGTGGTAAAAGAAGTCACCAGAGTTGAATGTAATTATTTAGTGCAAAAAAAATAAAAACTAGAAAAATAAAAAAGAAGAAGAAGAAAAGAAAAGAAGTTGGATGTAATTCAAGCAATTGGAAGACACAAAATGATAAAGCACTAAAAAGTTAAAATATCTAGATAGATCACTACCTGCATTAATGTCTACCTCTGATTTCTCATTATTTAAGTCATTCTGTTTGTTTTCCATACTAGCTAGCACAATGCCAGAGGCATTCATGGCACAAAAGTCTGCTCTGCTAGACATTGCTTCAGCTGCTTCAATTTCAACCCACTGCCCAGTTTCATGTTTCTTCTTCCAAAGATCAACAAATCTTAGGCATGCATCCCTATCACGTAGAAATGCTCAAAAGTATAAAATTTTAAGGCTGTTTTTGGACTGAAATTATTTTCCAAAATTTCACTCAAACTCAAAAAAAAATGAACTATACTTGTTTGGACACCACTTACATGACATGTTATTATTCATGTCTGTCCAGGTGGCAAAAAAATGAATAAAATATTCAATATATACATATAAATATATATAACTCAAATAAAATATCATCATAACACTAATAAAATATATTATTTTTGTCCCTCACTTACTAGACAACTTTTTAACTTGTCCCCATTTACTACTCGTTTTTCGCAATCCACTCAAATTTTTTTGAAAAAAATGAACTTTCTCAAAAAAAGTTCTAATCCAAAAACACCCTAAATTTCTACCTCATCTAGAACCTTAAGTTAATGAGAGGAGTTGAATTTAATCATTTAACAAGATGAAGATCAAAATGCTCATTTTTGAAGCTAATGATACCACTGCCCACTCATTAGCTTTTTTGGTGCCTCACTGGTTGGTCACACGGCGGGGAGAATGAAGACAATGACGATGAATGCTGCTTACCTTAAACGCACTGCACCGAAGCAATCAGCAAATGATACAAGGGGTGGCAAGTGGTCAATGTCAAAACTTGCAGCAACTGCACGAGCAAATGCCATTCCTTGCTCCTTCTTAAGCATGCTTTTGCGTGTCTCCAGGACTTTGAGGAGTTGAACTCTAGTTAAAGATGTAAATCCAATATTAAAAAATTCATCCAGACCATTGATTTGCCTAACTCCTAATGGTTAATCTTGCTACCAAATTAGAAAGGTATGCTTGAGTATTGCAAAAACATAAGGAGAATAAAGAACCCAGAACCATAGAGCTAATCCATAAACATATAGCCTTTCCTTTCATTTTGAAGTTCAGTTCTTTGTTTGTGCATTTCCATCATCATATGGTCACTGCAGTACTCAAGTACATCTTTACCTATATGGCGGAATAATTAACAGGCATAAAATATGTATATATTAGGGAAAAATGCATTCTAATCTCAAAGATAAATCTTAATATTCTGACCTATTCATTTTCAACTTTGAATTCCTGAAGTGTCTGAAAATGTTTCTTCATTATACTGGCAAAACTCTAATCTTCTATACTTATCCCTAGTTTCAACAAATTGGATGATGGAATACACACTGTACGCATAGCATCACAGATAAGTTCTGCTTAAAACGACTAAGTACTTCAATAAGCATCTATACCTTGAATTTCCCTCGTTTGAGCATTCACCGTTTGCTTTTGATTGATGTGTCTCAGGCTACAAAAGTATAGAATGATCACAATGACATTCTAGATGGTGTATTTAATGTAAAGAATAAGGTTCCCAGCTACCTTGTATAAGACAATCGCTTTCTCTTCATTGGGGTCTGGTTTGGTTTTGTTACCTGTGCAAAAATTAGAAATGTGACCCAATGCATTGTTCCATGGACCAGAAAATAGAACATTATTTAATAGAAAGAAAACTGGACTCAACAAGAGAAAATGAAGGAATAATTGAAGATAAATCTGGAAGATAAAATAAGCCCTCCATGCAGTGTCTTGAACTTAAAATACCTACCATAATGTACCATCAATGACTTCCAACCACATTGGAACAAGACAGATGGAAGAACCTACTAGAATAATTTACATCTCTAATATACCAAAAACAGAATTATTTCTCAAAGTTATACCTTCGCCACATCCTGCTGGTTTAGATTGATGTTCTTCAATCTATTAGGACATGGGAAACATTGATCAATACTTGATTCCATATTAGTATTACTATAAAATACCAAAAAATTGAATGGCTTACAATGCTGTGCCCTGTATCATTGTTGCCTTGGATTGCAATTGCTTCCTCAATCTGTAAAATCTCAGATTCTAGAGTAGATACCCTTTCCAAAATCTCTGGAGTGTTCACAAAACGGACAAACCTATTAGAGGCAACAAACATCAGTACACCTCTATTAATAGGGTGTTTATGGGAGAATTGATGATATGTAGCATTCTACAGAACAGAAAAAATATTAGTCAGTCCTCCATGTTTTATCAATCTCAGAAAAATATTAACAATTAGACTTACCTAGGGTGGATAATTATTCATCAATATCTTTTCCAGCTACGGAAAAGCAAAAAGTTGAAAATCTAGCTAGAGGTGCCTAAGCAGTGTTTGTTTTGTTTTTGATTCACTGAATAGAAGACAACAGCCATGGAAGAATAGCATTTCCCTTAAATATGGGAAAATTGATGTGTTTTCCTACACTCTCAAAGATTATGGAAGACATCCCAGGAAAATGAGATGCATCAACATTGACAAAAAGAAGATTACGCTTAGATAGAGAATGGAATATTGACCAGTACCACTTATAGTGGGGCCAAGATTAATTAAACAAGGAAAAAATGCACCTTCCAGACTTCGACAGAGTGTAAAGATCTATTAATGCACCATTTCCATATCAACAAAAGCAGAAGTTACATCAACATCAATATAACTCAGCATGTGTATTGCCACAACTCACAAAGTCATGTCATTATTGTAACCAGTTGTAACCCAGGAGAGTAGAAAGGACCCCTTTGACATGAGAAAGAGTGAAGCAGAAAAACATGACCCAACAACTTAAAATAAGACTCTAAAATTTGTAAGGTTAATACAAGTATTGCAATAGGTATCAGAAATCATACAAACCTCTCCACAGTACCCTTTGTAAACCATGTTGCATCATTTTCAGGGTCTGGCTCAAGAAAAATTGAGTAACCCCCCTTTGCAATCTGATCCTGAGCTGTCTTCAGGTGTGCAATAAAAGGATTCAACAAACCAGATGCAATCTTCTCTTTCTTTCCATTTGCTATAATAATCAAATCACACCTGATAATACAAAGCAATGAATCTTGCATCAGAAATATTTCAGTTGATAATGTGAGAATATAGTTACAAATGTAGTTGGAAGTGGTCCGGAATTGATCCAACCAACCAATGAAAATTCATTTATCCATATGAAATATGCATAAACTCAAAACAAGCAAAAGCTCAACCACCACCCACCCTGCTCACTCCATTAATTGCACAAAAGTAAAATTTTCCCAGTATTTATTTATAAGCAAATGACACGAAGAAAGAAAAAGAAAAAGGAAAAACAACTTTCCAACATTATACAAAGAAAGATTAATCACAAGAAGTTTAGCACTGTATTCCTATCCACCAAAAAGGAGAAATAGCTTTAATTTGACCATAGCCATTTAGACAATCGTTAAAACAGTGGATTACCGGTTAGAAAAAGATTCAACCCTGCAAATATTTCTTACGTAACATACAACAAAGATAAGAAATGGAATTTCAGTACACTCAACATTGTTCAGCTTGAAGCATACATAATGACAAAATTGAATATTTATTGAATTTGTACACATCCAGATAAACTCTAAACTATGGCAAAAGTAGTCAAATTTCCAGAACCACTAAGAAACAAAAGAAACCCATTAGCTGAAAATACTTGTTCCACGCCATGAATCATCAATCACATTAAAAAAAAAAAAAAAAAAGAAAGAAAAAAGAAAAAACGACTGCTGCCAATTAGATTCGAGTTTTTTCTTTTCAAGAGAATAATTTCTCAGCAAGTTATAACAAACAAGCAAAAGGTACCTAGTTCGAGTTGGAGTGAGGTGAAACACAACAGAGTCAAGCTGAGTAGAGGACTTCATCGTTGGGCAAAGTCAAGTTTCACCGGTGATATTACTACAGAGATTGAACTTAAAACAATCTTAGATCTTCAAACTGAGTTCCCAAGAAACCTTCAAACCTCCAATCTGTTTCACAAATTAATTCGCAAATTCACGAATTAAAATGCCAAAAAGAAAAACAAAAAATTAAAATGCATTGACTCTTGGATCCATTCACAGCTTTTTACCAATTACCACTCACCAATAAACCACCAGAGAAGCAAAGCTCGAGAATCAAAAAGATAATCACCAAAGTTCAAAACAGCTTTTAAAGCTTTGCTTTTTTAATGCTCGTTTCCAAAAACATGCATTCTCTCTCTCTACCTCACTCGTATCTCTTTTTCTAGAGAGAGAAAAGGTGACTTCATTGAACAAAGAGCTATAGATACAGCTGTGACTAAGTAAACATGTGTATATATATGGAGTGAGTCAGTGAGAGAAAGACTGAGTGTGTGTGTGAGAGAGAAAGAGGAGAAGCATTGGATACCGACTGTCTGAGAGTATGGAGGAGGTGAGCTGAGTGTGACTCAGAGAAGAATAGAAAAATCTGAGAGAGGGTGATTTTAGACGTTGAAAATTCGCCTGAGGTAAAAAATTGAAAATATCAGGGTTATTTTCGGAATGTGGACATGTGAAACGTTGGTTTTGGCCTTGGACCATGCAAATGCTTTTTTAATTTTATTTTTTTTAAAACTCGTTATATTCATCGAACTAGTTTTAAAAAAAAAATTACCACTGAATAGTCACAAGTTGGAACCTCCCTGAGGACGTAAGACTCGCGCCTTATATAGACGATGTATTTTAGGATGACAGTGGATTAGTCTTTGGACCGCTAGTGCGTCCGGTGACAATTGTCTCTAATTCAAATTTTAATTTATTAAAGGAAGAATTTTCTAATTTCTCTTTAATATATATATATATTGAATTTTTTTAAAAAAAAAAAAATTGCATCACAATAAACATTTTACCCTTTAAATTATTCAATAATTTATAATATTGTATATAATAATTTTAATGGTGTCACATAGTATGTGTTATTATAATATTTTAAAAAATATATTATAATTTGATATTTTGTATTATATATAATACAAAAAAAAAAAATGTTATATAATATAAAAATGAGTCTAAATACTTATTATTAAATTTGATGTCCATATATATACATTGAGAAGAAAGAAAGAAAGGAAGTAAAATAATTATTAGTAATGACACACTAATAATTCATTACTAATAATTATAAGTGTCCATACATTGGATGCTAGACAAGGTCACGGAAGATGCCCGACCACCGAATCCACAAGGCTATATTTGTCTTTTCAATGTTTTTTTTTTATTTTTTTGCTCAATTCTGAAGCTTTGTCCTACTGTTGTTGTGCTTTGGAATTCTTCATTTCTAGGAAACCTCCCCAGAATTATGTTTGGTTTTATTCTGGTTGAATTTTTCCCATGTTTAGGGGGGTGGGGGTGGTTGTATTAGGTAGGAAAACTAGGACTTGGGAGCAACAACCAAAAATATTTAAGAATACATATTTCTTATCAATTGTTTGATTATTATTTCTTTTATTCTTTTATAAAAGAAATGAGAATCATGTAATATTAAAAAAAAAAAAATTAATGGTAAAATAATAAAAAATTTTAACGGAAAGATCAATCTCACACAATTTAACATAATTTAAGGACCAATTTAAAAAAAAAAAAAAAAATTCATAGACTAATATCACTAAATAACCATAATTTGGGTACTATTTATACCAATTTGGCAGAATTTTCCAATAATCCATTAATGGATTCCATATTATATTATCAAACTCATACTTTCTTGCTCCACCCATGGAAATGGATTATTATTCCCTGATTCCCCCGACCCCCCCTAATCCGCACCAACTCAAGAATGAATGATTAGACCATTCTTTACCCAATTAACAACGATATATATATTATATAAAAATAAAATATACACTCTTTTTTTTTGTTTTTGGTAAATAAAATAAAATATACACTCATATATTCTAAAATGAAGAAAAATGTCCTTGTCATGGGGTCAGTGGATTATTGCTTTTCATTAGGAAGAACTTTTTGAAAAGTACTATTTCACTCATTTTATTATTATTATTATTATACAGGGTTTATACCAAGTTTGGCCTAATTTAGGCCAAATTGTCGTGCAATGGCCCTGGGGTTGAAAGGTTGTGCCGGTTTGGC
>JAXGGT010000035.1:3704396-3731500 GCA_035583425.1 Marsdenia floribunda | reverse complement strand
GACCACTTTGATTAATTCCAAAATTCTTAAGGGACTACTTTGGACAAAAATAAACATGAGGGACCATAACAGATTAACACATAAACTTAAGGGACTAAATTAGCGATTTATCCTATCCATATATATATATATGGCCTGCCTACTATACCCTTCTATGAGGAGGTGACCACTTAATATAAAACATGACACTTCTCAATAGATCCCATGAAAGTCTTGGCAAGGTAGGTTTGAGATAATAATGATGATTTTCTTTACTTTCTCCACCATGAAAGTATAATGGGATTTCTTCATTCCCCCCTCCCCCTTTTTAAGCAAAAGAACACAAAGAAAATAAAAAATTGATGATCCTACATAGATATTAGATAAATGTTACTTCAAGATTTTTCTTTTTTTTTTTTCTAAACAAGTAAAAAGAAAATATAAAAATAAAGAAAGTATTTTTTATATTTCTTGTTAAAATAAACTAACATCTAACTTTATTTTTAAGTGAATATTGTCATGAAGAAAATTTAATTTTGGGTTAAAAAGTTGGAGAAAAAAAAAAAAAAAAAAGTTTGCAAATGAAATTCTTGGACAACTTTTATGTGTGTCCATATATGGAGGGTGTTGCTTTCACATGCTACCAAACAAGAAACAAATGAAAGAGTTGGTGACCCAAAAATGAGGTAAGGATTGTCAATTTTTTCACTGCTCATGATAAACATATTCAATTGAATCCTTTTGTACAAAAACTATTGTCCTTTTTTTTGTTTTCTAATTGCTACTACTTTCACTAGAATATGACCTCACACTGATGTAAAACAGGACTCTCTTTCTTTCTTTACTTTTTTTAATTTTTTTAATTCTATACATTATCTTCCAAATTTAATCTTAGATAAGAATTATGAGCTATAATTGTGTTGAGTTCGTATAATTGTATTGGATTAAATTAAAATAATTATATTTAATTTATCAACTCATTGAACTCAAACCTAATATGAAAATTAATCATACCAATTCGTCAATCTAATTATGATAAATATATAATTTAAAATTTATTAACTTCGCTAACATGATTTTCCAATATCAACCTATACATAAAATATTAAAAATTAAATATAATAAAAATTAATAAGTCATTTAATAATACATTTAAATATATAATAAAAAATTTTTAAAAAATTAATTATTATTTAAATAAATTATGCAATTTCAACTCATTTATAATTTGAACACAATTATTATTAAATGAACCAATATGCTCTAATCTAAACTCATTAATCTTCAATCCTAACCCAATAATTTTGTATCGTTTTTACATTAGATACAATATTACCACTAACAACTGACCAAATCCAAAACAAAGTTAAGAAGAACAATACAAGACTAACAAACACTCAAGTATCATTTTTAATAATAGAGAAATTGACAAATTTGGTCATTTTTTAACATTCAATTTTTGTAATAAAGTCTCTTCCACAGTAATTATTAATCAATAAGGTCACTTTATCATTATAAATTTATTAAAAAAAGTTAGTTAAAAAGAAATTTTATTGGCGAAATAATAATGTTAAATGAACCATACGAAATACTCTCTCACATCACAAGTACATAAATATGTACATAAATCTGTAATATAAAATATAAACATGAATTTATGTATTTTTTATCAACTCGAAATATCTCTTTTAGTACAACGACGTGACTATCAGCCCCAAATTGTGGTACCTCATTGGCAAAAAGTTTGAAAAGGGGACCAAATTGGTCCATTTTCCATTTTTAATATTAAAGACTCCAACGAACTTTTTGGCTTCACCTTGAAGACTACACAGCATGCTTCATTACTTCACTTTATCCGGTGGTATATAAAGACAACAAAGCAGAGACACCATCCCAGAACCTTGCGTGAAGTTGGAGCCACCATACAGATAAACATGATAATGGATTTTTCCAATCACCATTTCTTTTAATCTTTTTCAAAAGAAATAGAAACATATTCAAATATCAAAAGCGAAAAATAAAAAATAAAAAAGGAAGAAGAAAAGAAAGCATAGTGTCTTCCCCTAACTTTTTTTTTTTTTTTTTTTTCAGTAGACAAAAGCTAGTACATCCTAGTATGCAGTATGCATTACTTCCCATGTTTGCAGAACTACCAGCAGTATCATTGAATATTGATCAATCTTAAAATTTGTAGATACATGTGGGAATACCTTTTCTTTTTTTTTCAGAAGTTAACCAATGTTTGCTTCCATCAATGTCTTTCTGGAAGTTTTGCAGATTGATGGAAACCTGTTTAGAAATGCATCAGTGAGTGAATGGAGAGAAGTTTGATATATGAATTTCTAAGATGGAAGAGCTATGGATAATGAATGATCTCACCTAAGTTTAATGGAAACCAGCTTGATGACGCTGGTCCTGTGTGATAAAAACTAGGTAGCCATCATGGTCTATCTGTAGAAAATACAAAAGTACCATTTCTTGAGTGCCATAAAAATGTGGCAATAGACAACTAAACGATTTGCTTACACAAAAGGTCTGAGGAGGTAGAAATAGACATATTAGGAAGATCTCTAAATATCCGGTGCAATGGCATGTTTCTTTGATGTCTAACTGTTTATATAATTTTCAATGGAGTAGTCCGTCTTCACGTATCAGCTATAAACATACACCCTTTTTCCCCAAAATATCCAGTCTAAACTAACCATTGATAATGTTAGTTAAGCTAATCCATGATCATCAAAGATGCTTTTCTGTTTCAATATGTATATAGCAAGCTATACAGAGAACATGAGATTAATTTTTATGTGTCTCATAGTTGCAACGTGCATGATAGTTTATCCACCGAGAGAAGTGAACAAGACCAGCCACAAAAGACAGAGAAACGATGAATTGGAATCCGAAGAGAAAATCGGAAAACTGAAATTCTTGAGAATATGAAGGAATTCCTCTCATCCAAGACTCCCTTCTATCCATTATCAGAAAAAGGGAAGAGCATAAAGAATTATTGGAACCAACAAAACCAAGAATAACAGCACATAACATAGAAATAAGATAAGGAAGCAGGACCACCATAAGGAGAACAAATCAGTAGGAACAAGATTTCTTGCCTACCACCAGCATGGTCAACCACTATATGACAAGATAATTGAAAATTGGTTCAATGGTGGACTCAACTAGGCTGTAAATGTCTAATAAAGACAAAAATGAAGCTCTGAAACACCCACATCATGATAAACATTGAACTTACTGTTGCTCACCATATAAACAAATAGAAAAAAGAATTAAGAGAAAGCAAGCAAGAATCGTATAAACATTGAACTTACTGTTGCTCATCGTATAAACAAATAGAACAAAGAATTAAGAAAAAGCAAGCAAGAATCGTATGATTACATACCAAGAGGGGTTCCGGAAAAATTACTCTCTTTCTGAATGTCACTTGCCATTGCACTGCCATCTTGTTCACAGGAAATGACCAATGGATCCTGTACAGGAGCATGAATACCAATTTGCTTTTCCTGAATGACATGTAGGATATTGTCCAACCCAATTCAGCTGCGGCAGAATGCAAACAAATCCTTACTGCTAGCTTAGGCTGAAGCTGAAGCTTTAATGTGATTGTCTCTTTCATATGAGTACAACTAACTAATGTACATTAACCATTTCTTTGTGGTCTATGATAAGAAACTATTACTATGAGTGAGATTTTGAAGCACGTCCCGAACCTAAACCTTTTGACAACAACCTTGTTCCAGTAATTCAACAGTGACACAAGATAATGCAAATACTGGTGAACTTTTTCAGAATGCAAATGGTTAACAATTCCTGGCAATGTATTAGCTAGATAATGCTAGGGAATTCTCTGCAGCTGTATCTAATGATTTGAAGTAGCTCCACAGATACAACTTTCTGTTTGAGCTTCAGAATATCATGGCCATTGGATCCACAGGCATCTAATATACAAAGGAGGTGAATAGAAGCTCAGGAAAATTGCATGACCTTGATTCTTTGACAAAGTAGAGCCCCAAATTTGATGAAAAAACATCCAAACTCAAGGAGCAATATTCACATCCCCAGAATGTGTTAAAACAATACAAACATACCAAATCTTTAGTACTTGATGGGCAATCGACTGAAGAAAAATGGGAAAAAACTGCCCCTGTGTATGTCCAATTGCACTGAAGATGAACATCTAACAATGGCAAAAACCTTTATCTATATCTTCAATTTCACAGTTCTCACCAATAATCTCCACATGAACAATCACCATCCATGAAATGATGAAAACGGGCATTATCTCTCACAATTATCTCCCTACCCACAACTTTTGATATGAATTTTGTGGCAGTATGGCAATCTACACATACACGAAGGTTCTTTGTGACACGAATTGTTGTGCCAGGAGGAGTGCTTATTATACCAAATGCTATTGCAAGCCTCTCACTGTGAGCACACAATGAATATGTCTTTTGTTCCTCATCAACATCATGTGGAACCTCACCTGTGTCAGGAACATAACCTTCACGTTCTATTCGTTCTATGATATCTTTCAGAGCCTCATGTATTTGATCATAAAGTGGATGGGACTTGTCTCCTGCCACAAAGGCATGCAACTTGTTCTTAACCTCAACCCAGCTGCAGGCTGGTTTCTTTCTCATGCCTTTCTTTTTCATGGTTTTTCTTAGTTTTGCTGCCTCTTTCCACCTTCCAGCAGCTCCATACATATTTGACAAGAGAGTATAAGCACCTGTATTATTGGGATCAATTGTAAATATTTCTCCGGCAACCTTTTCAGCCAGTTCAACATTCTTGTGGACTCGGCAAGCAGACAGTAGTGTGGACCAAACACTCTCTGTTGGTTTTATATGCATGCCAGAGATAAATTTGTATGCTTCCTCTAATCTTCCGGCTCGGCCAAGGAGGTCTGCAAGAGCAGCATAATGTTCCAAAGCCGGAACAATTCCATAATCTTGTGTCATACTGTTGAAGTATTTCCAACCGTCATCAAGCCATCCAGCATGGCTGCACGCAGTCAAAAGTGCCACCATAACCACAGTGTTAGGTTTTTCTCCTGCTACTGTCATTTTCTCAAATAATGATATAGCCTCACGAGCACGGCCATGCATTGCATACCCCATAATCATGGTTGTCCAGGAAACTGAATCATGTTCTGCCATATGATCAAAGATGAGCCGAGCAATATTTAAGTTCCCACATTTGGAGTACATATCCACCAGTGAGCTAGCTATATATTTATTCTGGTAAAATCCCACCCTAGTGATGTATCCATGGAGCTGCTTCCCCAAATGTAGAGTGGTTAAATGAGCACAAGCTGGTATTATACTTGAAAATGAATGTTCCACAGGCTTACTAGGAGTCCTTAACATCTCCCTGAACAATTTCAAACCTTCATCAAACATACCATTCTGCACACATGCTGCAATGACTGAGTTCCATGAAACATCATCATGTTGAGGCAAGAACCAGAACAACTTGTATGAATCCTCCACCCGATTACAATTGGCATACATATCAATCAAACTACTTCCAATAAAGACATCTCCGTCAAACCCATGCCTGATGGCAAACCCATGAATCTCCTTTCCTTTCAACAGGTCAACATATTTGGCAAACATAGGAAGCAGAGTAGAGAGTGTAAAAGAATCAGGCTTCAGATCAGCATTTCCCATTCCCCTCAACATGTCTAAAGCTTCCGCGAGCCTCCCGTTTTGTAAATTTCCTGAAATAACTGTATTCCAGGAGACAATGTCCCTCGTAGGCATTTCTTCGAAAACCTTCCCTACAGCTTCCATTCCCAAAGATCCCATCTTTTCCCTCACGTGCACATTACTGAAAAAGTCCATTTCTCTTTTGATATCATCAGAACCGACTGCTCCAACAATGAAATTCTGCTTATATTCAATTGAACAATCAGGACTCGGCAGGTCACTCGTAGAAGAGTTAATACGTTCCTTTGATTCAGTAATTCCATCAATCGCCTGAGAAACACCAAAATGTTGCAATTTCGCGTACATATTCATGAGCGCATTGCCAGTATAGAGATCATGGACAAAACCAAGTCTTATAACACAGCCATGCAGACTCTCACCAAGCCTTAAATCTCTCAAATATGCACAAGCTTTCAACACAGAAGGGAATACATTCCTATCCGGGATCTTCCCCGAAACCCTCATTTCCTTGAAACAGATCAAGGAATTGACAAACAGACCAGAAGAAGAGTAGCATTTGATGATGGATTTCCATGCCTTGGTGGGTTGTGGTGAATCAATAGTGTTGAAAAGAGTTAAAGACTCCTTCAAAAGATTCAGGTTAGAGTAGATAGAGATCAACAAAGTATTGACAGTTGCTGGTACTGGCACTACAGCTCTAATAATCTGAGCATGTAATTCTTTGGCATGGAATGTTGTTCTGATTAAACCTTGATTTTCTATGTAAGTTCTGAGCAGAACCTGATGGCAATTGTTCATGGGTTCTTCTTGGTTTTCTCTCGAACCTGTTGAAAAGTTCCAGTTCGAAGGAACAACGCCAAAATATTTTAATGCTTCTCAATCCGTCATTGCCAATATGGATGACAGATTTGCCGCTCACCACTCTTCCATGCTATGAATTGGGCTTGAATTAGCTTTATCCCATTGTTCTGTGTGTATATAAATCATGGCAGTAAATTTTTGTAAGTTCTCTCTTCCTTTTCTTTTTTCAATATTTAACCTCAATCTCATTACTGCTACTACTGCTTTTTTCCCTGTCAGAATGAGAAGATTTGGGGATTTTCTTTCCTTTTTCCTTTTTCAATTGAAAATGCTTATAAAATCTCTCCGTTTACAATTGTCCATAAAACAGGAGAAATCCAGAACTCTCTCTCTCTCTCTCTCTCTACATATATATATATATACACACACACATTGTCTGTACATAAAATAAGAAGACAATGTCTAGGAAAAGAACATGACCGACATAAAATGAAATGGACTAACACAAGAAGAAGTAGCCAGCCATGAGCAGCTGAAAATTTAACTGAGAATTGGTATTGCTATAACTACTACCCTGTATTAGTAGTAAAGGTAATTACAAGAACTAACTATTGAAGTGTCTCTATAGCTTGACATGACAAAAATTACAATATTTCATTGTCAAAAAAGAATTGAAATATATACTACTTTTCAGGAAATAATTTACAAGACCAAAGATCAAAGCCCAGACCAAAGCCAATTACAACAAACCGAAAAAAGGTGAGGAATTAAAAAAAAAAAAAAAAAAAAAATTAAAAAAGGAAAAAGAGGCCTTCATCATCATCATCATCGTCATACTTACACTTTGGGTGCACAAAGATGAAAAGGGGCTGAACAGATGGTATTCAACAGGGAAGATGAACTTAAAATCCTGTTTAGTTCACTTGCTAAGGGGGGTCGGTCGTTATGCACAAATTAGTGTGAGAGGTTCACGATTGTCCCGGTTTAGAGACTTCAAACCGTGATGGCAATAGCTTGAGAAAGCTTCCTTGAGCTGGTTGTTGTTGTTCTGCAGCAGACTCTGATTCCTCATCTGTAGGGTCAGAAACCAAAGAATTAATTATGGCTTTTCTTTTTTTTTTTTTTTTAACTTCTGTATATTTCTTCTACATCAGTTTCAATTCACAGTCAAATAGTGATTGCAGGCAAGATAACTGAATACAGAAATGAAAGCACCTATTCTTATCCCAAAAAAAAGAAAAAAATGCCTTTCCACTTGTCTAGCATGAACAAAACTGATTCAGAATATTGAGGGTTTGGTGATCATGATACACTGAATTAAACAACCATATCAGCCACAGAAAGATACGTATATGCACCCAGTATATACGATAACAGTTGAGAGGAAAGGAAATCATACTGAAGAGGGATTTCACAGTGGGTCTCTTCGGTTTGTTGTTTTTCTTCCTTAATTCAGCTGAAAACAAACCCAAAACATTCATAAGCATGAAAATTATTGTAGCAAAAACAAAAATATATCCCACATGGATTTAAACAATGCAACTGAAAACATAAAGGGGCAAGACAAAATACCAATTCCAGGAACTTCATGGTCATTCACAATTTCAAAGTTCTTGTATGTGTAGCCCATAAAGTTGACATCTTTCGATGAGAGCATCTGCAGCAAGAAGGGGAGAGAGCGGTAACAGGAATTGAAGCAGCATGATAAAAATATAGTATATTATTAAATGCATAAGGGAAAAATGCTTCACATCATCAGTTAACAGCCAAAGTTAAGCTTTTCAGATCGCCTGTATCTTTTGTACAGAAGACTTGCAACAATAAACAAGTCAAGAAAAAGATTTGAGTGTTGATCAGAGCAACTGAAACAAAGACTTTTCCAAAATCTGCTTAACAACTTTAACAGAATCTCCACATAAAAGGAAGTTATGCCATGAATTTCCTTGTTCTTTTTCAAAATTTTGGCCAGATCTTTTCCTTTATTTTCACCAATATGACTATTGTCCACTTCAGGGCTTCACCTAATAACGCAAAATCTGTCAAGCTCATGCCTAATCAGATGCATTATTCCAACTTGTTGGTTTCTTGTTCCTCACATCAGTTTTCCTTAGAAAACTTTAGAGGACGACTATAGAAGAATGAACACCTCTTCCTAGAAAAGCAAAAGATTTCATCCTTTGATCATGTCACAAATCTGAACACAGTGACATCCACAAACTAAATTATGAGAAAACCATAAATAAAGGTTAACAGAAACAACAGAAACAAATATTTCACACTAACAGCACAAACAGATGAACAACATTCAATGACATGAAGGGAAAGGAAGCCTCAAGAACCAACCTTCCTCCATGGACCAGATTTTGCTGCTGTTGGCACTTGATTATCAGTCTACAACAACA
Source organism: Marsdenia floribunda (assembly GCA_035583425.1). Lineage (NCBI taxonomy): Eukaryota > Viridiplantae > Streptophyta > Magnoliopsida > Gentianales > Apocynaceae > Marsdenia > Marsdenia floribunda. The sequence goes on along the minus strand of JAXGGT010000035.1, from coordinate 3,722,631 downwards.
AAAGAATGAATGTTAGAAATTTTGAAGAAACATGGGAAGGGAAGAGAAAAAAAGGAGGGGGGGGGGGGTGTTGTGTGTGTGTGTGCAGAAGACTGAAATCATAACCACAATATCAGGTGGAAGAACGTATCATAACCTCTTCAAACTTCTCAAAATTTTGGGTATCCAACTCATCATTAACTTCAGGAATAAATGCAGCTTTCATTTGATACAATTTGTCCCACTCAATACCTCTGAACCATGGGTGGGCCTGAAAATTACAAAACAAACAAATGGTCACCCTGCATTTTTGACCAATCACCTATGTAACTTAACTTTGGGAAAAAGAAACACCTTTATTTCATCAGCGCCTTTTGTTCCAAGCCTTTGTTCCACATTACATAATAGTTTGCTGATAAGATCTTTTGCTTCTGGGGATAGCTTTGCTTCTTCTGGAAATTTAAGATGTGTTCTCCAGTTTACTATCTGCAACAAAGAGAAAGACTAAATTATCATAATGCAAAAAAAGATACATTCAAAGCAAAAAACTGGGGATAGAAGAGAAAGCATGGGCAACAAGCAAAGAAACAAGGACTATAAAATGATATAATACCCAAAAAAAAATCATTATTGCATTATATGACTAGTATCTGTACACCTGGAGTAATTAGTATATACATCACCTATACTGTCCTGATTATTGAAATTGCCTAATTATTTCAGCAAGAACTGGTTTTAACAGGTGATAATACAGGCAATAAGTGTTCTGTGCCAGTTGATCAGACAATTCTATGCAGCACCTCAGATAAACTTCAGTCTGTAAAACAATTTTGGAGCTTTTGAAACCATACTTAAGGTTGGGAGTTTTTAGCTCCTATGGATAGTGTTAAAATGTCAAAATGACCAAGAAAACAACGTCAGAACTACAGACTGACTGGAAATCTCAAACATAAACAATACAGAAAACAATAAAATTCAACATCGACCTTTTAATTCTTGTATGTAGAGAAACTCCTTCAGATTGTCAATCAAGCACTTCAATAGACAAAAAGAGAGAATGCAATAACAGTGCCAAGTTACAACCAAAAAACCAAAAAGAAAAGAAAAAAGAACATTTATTAAGCCCTGTACTCAATTTTGCAAGTGACTGATTATTACCTTCCTCCAGGTTGACATGGGTTCATCTGAATAAAAGGGTGGATATCCAACAAGCATCTCATACATGATAGCACCAAGAGACCACCTATCACGAACCATATAAAGAACAGGTTGAGCTGGTATGCTTAGATATTGCTCTGAAAGCTGAGATGCAAATATAGAAAATACAAACCAGTCACATTCCATTCCATAACCCTTCTTCAGCAAAACTTCTGGAGCAATATAATCAGGTGTTCCAACAGTTGAATAGGCCTACATCAACAACATTTGGAAAAAGAGAACTCAACCACAATTCTGCACAATCCTCAAGATCCAGCATGACAGAAAAAGAATAATCATCTCAGATCAACCCTCTAGGATAGAAGAGGTAGCAGAAGATAATTTAGCTCAGTATTAACATATGCGAATTGAATCTTTGTCTAATAATTTTCAAAAGAATAGCACAAGTCATAATCCTGGATGTAGTTGCTAATTACAGGTTGGAAAACATATAGGAAACCATGTAGACACATTTAACCTACATCGATGAGATAAAACCAGGAACCAGCAGACAAGGGTCAGACAGCTAGATTGTGTACCCTAGAGAGATACCAGCTCAACCTGTTAAATTTAAAGTATGCAGCATAAGACAAAACTAAGACAGCAATCAGAATTTGGAAAATTCTAAAAGAAGCTCAGAATAACTCATAATGAAATAGAAACTTCATCAAACCCCATTCCCATTATCAGCACTAAAAGCTATCAAATACTTGCTAATCGACATTATCATATATATACCCAGATATATAAACTGAGAGATTGATAAGAATAGAAGAAAAGTATCAGTAGAGATAGCTTATCCACAAAGCCCCAACTAGTCATTATTTCTTTTTCTTTTCCATTGTTTGTGTGTCCAAGTTTCACGTCTTTAAGATTCACAATATCATAGGAAAGGTACAACAGAAATTTTGAAATCATCAAAGTTACAGCAGAAGTCTTACAAGCATCCTCCTGTTCCTCTGCCAATGCTGTAGCTGCTCTTGTTGAGTACGCCTGGGTGCTGCAGGGCGACCATCACTTTGAAGAGCGCCACTAAGATTATTTGTGACTGAAAAATCCTTTTCATGAAGATTACTGCAATCTAGTGGTTTACATAGTCCAAAATCTGATAATTTCATATGCCCATTTCTGTCAAGGAGCAAGTTATCGGGCTTGATATCTCTGCAGAATGTGAAAGAATATTTTAATCATGTAAGAGTTAAACTTTTTGACCTCGGACATGAAAATCATTTTCAAACAGGGATTGTTTGAAAAACCTGTGGATATAGTTGTGTTTGTGGATGGATTCAATTGCAAGAACTGTTTCCCCAACATAAAACCGAGCCTCATCTTCAGTCAATGTATCCTTCCTCATAAGTAAAGTCATCATATCTCCACCAGGTAAATATTCCATGATAAGATACAGATACTCATCATCTTGGAATGAGCAATAAAGCTTTACAATACAATTGCTATCAACCTCGGCCAGGAGGTTCCTTTCTGCTTTAACATGTTCAACCTGCAAAAATGAAACATAAGGGGCAAAGTACTAAGAGCAACAAAGAAGAAGTTTCTATGAAAGTAAATGGCTCCCTACCTGGCCTCTACGAAGCATTTCTGATTTCTTAAGCTTTTTCATGGCATATACATGGCCAGTTGTCTTTTCTCTACAAATCCTAACCTGTTAACACAAAAAGACAATGCTAGTCAGAAATTTGTTCACCACAACAAGTTCATCACTACTATGAAAAAAAAAACAAAAAATTGGTGGCTCAAAATAGAAAAGATCATACACAATTATCCTGACTACAAGTACATGGAAACAATTAAAGGAAACTAACTTAGACAACACCAGGTTCATTTAGCCCAACATCCTAAAATTGCACCAGATCAGGGTAGAATTTCCCATTGAAGAAGAAACCATAAAACTAGTGCCAGAAGAAGCTCTGTTATTAGGATGGTGGTGTTAGTTGGAAAGAAGGTGACAGGTTGAGATCTCAATCTACAGTGGAAACACATCTTTACTGCATCTCTTCCCGCTACAGAAACCAAGCATATAACTTAACAGCCTCAGCAACCTCAACAGAAGTAATATGAAGTATTCACCTTAGTGGATAATTCTGCAATCTTTCAATATAAAACATACTCCATCTATTCAAAATGTTCATATTTCTAGTTCAAGATCTTTAGAGATGCATTGTGTTAAAATATTCATATTTTACATTCAAAGTTCAACAAGTAACCTCCTCAGTTTGAGGGGTTTGTATCCCACTAAAATGTGGCTTACCACCAGACTAATGACTTTAAGGGTAAGGATTATTTAGTAACTATACGCATTGTCAAGATCTTTTATTAATTTTTTGCAGACATCAATTTTGGAAGGGAAGGAATAATAAATAGCAGTTCTTCAGCAAACATAATGCAAAAGGGGAAAAGTTGCCCCCCTTTCGTGAGCAACCAACTGAAACAGAATGCTATGTTGGCAACCATTCTCTTGATCCTGATCTAATATTTTGAGGGGCCAAAACCGATTCATGATCGTCCCTAGCCTACTTCATTCAGCTAAAGGTCAAAAAATCAACTCATCTGAGCCACACACAGAGAGAAAAGAAATTCATACCTCCCCAAATGCACCCTTTCCTATCATTGTTAATGGCTCAAAATCATCTGAGCCCATCTTATGCCTCTGAAGGCGCATATATTCTGTTTCCTTCTTCTCGAGGTACTTCAATATGTTGCTTTGCTCTTCTTCAGTTACATCCGCATCTGCTAATTTCTTTTCCAGCATATGACGACTGTATTAGCAAAGGGAAAAAAATGTTTACTTTCCCCAACATATAGATCAGTAACTTTGTTAACAAAGGAGAAAAATAAAAAACAGAATGATGGAAAAATTCAAAGGAGATGAGATCTGGGCATCAAGAGACAAATTCTATCAAGTATCTTCTCACTCTACCAAAACAACCATAAAGAAAGCAATAATAGACTTCAGACCAGAACAACTCCCGGTAGTGATTGTACAAGAAGCCTTTTATTATATTCTCTTCTATTTTTAAGTTTATATATACTCTCTAACATCTAACACAATGGTCAGTTTGCAATTAATTCCAACTAGTACTCAGCAGTCTATCTGTGGTTATATCTCCACTTTGGCCAATTTTTTAACCTCTGCCACAGTTTCCAATATATTGCATTGCCTAAGCTTTCATCATGGTAAAGAAAAACCAATGCTTGCATAGGGCAATCAACAAGACAATAGCATATTAAAGAAAAAGACAGAAAAAATAAAATATTATACATGAAAAGGCAACGTTTAACATGCATATTTTAATAATCAGGAAAAGAAATCGCAATCAAAGGAAAATTTCCACGTCAATTAAATACAGATCCAAAAAAAAAAAAAAATCCTTATACATCACAAGAAGACAATAACAGTTTACAAAACTAAGAAATAAAGTAATAAAAACTCAATGTTATGTGAAAAATATGGTTACCTGCATTGTAGCTATTTTAGTTAACTTGTGCACATAGTTGAAGTACAAAATAATGTTCAACATTGATCTTTCAAATAACATTAGAATATTACTACCCCGGACCACTGTCCTAGAGTTGTGCACTAGACCCTCCTGACACAAGAATCGCAGCTCCACCATTGAAGTGTCCATATATTACCTTTCCTAACCGCATTCCCATTCATTCTATAATCCATGAGTTATCCATTCTGCTCCTTCAGTTAAACCCTCCTGCAGAGAGCTGAGTTCCTGATCTAATCAATTAAACCCTGTGTGTTTTATGATCTATCCCCATTTGTTTTATGATCCACGAATAATGCATTCTGTTCCTTCAGGTCTTCTTGCGAAGGAGCTGAGTTCCAGATCCAATGGGTTAAACCTGTGTGTTTTACCATCCATGATTAACTCGATTTGCTCCCTTACGTCAGGCACTCTTGTGAAGAAGCAGCAGAGCTCTCAATCCAATAGGTTACCAATTTTGCCAGTTTTACAAATCCATTACTAGTACAACCCACCCCTTTGATCAGATAGCCAAACTACCGATGAAATTTTTCAAAGCATTGCTCTCACAGGATTCAAACATAAGACCTTTATAGGAGAATCTAAGAACCCTTTCCACTTCGACAAACTGATGTTGGTACATTTATCATTATTGGAGATAAGTATAATTCAAAAGGGCACTACACATGTCAATTTCTAAATTTCCTATTAGAAAGAAAAAGAAAAACAACTATCCATGATCATCGTAAAATTTTACTTCTCTCTTCCATCTGGTAATTTCAAAGAGAATCTCATTTTATGGTACCTTATATTAGGTCTAATAACTTAAACAATCTTTTGAATATAGTTCAGTTGCAGGAGTTAACCTTCCCTTAATTACTTTGCCAAGTATAATTGACATCATAGAAGTTCCAGTTTCAAGATAGACTGGTAAAGAACAAGAGGATTTTGGGGGAGCAGGGTTTAGAGCAAGAGCTCAAGAAGAGAAGTTTCAGAAAACGTTTTTGGACATTGGACCTCTGTTGCCTCCTCAGAGTTTTCTTGATTGCAGTAGTTTTTTTCCTACGCATTCAAGATTTTCCATTTGAGTATCTCTTTCTGCATTAGTTTTGGTTTGGAGGAAAACTAAACTACTAGATTTTAATCAATTACCACAGATCTGCATCAAAAGATCAAAAGAAAACAGACTCCGATGTCAGGAAAAATCTTTGACCAATCCAGTTTATGAGCCACATAATTTTATACCAACTTAAAAGCAATAGATCCTGATACTAAAAGCAAAAGGGCACTTGGAATTAGTTTGCTTGTGATATTAAATTTCAAAATGATAGGTAAAAGAAAACAGATTTCTATGTGAGATGGGATGATAGTGCCAATTTAACTTGTGGGGAAACCATTGAACAGGACAGCACACACATAAGATAAGATGATGCAATACATAGATTTGGTATTCTAAAGCCATCATAGTAGCATGCTTATATGATCTATGGATGGCTATAAAACTTGCGACAAGCCCAAAATGCACACAGCATGCTACAGGAAGACTGGAATCAGGAGCCAAAATTTTGCATTCTCAAATCTTAACCATCGTTTTAGAGGAATCTTCTTGACATTCTTAATAACTTCAGAAAGAGATATGTGATCCACTCTTTCTGTTTAACTTCAAACAAACAAATATGGATAGAAAGGTGGCAAGTGTGTATCTTGCCAGATCTCAAGAAATTAGGCTGTGATGAACATAATTATTTAAGAAACCTTGTATTATTAACTAAAAATTAAAAATAAAAAATAAATAAATAAGAAGATATTCAACAAAATTAAATATTTAATAAAAGGTAAACCCTACAATTTTCTTTAAGCTTTCTTAAAATTGTTTCAGAAAGTCATTTCTCCTTTAGATCATGAGACAAATTTCCACTTTAAAAGGGTTAACAAGAAAAATTATTTCCAGAAAGCATTCCATGATTGCTTAAAAAGAAAAGGTCTACGAAACCTATTTTCTAAGCTAAAACCAGGAGAAGGGCATAAGAAGATGGATATCTCATAAAGTTCCCAACTTATTTTAAGAAAAGGGGGAAAAGGGACCATAGATTTACGTAATTGACTGCAAGTACACCAATGGTACTGGTACAGAACCAAAAGTGAAGTCTGAAAAGTTTGGTCTTCGCACAAACATCAAGATCTGATCCTTTCAATGAATGATATGTCTAAATATAAACGAAACATATGCCATTCCAGCATATGCTGAGAATCCACCACCTTTTTGGGGTTGTAAAACATTCTAAATATCTAAACTAAATTTTTCTTCATAGAAACACAAAACCTGAGATATTATTTTCCTTTTAAACAGAAATGTCTTCACTGTAATGCTACATAACTATTTCCAACAGCCAATTAAGCAAAAATTTCTATTACAGAAATATTTTAAAAATACAAAATTGAATCACAGATTGAATAGAGGCAATTCATAGAAACAGAAAAAGCTCATTCTATCACTAATAAACCACAAATTCCAGAAACAAATGAAGGAATATCAAATAAAGAAGTTACTTCTAATCAAGAACCACAGAAGGGAGATTTACCCAAAAAAAAAAAAAAGAACCACAGAAGGGAGGAGCAAATTGTCACCCTCTTTTCACTTATGCAAAATCATTAAGAAAAAGAAATGGATGAGAGAGGGATGAGAGTAAAGTGAAAGCCATGTCCTTACTTATGAACATTTTTGCAACCATATGAATTGTCAATAAAGTATAAGGGATAAGCCCATACCGTTCCCTCCGCTCCTGAAGATTCTTCATCTGCTCCTTATAATGCTTTTCAATATACTGCTTAGCAGCAGCAACCTTCTGCTTTGTGGCATTTGAGGGGGCCTCTTCATTTGACAACACTTTTGCTCCTTCCTTTCCATTAGTTGTTGGCTCCTTCTTCTTTGATGGCTTGGGCTTATCCTTTGGTCGCGATTTACCAAAAAAACGCTTCAAGGCCTCCATCTCCTTCACTCAACCAAGACCTCTTCTAGATCAGAATGCACCACAAACCTTAACCACTACAAATCCACACTCCCAAATATTTGCCCCTCTTCAACAATAATCCAGTACATCAATTCTGATAAAAGTTTCCAAAGCACCTTAAACAAATGAATATTCTGCATTAAGAAAAAAATAAAGACAATAAATCAAGAAAAGATATGAATCTTTCCTGAAAAGTAAATAGAAGAAGTAGTTGGTAATAAGATGACAATTTACAGTCAGATAATTTTGAGCTATTACCGATTTTTTTTTTTTTTTTCTTCTTTTTTCTCATAACTATACTTATATCAACTAAACAACCTATGGGTATAGCAAATTCTCGAAACAGAAATCACTGTATGATAGTGCTATAATCCAGTTTAAAGTTTTCAACCTCTCCCACGTTGATTTTAAGAATGAAGTAATAAAGAAATTAGCCGATCAGCTCAACTGATAAGGTGATAAGTCCTATTTCTCTATCCAAAATTGGGGATCTCTTAACATGTAAAAGAGTAAAATTAGTGAAAAGAAAAAACAGAGATTCAGTTTCAAAAATCACAAGAAGACGAAAAAACTCGCCCAATGTGATGGTATCAGTTAATTTGCTTATTCTCAAAAATCTCATAGTGGGGTCTAGAAAACTTCAAACTTTAAACTAATTGAACGCACCTAGCTGAAAAGGAAAAGACTGCAACATTGACCTCAAACACTGAAGTCAAAATCTTATTAAAGAAAATCCTGATTTCACATATCAAAACGGAAAGAAAATGTAAGGAAACAAATCACCTGATCCAAAACAAACCAAGATGCATTTCCATCACCCTTAAAGGTGACCTTTCTCTCTCTCTCTCTCTCATACAAAAAGAAAGATGAGAAGATAAAATTTTCAAAAAAAAAAAAAAAAACCCAGAATTCAACCCCCTCCCTCAAAATCCAGCAAGAACCCAATATCCTACTGATTCTTGAACTTCAATTCAGCTACGTCGCTTCGCCTTTAAGCATATAAATACAAACAACCCCCACATAAATATATATATATATATATATAAAGATTGAGAGAGATAAAAGCATACCAAGTCAAATTATCCAGTTGTCTGATTGGTAAAGCAACAATTAACAGAGAGAATTCACAAAACCCTAGAAGAAAATAGAAGGGAAAGAGAGAGAGGAAGAAGAAGAAGAAGAAGGAAAAGAAGGTGAAAGTAGTTTAGGTGGAGAAGAAGACTGATGTTGTTGGTGAAGCACTGATGACCACTTTGTGCTGTTGTGGCATCATTCACCCATTCCCACTTTCAACTTTCAAGAGAGAGAAAGAAACATAAGAACAAGAAGAAGATGAGAGAGAAGAAGCGAACCAGCTTACCTTTTTCTTTTCTTTTCTTTTCTTTTCTCTCTTTTTTTTTTTTATTTTTTTTCTCTCTCTCTCTCTCTTTATTTATGTAAAAAGTTAAAAAGATAAATTAGTAAAGGATTGTAATTATTTTTGTTAATTAATTAAAATTTAAAATTTTTATTTTTAATATAGTAGTTCCTAGGTTTTTTTATAAGCGGTCTATTAAGTTTTTTTAGCTAAAAATTTAAATTTTTCAATCAAAATTTATTACACACCAGATTCTGATGATGATGATCCTAATAAGAAAATAGCGACGACGATATTGACGCCTTCTGAAATAAATAAATTACACAATAAGTATTCACAATGTTACAGAACTTTAAAACTACTAGGGTTTAGTTTCTCACCATTTACCCTAATCATTCTCTCCGCTTCTCAATCCAGAGAGAAACATAGTAGAACAATGTTTGAATTATTTTGCCCCTTAAAAAATTATCACGTACCCGATATGTGATGAATTTTGATCAAAAATTTAAATTTTTAGCCAAAAGAACTTAATAGATTGTTCGTAAAAAGATATAAGACTTACCAGATTAAACATAAAAATTTTGGACTTTAGTTAATTAACAAAAATATTTTCAGGACTAAACCGACCAATTTTCTATTAGTAAATAAATTCTATGAACTTATTTCCACTATTATCACTTGGGCTGATATATTCTATTCTTTTATTACAATAATAAAATTTTAATACAAGACAATTAACCTTAACTAAATTGATAAATATAAAACATTTTGCATTCAATTTTTTTTTTTTTAAATAAAAATTTTGAGATCAAAATTATTTAATGTTAATAAAAAATTTTTTAAAACAGGAAGTGGGTCCCACAAAATTTTTTTAAAAAAAAAAAATTTAATAAAACCCCAATTTTTTTTTCTTTTTTGCAACAAAATCGATTTAATAAAGACAATATAAATGATATGACCAAATTGTCAATAAATGTATTCGAGAATTGTCATTTTGGGAGACTTTTGAAAAAACAAAAAATATAAATAAAATTATAAATAAAAAAAAGACCTATTTTTAGACTATTAAGACGTTCGCAAAATGCTAGCAGGCTTTGGGAGACCTTTTCTTTTTCTTTTCTTTTTTTTTTTTCAATCGGTCCAAAAATATGATGGATTATTTGAAATTAAATATTTTTATTTTTAAGTAATTAAATATATTAAATATTTTTTTTCATAAATAAAGATATAATATTCATTTCACATCATAAATTTATATGAATATATTATAAAATATAAATATAAATTTAATATTTTTTTTAAGACAATAAAAATGATATCAAATACTACCCTATGGGTTAGGCGGGTTGGCGGGCTAGGTCGTGACAAAGGGGAAAAAAAAAAAAAAAACCTTTTCTTTACCTTTTGACTTTTCCTGTTGGGGCAGAATAGTATTTTTTTTGTTAAATAATATATATATATATATATAATGATCTGCCCTCTTTGTAAGCTTTTGTCAGAAGGAATTTTACAAAGAACGAAATTGCTTTGATGAAATCCTCCACTGAATCTATCGAGGGTTTACCAAATTTAGCAAAATATATATATTTTCTAAATAAATTGATGTTTTATTTAAATTATATATATATACAATTAATTTGACAAATTAAAAATTATTAAAAAAATAAATTAGATAATTATTCAATAATATATATATATAATATTCGAAGCCAATCTTCTTAAATTGTAAATCTAATTAGTACTTATTTTGAGTTTAAGTTAGGTCTTTTGTTTAAACAAATTGGAAAGCCAGTAAAAATATATATATAATATATATATATATATCCATTAAGATTCTGCATGCATGGTTTATGAAAAAGACTGAAAACTGGCTTTCCAATTTGTTTATTTTAATGATTTTATTATTTGTTCTTTTTTTTGTGAAGATGGATTTCTTTTCTTTTTTTTTCTTTTTTGCAATTTTGAGGCATTTTCGCTTCTATCGTGTTTCAAACTCATGACCTTTTAAATTATAAGTAAGGTTGCTACTAGTTGAGCTATACCTTCTTGACGTGAAGATGGATTTCTTACTCATGTTTTTTTTTTTACTTTATATTTTACATTAATTTATAGATTTTAAAAAAAAATAAAAATTAAATTTATGATAATAATAATAATAATAATAATAATAATATAAATATTAAATTAAACAAAACTCGGAGATATGTGTTCGGAACATTCCTATGCTAAACTAATTATAAAAATCTTAAAAGAAATGTTCAATTTTTTAAAATTAAATATGTTTGTATTCTATTTTCAAAATTTAATAACATTTATTTTTCATCTAAAATTTTAAATAACTGTCTAAAACACAGTATTAAATAAGCCTACAAGTCATTTTAACTTTTCTCCTTTATATATATATATATATATATATAGAATTTGGAGGGGTCAAATTAATGTATTTGGTCCCAAATTTTAATATTTTTTTTATTGAAATTGGTCTACATATATATATATTTAATAATTCCTTAAAAAATTTAAAAATTGTGGAATTAGTTTTTTTTTGTCTATTTTTTTTAGATTAATGAATAAGAATACTCAATTATTAAAAAAAAAAAAAAGTCAATGATGTGTTTTTTCTTTTGTTGACTTCCATGGGAAAGAAAGAAAGAAACAAACAAAATAATAATAATAATAAAATCATAAAATAAAGTTGAAGAAAGTGATCTCACAAAAAAACGCGGTTGCTTAGCTGGACCGTCTTTCTCTTTTTATTATTATTATTATTATTATTCTTATTCATTTCTAGAAACAAAAGACGAAAAAAAATAGAATAAATAAATCCTAATATCCTACACTACACACATAATACCATTACTTAAGCCATAAGTAACCTGCATACCCATGAAAAAAGTTTCTTTTTTTTTTTTTAATTCTGTTTAATAAAAAAAGTTTTAACTAATAAAACTTTGACAAAACTTATAATTAATTATTTGGTTATTATTTTTATTATACATATATATATATTATAAATTGTCAATAAGGTATAAACCTCACTTATGATTTGAAAGGTCATGAATTCGAAATATGATAGAGGTAAAAATGTCTCGAATTTCAATATATATATATATATATATATATATATATTAAGTTGATAATAAATATTTAAATTCATGTATATTTTATAACAAATTGTGATATATTTTAAACATGAGATTTGGATATCATTTTTATATCTTCTTGAGGTCTTAAAATCCATAATTAAATCATGCAATTATTTAAAACTTTTTATTTTATTTTATTTTTTTAAAAAAAAGTAGATGTGACACTTCTTTATTATAATTAGCATTGCAAGCAAGTAATTTAATTTATTTCCCCTAATTATATTTTCTATGCTCAAAAGTTTCAAATCTCCACATTTAATAAAAAAAAAAAAAAAAAAAATTGACAAGTTTAATCATTAAAAAAAAAAATTATTTTAGGGCAATGAGTCTCAATTTTTTTTTAAAAAAAAAAAAAATACAAATTAGTAATATATATTTCTCCAAAATTCAATTAAAATATATAATATATAATATTTGTTATACTTTTTGGTTCATTAGAAAAAGAATAAAATTATTATTTTCATCCGTTAGTCTCATTAAAGACTATTCATAAGAGCTGTTATTATTTAATGATTCTTCATTACTTTTTTATATCAATCGTCTTTATTAGATTATTTGAAAAAAATTAGATCTCTTAACGTGTATGATGATAATTTTATCCTTTTTAACAATATCATTTAAAAATATAATTTGTTTACATTTAAAAAAAAAAAAAACTTATATTATTAAAAAATAAAATAAAACTTATCTGGCCAATATAATTTTTTTTAAAAAAAAAATTAAATAATTAAGAAAAAAGTAAATTAAAACTTTTTTTTTATAATTTATTACACATAGACTTGAACTTGCGATCTATCGGGGAGGAGAGAGTATATATCACTAGACCAAAGACCTCCCAAAATAAGATAGATTATCCTTGACGTCCGGCTAAAACACTGCAAGGAAATCAACACGTGGCAGGGTCCCAAGTGATTGTCAAGTTATAACCCAGGTACTCTTTTTTTAAAAAAAAAAAAGAAAAATTGGTCGATTTAGTCCTCTAACTATTTTCATTAATTAATATAAGTTCATAATCTTTTTTTTTTTTTAATCTGTTAAGGCCTAAATTTTTTTACGAGCAGCCTATTAAGTCTTTTCAGCCAAAATTTTGAATTTTTCGGCCAAAATTCATCACGTGCTGGGCACGTGATGATTTTTTAAGGGTAAAATTGTCCTATTGAGTATTATAAAGCTGTGAACTTACACTAATTGTAAAATCGTCCTCTTTATACGAAAAAAAATAGTTTTATAAGACTCTGTAGTTAGTCTAAGTTCATAGCTTTATAATCCTCAAGAGGACACTTTTGCCCTTAAAAAATCATCACGTGTTCGGCACGTATGAATTTTGGCCGAAAAGACTTAACAGACTACTCGTAAAAATATGTAGGATTTAATAGGTTAAAAAAATTATGGACTTATGTTAATTAATAAAAATGGTTAGATGACTAAACCGACCAATTTTCCTTCTACACAATTGGGGTCTTCTTTTTAAGGTTTTTTTTTTTTTTTTGGCACAAAATCTTGTAAGACATTTTTTTTCTTATTATATATATATATATATATATATAAATTTTGAGGTATTTTTACTTCTAATATATCTCAAACTTATAAAATCTTTAATTATAAATAAAACTGCTAACAACGCTAATAACTAAATTATGTCTTATTAACTTCTTATTATAATTAATATATATATATATATATATCATAAATAAATAAATAATAATAATAAAGCCAACAACAACAGACATGCATTTTGTACACTCCCCCACTAACCTCTTTAATCTTTGTCTGTTGCTGAAATTATGGATTAAATTTGGGAGTTTTTAATTAATTATTAATCCCCCTTTTTCTTTATCTTTGTTGGCAAGTTGGGGCAAAAGCCCTAATTAGTTGTTAATCCACAATTAATTGGTGTTGATGTGAACATGATTTTGTTTGTTTGTTTATGGTGATAAATGAACATTACTAATGTCCTTTTCATAAACTTGATTGCATTGTTCCACTAGATTAAAAAAAAAAAAAAAAACAAAACCTGACCTAAAATCCCATATAAACTTGTTTATGTGTATGGTGGACCTTTGCATTTAATTTGTATATATATATATATATATATATGTGGAGATATACTGATCGAGACTGTAGAAGCCATCACATATGATATAACATTTAACTTCTTAGTTTGGATTGGTTATTCACTCTGATGTAGCATTTTGCTCTCTAGTTGAGATTGGTTACTCGCTCTAATATTAACTGTCACGATTATGGGTCTAACAGTACTTACAGTCAACTACTTAATACCGTTGTTACTATACTAAAAGGAATATCTTGAGTTAACAATAAATACATAATTTTAAGATTATATTCCATATCACATTTTTACTTAGTTTTAATGTAGAATTGAGTATCACGATAATAGAATTAACTTCTGAAGTTAATTAAATTAATATATATGTATATATATAGATATTATTTTTATTAATGTCTTGAAGGAGGTTTTTGGACATCCGGATATGTAGTTACCACAGTGGATAATTCTTAGTCCACATGGGATCGGTAGGTGGGTTATTGCTTCAGAAAAGAGGGACAATTATTATTCTTCATAATTATTCACAAAATTATAGGAGAATTTCTTTGTCATGTAATTTTGATACTTGACCTTAGACAGAATTATGTAATCATAATTGCTTAGCAAATATAATATAATATATATATATATATAATCATAATTCATTTTGACCTAAGAATACTCAAAGGAAACTTTTTTTTTTTATTATTATTAAAATTTGGTAAAAATAAAATTAAATATATGTTTAAAATCTGAATATTTAAATTTAAAGTTTTTAATAATAAAAATTTAATTAATACATTTAATTTTTATTTATTATAGGATAAAATTTTTATATTTTTAAAAATAAATGTTAAAATTGAAGAATTTGTTAATTTAAAATACTAAAATACCTTTTCACTTTTTATTCTTTTATAAAGAATAATTAATTAGTGATATTTATAAAACATCAATCAAAGGGTATTGTAAAAACAAGAGCAATAAATATTACTCTAATTTTTCCCCAATTTTTATCTTTTTACTGTTACTTGATAAACTTTCACAACTTTTATGAAAAAGACTTAAACCACAATTTAACCTAAAAGCTTTACCATTTTTACCAATAACATACATAAATTTTTAATTATGCAAATTGTTCTCGTGAACTTAACAAATTGAGGACAATTACACACACAACATGACAACAACAATTTTATCTGATGTTGGATGCCACGTTGCAAAATTAGTTAATGTGTCGTGGTGTAATTATCCTCAATTTTAAAATCGATACATCTTTTAATTTAAAAGAGTAAAATATTTTTTAATTGAACGTTTTTAATTTGATGATGGAAACACTCAAAAAAAAAAAAAAAAAAGACTAACAAAAAATAATTTAGGGACTAAAATAATTAAATCTATTTATTAAATATATATATATAAATTGTAAAATATTAATTAAAGAAAATAATAAATGTTAATAAGTAAAATAAATAAATGAAGAGGAAGGAAGGAAGTAATATATATATATATATATATATTAAAGTATGGGGCACAAGTCAAACTTTATTCTTATTTATGAAACATAGCAATAAGTCAACAAAAATTTAATATTAGGTTTGAAATTGTGCCACTGTCAAATTAATGAAATGCTCAAATTATGTCTTACCTAAAATTAAGTTTTTAAGGTAAAAGATGAAATGATTACTAGCTAGTAATATTCACAGTGTCCTTGATTTCTTTTTTTCTTTTTTTTTTTTTTTTCCTTCCATGGGAGTAGGAGATATAACATTTTCTTCTAAAAATATGTAAATAATTATTATATTGTATTTTTAAAATATGTAAACAAAATAGATAAACAGATCACTCTGATAAGTAATTAAAGTCATCTCAATTATCAATATAAATGTAATATATTTCAGATAATTTTTTTTTTTAATATGTATATATATATATATATATATATATATATGTAATAATGATTTTAACCTTGGAGAAACTTCTCCTAGCATGTTGGACAGGTTTTTTCCCTTAGACTCTTGGCTTGCCAAGAGGTTTAGGGGTCGAATCTCCCCTTCTTCCTGGTGTTCCATAGTTCGAGATATCTTTGCACTATTGTTGAGCCTCTCTGAATAGATTAGTTTGGACAGAAAATGTCTGAGATACTACCGTTTAAAAAAAAAAAAAAAAACTTTTAAATTGGTTGTTGAATACACATTTTTAATAAAATTGACATAATTTGTAGAGCATAACCACTAAAAAGAAATGCACACATCCTCCAATCCCAATCTCTATTATGGGTCCTAACTCCTCTAATTCTGCATGCCTATTGGTACACTTTAAAAATTTTGAATATGCTTTGCAAATGGCAAAAAATTGACTTGAAAAAAAGTGTCTCAATAAAACTATGAAAGAAGAAAAGATGAGAGAGCAAGTATAATGGGAGAGCCCACCGGGAATAGGCAACTTCTTGAGTACTGTGGGGATTCCCTTAAATTAAGGGTATCTTTCGGGACCATTTTGTGAAAGCATTTTATTGGATTGATAAGAAAGCAAAAGGTAGGGTTTGAAGTTTTGCTTTTGACATTTTCTTACCCTCAAAGTCTTTTTTATTTTCTTTCTTTCTTTTTTTTCTTTTTTTTTTTTTGTTGATATTCACCCCTAATCCTACCAAATCCCTATTATATTATTATTCAAGGTGAAAATGAAATATTCATATTTAATTTTAGTTAATTAACTACAATTAAGGAAACAATAATTGATACCACTCTCTTCTTGCTCATTCCTCATCTTATGGATGGTAATGGAATTTGTGTTTCTAGGGTACTTAAATATAGAAAACTCATGATTAATTTGATTTGAAAATTAACCAAATTCTTGAACAATTGTTCTTGTTCTTGTTCTTTTTTTTTTTTTTTCTCTTACATCACGTGACTGAAATGTGATATAAGGTCATTCCTAACGTAAATCAAACTCAAGACCTCTTATTTGATAAAGGTGAAAGTGCCTAAGTAATGGTAGCTAGCCACACCACTGAGTTACCACATTATTCTTCAACTATTCTTATTTGAAACCGAGTCTTTTATTATTATTATTTTATTTTGCAATTCAAATCATCAAATAAGTCCGTATTATGTTTTTTACTATGCTGATAAGTATATATATATATATATATATATACATATATTGATAATAAATTTGTTAACTATGAGATGAAATTCTAATCTAATGATAATAATATATTTTGAGAAAATTGTTGTGTATTAGAAAATTTAAATGAGGGCAGAAGGACAAAAAAAAAAAAAAAAGGAATAAAAATTCAAAAGGGTTTTATTTATGTTAAAAGCTCAAATTGGAAATGCACCAAATTGTCCTCCTACCTTGACAGTTGGACCTTAAAGTTGATGTACATAGATATCTAACATGCTATGAAATTGAAAAGGAAAATACAAAAAGAATAACAATAATAATAATTACTAATTAGTAAAGGAAGAAAAAAGTTTCTTCCTTTTATTTTTGAGGACACTTTACTAAATTATTTTTAGAAAGTTTTTTAGCCTCTAATATAACTCGAATCTATGACCTTTCATAATTATAGGTAAAACTGCTACTTTAATAAGTATATTTCAATTTAAAATGTAAAATTATGAATTAAAGAACTCCTAAAAACAAACAAAATTATATCTTTATTTCATTGTTGGAACATAATTTTGTCTCACAAAAACAATGGAGGGGGGGGGGGTATTAGGTTCAAAGATTTAGAACCCAAAAGGAGTTCCACATGCTTTCTTTGATGGGAACATTCAACTTAATATTATAATCAATTGTTTAGATAAGATGCTTCTTCTTGCTTTGTCTTGTGGGGATCTTCTTTAGTTTTATTCCACCACCCCCCCCCCCCTTTTTTTTTTTAAAGAAGGGAAAAAACTAATGGACAAGATTGTGGGAACAAATGGAACCCATGCAGAAGATGTCCAAGCATGTTACTGATGATGTGAAACAGGTATAAACTTGACTCATTTAGCAAGGAC
>JAXGGT010000035.1:3576926-3589642 GCA_035583425.1 Marsdenia floribunda | reverse complement strand
TATAATTTGAGCAAGTAATCTTGCAAACGCCAGTTTGTAAGTTGATAACAAACATACATGGGACCATCTACTAGATGTGTCTATTAAGACCATAAAATATCGAAATGGTCCGCATGAAGGATGAATGAGTCCACATATATCACCTTAAATTCTTTCCAGAAACGTTGGTGATTCAGTTCCAACTTTAGCTAATGATGGCTTAGTGATTAATTTGCCTTGAAAACAAACAGCACATGAAAATAATTCTTTGCATCATACTTGAACCAGGATGCTCTAACCGATCATGCCAGATAGTAAAGGTATTTGTATCAATAAACTTCCAGTTTATTGTGGCATGTGTATCAATTGTACTAATTTTTGTATAATACAAGCCAAAAGAAAACACATTTAATTTTTCTAATACGGATTTCTTATTGGATACAATGCTTGTAATATAGAGGTACTCATTGTTTCCCTCTTTCGTAGTCTCCAAATGATATCTATTAAAATGAATATCTTTAAAACTTAATAAGTTTCTTTGAGACTTAGTGGAAAACATAACATTGTTAATTGTTAATTTCGTTCCATTAGATAACATGATAATTGCACTTCCGGAACCTTCAATTAATTTTGTACTACCAGAAATTGTAATAACATATGCATCATTCATCTTCATATCGATGAAATTCTTCTTATTTTTAAGGATGTTATGAGTAGTCGCACTGTCGGTGAGACATATATCTTCCATTTTTCTTCAAGAAAGAAAAGAAAATAAATAAATATTATAGATGAAGAAAACACTATAAATAAATATTAGAAAATAAAGGAATAAAAGCGCTATAAATAAATATTACAAAAGAAAGGAATAAAAGTAAAAAAAAAAAAAAATGTAAATAAATATTACAAAACAAATAAAATTTTAATCCAAAATAAAAGGTGGGCTCTTGGTGCAATGATAGCATGTCTAATTGTAGATTTGAAGATCTCATGTTCAAATCCCTCGAAATGTAAATATTATGCATATGCATCTTATTTTGCATAGTTCCATGAGCCATTAAATCGGTTATGGCGATTCATTTTCTTTTCAAATTTTCGAAATAAGCAACCACATCCAAGATCATCATAATTTTCTTTATGGAAATTTTTTTGATTTAGTCCCTTAACTATTTACGTTTCTCTGAAATGGTCTTATAACTTTAATTTTATCCAAATTGATCCTTTATCTATTTTCTATTTCCCAAATTGGTCATCCCAACCAGAATTTGCCAAAATTTGATCACTTTACTGGTATATCCATTAAATTAAAAAGGTATTTTGATCATTTTATGTTAAAAAAAATAGAATAGATGTAATATTTTAACCAAAATATTCACTTTTTTCAAGAAAATGGAAAGAGATATGAATAAATTTAATATATCTATTCTATTTTTTCTTTTTTTCTAACATGAAATGATCAAAATACCCTTTTAATTTAATGGATATGCTAGTAAAGTGATCAAATTTTGGTTGGAAGGACCAATTTGGGAAATAGAAAACAGATAAAAGATCAATTTGGATAAAATTAAAGTTATATAACCAATTCGGGGAAACATAAATAATTAAGGGACTAAACCGGAGAATTTTTCTTTATCCATTTGTGCGTCTTAAGAAAAAAAAAAAAAAATCTGATTTTTCTGCTTTATTATTCCACTTCTGGTGGCATGACACATATCTATTATTGAAATGCATATGTGTGATCATTATTCTTTTCCACTTCTCGTGGCTATGAATATCTTAACACTTATTAGATTTATTATCTGATTTATGTTTATAAAATTATATCCATGATCATAACTATAACTTTTTCTGAGGTATTGAATATTGCAATATGATTTCTATTTACGGATTTAAAATCTTGTGATGTCATATGCGTATAATCATGCACGTTCATTCATCTATCTTCTGATATTTGAATCTTGTGGTAAATCATTATAGTCGAATCTTTTTTATTTTAACCTTTTAAAACTATCTTCTAGTAGTCATCTTACAAGGATCTTCTCAAATTTTTTTTTTTTTGTTTGTTTGTTTTACGACTATCTTCTGGTAGTCGATTTTTTTTTTTTTTTTTTTTTAAATGACCACTTCTGGTTGTCGAATTAATTGGATCATATATTCATATTTAAATAATTATTTGGGACGATAGTATCTACCAGATCTGTCTTAATTGGATACCAAATCTGACTTCAAAGCCACAATTTTTTTTTTTTTAAATAAAACCACATACTTTTTTATGGTCATTGATTCAAACCTCAAACTTCAAACTCCAAGTTGGAATTAATGGTAGAATCTCTCGTGGTAGAGCTCGTGCTAATAACATATTATGAATAAAAGGAAAATATAGAAAATAGAGAGAAATATAAGAAACAGAAAGGACGTCTTATAGAGAAAATATCTGTCAACCAAACTCTATTAAAAGGAATAAAATTTATTTATAGATACAAGATAACTCTTGTTGAGAGAATCAATAATACCGTTAGGATATTCACATATAAATGTAATATTTATAACCATATCTATATAATTATAATTAAGACAGAAATTATTATATGTTGAAACACCTAAATTTCGCAAGCACAAAGGTTACGTGGAGAACAGGTATTGAGACAAGGTGCGCTAGCCCACGTGGCAAATACTGGCCAATAATTTTGATAGACTCTGTTGACAATTTTATTATTATTATTATTTTTTTTAATAAGACAATTTTATTTGATAATATGTAATGTGTGTTTTTTCTTTTTGAAATATTGTCTGCTCCCAACACAAAATCAAAAGACTCAAAACTACGTTGTCAGTTGAAAATTATGGAGAAAATAGTTGGTTTAGTTTTAATACTATTTTCGAATAGGTGGTTCAATTTTTAATCTTTTTTAGTCTTATTCTATCTTCAATTAATTTTTACCTTTTAATTTAGTCTCCAACAAGTTTTTGATTTTTAAATACAAAAAGGTATTGGCAATATCGGCGAGGGTGATCTCTTCTCGTTTTCGTTTCTTGAACTTGATGGGCTGAGCTTTTTGTAGAAGATCATCAATTCTGGGTGATTCTTGAAGTGAATCCTCACGAAACCCTTTGTTGCAATAGTCGCAAATCTTATCAGCAGCGTTGCTGTTATCAGTAGATAGCTGATGATTCTCCCTATGGGGATGGTGGGTCTGATCCATTCCAACAAAATCTTGATTTTTAACCTGCAGGGGGGCATTTGAGCTTTGCCAACAGCAGCTCCCCATGATCTCCAAGAACCGCGGACGTCCTCCTGGTTGCCTCAGAATGATTTTTTGTAAGTCAACCATAATTTGATAAGAACCCAAGAACAACTAAGAGTTGAGAGCGAATACGAATACTATTGTAAAGAATTAAAAGCTTAAGAAATCAAGATAAGTAATGATACCACTTACCAAAAAAAAAAAAAAAAAAAAGATAAGTAATGATACCAGTGAGTAGTTTCAAGACTGTGATGGCTGAGATTGAGACATTTTGATTCCAAGACTGCAGCCACATATAGATTTAGATGGGTAGGTAAAGTTCCCATTTTACCCTTTCCATTTTTAAATAAATAATATGTTTTTTAATTGTTGGATGATTAAATTAAAAAGTAAAAAATTAATTGAGGATAGAATAAGACTTAAAAAAACAAATTAAGGAAATGAATCCGCTATTTTCTCAAAATTATTTTATCTTATTTTTTCAAAAAATTCTCTATAAAATATATTTTAATAAATTTCATAAAAGTAGAGTCAATAAATAAATAATTTTAAAATAAAAATAAAAATGAAAGAATACAATCTTAGGTCCATTTGAACAACAATTAATTTTATACAAAAATAATAAAACAAATTCTTAATTTTTAAACAAAAAAAAATTAATCATTTTAATTCTTATTATTTGGGTAAACGGATTCTTATTTTATTTTTTGAATTATTGAATCATTATTTTATTTTTAATTGGGCAAAAGGATCTTTCTAACAAAATTTTGATAATTTTTAACTATCAAAATTTATGTGCTAAGCATGTATATATTTTATAAAGGATATTTTTGTCATTTATAATCTCATTAATCAATTCACATCTTAATGAAACTCTCGTTTCTTCTAATTTTATCCAATTTTTCATCAATTTCTTACATTCCGGTTTATTAAGATTTTAATTAGTTAATAAAATTGTAAATGACAAAATTGTCTTTCATGGGACATGCACATGTTTGACACGTAAATTTTATTAACTCAAAATTTTACTAGAAAGACTTCTTTATTTAATTAAAAATAAAATATGATGCGATTATCCAAAAATAAAAAATAATTATTCATTTGTCCAAATATAATAATGTAAGAAATAAAACAATTAATTTTCCTTTTTAAACTTATAATAACTAAAGGCTCAATCAATTTAAAATAAGTTAAAGTCGGTCAAAATCTTTAAAAGTCGAAATTCACTTATTGTTTTTTATTACATGAAATAAGAAAAGGTTTTAAAGTTCTAACGTGAGACTTTTGCATAATTAGAAAAATATTTTTTTGTAATTTAATATCTTTATCCATTAATTTATAAGAGATTTCTTTATAAAAGGAAATTTCAAGACTTACAATATATGGCTAAGATGTGGTACAAAACAATTTCTAATGTGAGTAAACTTGTCACGAGGTGTCTGTCTTAGCACGCACAGACCAAAACACAAAACTCAAAATCTCTCGTACTTTGCAAAAAGAAGACAATAACAATTAACACAAGTAGTTACGAATAATTAAGTAAGAAAGAATTACACTAACAGATTACTAAAAAAAAAAAAAAAGAGTTAATAAATAATATTAATCTTACATTTTGGGGTTTAAAAAAAAAAAAAAAAAAAAAAAAAGCAAAAAATGGAATTATGTATTTCTCAAAATAATAGCATTACATTGGGTACAGGTTTTTCATGGTGTTGATGAGGTATTGGCTCCATCATATCTTAGTAAGCAATGAATACACAGAACCCAAACAGCGAAATCGTATCCCAAAAGAGAAATAGAAAGCATATTCTCACGAGAACAGCACACAAAAGTTGAACTAAATATGGATACAGTTATTCGCAAAAAAAAAAAATATGGATACAGTTAAAAACTCTTGATTGCTTTTCTTTTCTCTCTCTATATCTAACTGTACACACATTGCATATTTCTCTCTCTCTCTCTTTTTTTTTTTTTTTTTTCTCCCTTTCTTTTAACCTTTGTAGGACAGTAGTTGTAGTGGTCCTGCAGATAACATTTTTTATTTAATGTAGTTTCTCAAGTATTCTTGGTAGTTTGTCTTGATTTCATCCCACTTGATTTCGTTTCACATGAAGCTCTGATCTTTAGCTGACATAATACTTCGCACATAAGAATAAACATATGAAGGTTGTCTCAGTAGCCTTCGAATCTTGATAGTCTACCTGCTAACTTTTCTTGATTTTTGCTTTTTGAAGTTTTCACTGATTTTCATACGAGGAATTCTATGTTTTGTGTGTTATTTTCTGGTTAATCTTGCACTGGAATGAATGTTGGGGACTTTGTTTTTTGTGGAGGGGTTACTTGAAGTGATTTGAGCTGCAGTATCTGATTAGATGAAGTGGTTTTGATGTTTGAAGTGAGTTTTAGAGGGTTAACTTCACTGGGTTCATTGTTCTTGTGTGTATATGTTTCTGAGGTCTGAACTCTGAAGTGACTCTTCTGTAGAAGGTGAACATCATTGATTCTTGAATTTTGACTTCGGAGGAAATTGGGATTTTGATGTGATTGAACTGTTTATTGGGATTATTGAATTTAAGGGATCTGAAAGAGGGATGGATAACAAGTGTAAGACGATTGTGTGGTTTAGAAGGGATTTGAGGATTGATGACAATCCTGCTTTAGCTGCTGCTGCTAGAGATGGTAGTGTATTGCCTGTGTTCATCTGGTGTCCGAAAGAAGAAGGGCAATTTCACCCGGGTCGTGTTTCGAGGTGGTGGCTGAAGCATTCTCTCATCCAGTTGGAACAGTCACTGAAATCTCTTGGAGCTGAATTGGTGCTGATCAAAACTCAGAACACTCTGGCTACTCTCTTGAATTGCATTAGTGCTGTCGGAGCAACGAAAGTGGTTTACAATCATCTGTACGGTCAGTTCAATTCTTTACTTGTTTATGCATAATCTGTTGGGTTTATGAATAATACCTCCGGAAATTCAAGTTAAAATTGCTCAATAGTGAAAGCATTGGAGAGGATTCTGCTGAGACCTATGTTGACTTTGAGATGCACTCCTTTACTCTTTCTTAAATTGCAAAATTTGAATAAGTTTCTCATAGCAATACTATTTACCTATAAGAGGATTTTAGACAAAGAAGTTCACTACCATATGTAAAAACTGTGAGAAGAAAGAAACTCAAAGAAATATTCCTGTGAAAATGATTGTGATCACTGCCATTCAATTAAAATCAGCATTCTTGAAACTTAGGGCAAAAGAAGAAAAAGAAAGGGTGGATAAAAGATACTTAGGTAATATAGAGTTAGAGTATCTTTAGTGCTCAGATTGTTAAAAGTTTAAGTGCCTGGTGTGGATTTGGTAACTGGTTCGAAATGTTTTTTAACTATTGAAGTGGGAATATTTTCATTGTAATGAACATATGAATAGTCTTGAGAGATAGATACTGTAACACGTGAGCATTTAGCATCCGTGATGCAGATGTTACTGATGTTCCTAAATACTTTATGGATTCTTTTTCATGGAGAATTTAAAAGAGTTTTTGGTTTTGCAGATTTAGCTTTAATCATCTGTTCAATCTACTTAGCTAGTACTTCACTACTTTTCATTTTAGAGAAGTACAAGAGGGGATCTGCTCACTTTTACCTAGGATATTCAGCACATACGCAGAAAATTTCCAGTTTCTGAGTGTGCATAAATTCAATCTGCATCAAGATTTTATGCCAAAGGAGAAGGATCCCATAATAATCCAAACAAATATTATCAAAATCAAGAATTCCATAGTACATATCTATTTTGGAGTGTGAGTTTCTTATCACTCTTGTCCCACACACCCTTACATCATGGGTTCAGTTCTCATTTCTGTTAGATTTTCCATCCCCTATACCTAGACAGAGTCATGGAGATTCTTAGGCAAGTTAGGTGGCCACCTTAGGCCTTGTGGTAAAAAAAATTCCAGAAAATTTTATTATATAGGACATTGTATTTATAAATATATATCTTTTGGGGGAAAAAAAAAGGCTCATCTAAAAAAAAAAAAAAAAAACTAGCCTTTCATAAAATAAGGCCTATTTTTAAATTAGGTATTATTATGTTCGATGTATTATTGTCACTATTCACTCTTGCAAGTGTAACTTTTCAAACTTCCTGAGGTACATGTAAGACATTGAATGCTTAAATCGTTGCTCTATGGCTGGAGAGTTCTTTGTGTGAGGTAGCACGTAGCTCAAAGTCTGGTGCTGTTGTCAATCACTTTTCTGCCTAACATGAAAAACAGCTGATTGAACTTGTTTTGATCAATTTGGCAATTAATGAAAATAGATGATCCCATTTCCAATTCTTTCCTTTATTTCAATCCTTTCCTTCATGAGATACCAAATTTAACTGTTTTAGAAGGCTTCAGTTGAATATGTTATCTGCCTAGGACATTTTGCTATTGGCTGTTCTTGTTTTTCAGATCCTGTTTCACTGGTTCGAGATCACAATATTAAACAGAAGCTGGGGGAGCTTGGGATTTCTGTACAAAGTTATAATGGAGAGTTGCTCTACGAACCATGGGAAGTTTATGATGACAAAGGACAAGCTTTTACAACCTTTGATGCATTTTGGGACAATTGCTTGCACTTGCAAACAGAACCTGCTTCAAACCTTCCTCCATGGAGACTGATTGAAGCTACAGGTATGTTTAAGTATCTTCAAGATATTTAATCTTACTTCACTGAGTTAGGAAACCTCTTCTTTTCATTTTCCACCTGTCATAAACTCCATCTACCAAGATTCGAACAGACTAGTTGCACCTTTCTTGTGGAAGTAAGTGGCCTGATGGAACCTACATTTGTATAACCATGATTATGAGAAAAAAAAAAAAAGTAGAAGAGAACTGAAGATAATTGTTTTCATCCTTGTTAACGGCAGGCTCTGTTGATAAGCGTTCAATTGATGAACTGGGCCTTGAAAATGATTCGGAGAAATCAAGTAACGCTTTATTAGGACGGGGATGGTCTCCAGGTTGGTGCAATGCTGATAAGGCTTTTACTGAATTTCTAGAACACCATCTGCTTGGTTATTCAAAGGACAGACACAAGGTTGCCGGGAACTCTACATCTCTCTTATCTCCGTATCTTCATTTTGGCGAATTAAGCATTAGGAAGGTTTTCCATTCAGTACATATGAAACGTATATTGTGGGCTCAAGAAGGGAACTCTGTTGGCGAAGAGAGTGCTTCTCTGTTTCTCAGGGCTATTGGGCTTAGAGAATATTCTCGCTACATATGTTTTAACTTCCCATTCACTCATGAGAGATCATTACTGAGCAACTTCAAATTTTTCCCTTGGAGTGCTGATGAAGCTCATTTTAAGTCATGGCGACAGGGTCGTACTGGTTACCCATTAGTTGATGCTGGAATGAGAGAACTTTGGGCTACTGGATGGATTCATAATAGAATCAGAGTTATTGTCTCAAGTTTCTTTGTGAAATTTCTTCTTCTTCCATGGCAGTGGGGAATGAAGTATTTTTGGGATACTCTTTTGGATGCAGACATTGAAAGTGATATTCTTGGTTGGCAATATATCTCAGGGAGCTTGCCAGATGGACATGAGCTTGAGCGCTTGGATAGCCCAGAGGTAGCATTCTGTTGTTTAAAAATTAATATATAACTGTATTTACCTGTATCCTTATGCTATCTCTTTGTTAAAATTCTTTCTGGAACCTGGTACTTTGTAAAATCTATGTGGCTGAACAAAATAAAAAATAGAACCCTCTTGTGGCAGTATAAGCTGTCTGTCTATCTCAAGTCCTCCTGAAGCTAAATATTCTGTATATTTTACCTGGTTTCATATGAATCTGTAATGCAGGTCCAGGGTTTTAAATTTGATTCTGAAGGTGAATATGTTAGGCATTGGCTGCCTGAGCTTGCAAGAATGCCTGCTGAATGGATCCACCATCCATGGGATGCACCTATCACTGTGCTTAAAGCTGCCGGAGTGGAGTTGGGATTGAACTATCCAAAGCCAATAATTGATATGGATGTAGCAAGGGATCGTCTAACTGAAGCCATTTTTGTCATGCGAGAAAAGGAAGCAACAGCAAAACCTACAGATGCTGATGAGACCGATGAAGTTGCTTTTGATAACTCTCAGAGTAATCAAAATGTGAGTATTCCAGTGGCCGTTTCTCGTGAAAGGGTTCCTTGTCCTGCTACTTCATCTCACGATCAGAGGGTTCCATCGATGCAAAATTTAGGGAACAGTATACTGAATAAAAAGAGACCAAAGCCAGCAGAAGATGAATTGCCTCTCAAGAATAACTGTCAGAAAGGCAATGAGAAAGGTAAAGTCTCAAAAGTGGATGATGACCTGTGCTCTACTGCTGAATCTTCTTCATCCAAAAAGAAGAACATCAGCAGGGGAACTTCATTTTCTGTTCCAGAAGCCATTTCCATATCTTCCAAAGTCATATCACTACAGGAACATGAATCTTCTGATCTCAACCTTCAACTGGAAGATGAGATTGACACAGAAGGAACTTCAAGACAAATTGGTTAGTAAGATGCATAAATTTTTCTTCCAAAAGGCAATCCTTTTGTTAATGTGTAGCAAAGAGGGAAGAACAGCTGATGGGTTATCAAACGTTAGGTCTTCTTGCTCCTTTGTCCTAGTAATCCACATCCTGATAAGCCAAGATCCTTTAAGTGTACCTATCTTAGATTTCTTGCAATAAGTGGAATCCAAGCTGAGAGTATATATTATTTCACTCTTCCATAAAAGGGATCAGTTTTATTAAAAAAAAAAAAAAAGTTCATTTCCTTCTCTTTCTTGTGCAGGAGTTCTGGAAAGCTTGATCTCCTAAACAGTGGACATAGCTCCCAGCAGATACTTTGTTGGTTAGAAAAAGGATGAACTAATAAACCAAACGGCCCCAATTACTGTATCTCCAATGTCTTAGCTTAGATTAATGATCTTGTATATACTTTCTGTCAAGTTCAAGTTCTATAGATTAGCAAAAAAAAAAACAAAAAAAAAAAAAAAACAAGTTCAAGTTCTATAACTATGTTTTCTTCAGATAAAGGAAACAAAGGACAATATCTATATATATATATATATATATATATATATATGTTTTGGTAATCAAAGATGTTGATAAATCTTAGACCCTTATAGTAAAATCATGCTATATATATAGTGTTTCTTCTTCCATCCTCGGACACAGATCATGCTGCATCATTTCATGTTTGGAGTAAAAAATGCTGCCTCTCAGTAGAAAAACATAGGGAGGGGAAGATTAACAACGTGATCATAACTATAGGACTTCCCCTGCTGAAAGCATAGATTCTTTGGATACTTGTACCATTTAGGTGGGATTTAGCAGAGTTGGTATGTTTTTTTCTGTAAGTAGGATGAAACTGCAGAAGACTTTAATATTTTTTTGGCTAGTTTGAACTGGCCTATTGTGTGGATTTTTCCTTTTTCCTTTCCACATGGTGAATAAAACGTAATCATCATGATCACTGTTTTCTGCTGTAGAAGCTAGCTAATTACTTGGAAACATCAGTACTACATTTCTATAATCATCATTCAATGAAGTTGATAAATATTTCTATGTGATACCCCGTCTCATATCATAAGTATATATTAGATATGTTATGGAATATAAATGTGGACTTAAGTACTTATTGTCAATTTGGAATATTCATTTTGTTACAGCAAGAATTGTACCAAGTAATTGATAGTAGATATTGTCAGATCCATAATTGCAACGTGGGTTCGCAGGCTTGAGTTTCTAAAATTGCATTATCTTGGTAAAACTAATTAAAACTAATTCAAGAATTCAGTATCTTATGAGCTTATTAAGCTCATGATGCAATTATGAATTTGACATAATTCAAAGTTAACTACTTAATAATCAATTTTTATCTACGCCAATATGTATATATATATATATGTTTAAACTAAGCTTAGGTAGCACAAAAAAAACCTTGATTGAAGTTTATATGAACAATGGTAATGTAATGATCCGAAGTTACTAAAAAATTTTGATGTCTTTGATGTTTTGTGAGTTCAATTGTTGGGAAATTTTACACTTGACACAATGTCCAATGTGTGGTATTGTCGTTACTGTGTCTTTTTGTTAGTATTTTCTATTACAAAAGTGTGCTGCGTGTATAAAAACTAAAAAAAAACAACATGCATAGGAAAACACAAGTTTAGATAATATGAAAACTAATCATAAACTCTAAACATTATTGATATTTTCAACAGAAAATTTTTTGTCGTTCATTGGATATTTAGAACTTTTCCTGGAAAATATATCCTCTCATAATTTTACTGCTGAATTTTATTGGAATTGGCTACTTCTCCTATGTTAGAATAAATTCAAACGAAATAAAATAAAATATTAAATTTATTCAATACATATATATATATATATTTTTCCTTTTGAAAATAAATTTCAAATAATTTTAATTAGTGCTGACTATTAAAACAAAATGCTAAGAGATGTTCAAACAAAAGTAATTCAACAACGTTATCTATTCCAACCTCGTGTGATACAAAAATAATGTTAAAAAAAATTCAGAAAAGGAAAAAAAAAAAAAAAAAAGGTTATCTGTTTATATTGAGGGAAAGATTATGTGCAAGACGGCTCTAATTGTATATTATATAATATATATATATATATTATAAAATGACAAATTCTATATGATATATATATACATCACATGTAGAACATAGTGCTACCTTGTCAATCCCAACTAAACATCAATCAGTCAATCTATTGGAATTTGTTTGTCTACTTGTGATTTGTATGCAAATTTTGGTGTCAAATCATTATAATTGTAAAGTATAAATTTTTCTTTTTTTTTTTTTTTGGTAATTAATTGTAAAGTATACATTTACTTTCACGTTATTTCCACGAATTTGCAATCCACCCCCCCCCCCCCCACACACACACAAAGAATTTAGAGTGTATTTGAATTGGAGTTTTTTTAAAATTTTTTTTTTTTAATTTTCTACTCAAACTTAAAAAAAAATGAGGTATATTTGTTTGGACATCACCTGATACAATACTATTTATATTTATCCACTTGACAAAAAAAAAAAAAAAATGGAGATAAGATAAGCATGATTTTGTGTGTGTTTTCACTTTTCACGAAAAAAAGAAGAGAGAGAAGATAAGACAATAATCTCACATTTATTTATTTATTTTCTTATATTTTTCACTTCTCTTTCTCTCTTTAGTACTCTTACCATCTCCTTTTTTTTTTTTTTTTTATTCCATTATAAAATCAGTGGTCAATCAACAACCTTCTGTAATAAAATTATAGATGATATAAAAAAAATTATAAAAATAATACAATAATTTTAATACAATATAAATATTAACAATTAAGTTAACTTTTAATATAAATAATTATAAATAAATCATAATACACATAAAATTATATATAAATATATAATATAATATAATATATATAATTAATAATATATTTTTATATATAATTATATATTATATT
>JAXGGT010000035.1:3559483-3573187 GCA_035583425.1 Marsdenia floribunda | reverse complement strand
AGATGAAGGTCTCTTTCTAGATGTTGAAAAATATAGAAGCCTAGTAGGAAAGCTCAATTATCTAACCAACACAAGGCCAGACATTGCTTTTGTTGTTCAACAGTTAAGTGAGTATCTTCAAGAACCTAGGATTCCTCATTTCAAGGCTATTCATCATTTGTTGCGCTATCTTAAGGGAACTTTAAATATTGGGCTCTTTATGAACAATTCTAGACATTTTACAATATTTGTCTACTCAAATTCGGATTGGGGATCATGTGTGGATACTAGGAGATCAGTGAATAGGTATTTGGTTTTTCTTGGTGGTTGTTTGATTTCTTGGAAGTCAAAGAAACAGCCTGTTGTTTCTCTTTCCTCAATAGAAGTTGAATATAAAGCATTAAGCAAAGCATTTGCTGAATTAGTTTGGCTAAACAGATTGCTTAGTGAATTTTTAGTTTCAATTACTGCTCAACACTATGTATACTAACATCCAGGCAGCTCTACAGTTCGCAAAAAATCATGTGCATCATGAAAGAACAAAACATGTTGAATTGGATTGTCATTTCATTCAGCATAAAGTGGTTGATGGTTTTATTCAGTTAGTTCATGTTCCTACATTTAATCAACTTGCAGATATACTCACCAAAAACTTAATTGGTCCATTGCATCATGCTATTGTTGACAAGTTGGGAGTTTGTCTTCCTACACCCTCCAACTTGAGGGGGAGTGTTGGAAATCATACCTCATATTAGAACAAGAAAGCAACAAGAATAGGATAGAAGATTTTTTCTGTCTTGAATATTTTCTATCTTGTATTCAGTTAGTTAGACAGGCAATAAGTTAGAGAGATTTTTCTATGATTCTGATTTTTTTTCTTTCCCAAGGCTGCAGCTTAGGATATCTAATTCTTTTCCTATATATAGTCAAGCAATTGTACATTGTCTATTGATGAAAAAACAGTGAACTCTCTTGATTTGTTGAGCAGTTTTCTTTTCTGTTTTTCCTGCGTTTAAGCAGCCTTTATTGTTTTCTTCACATGTTAACCAAAAACTTGAGATCGCAAGAAACTAGTTTTCTTTAATTTTGATCGACTGTTAAGATCAAGCACTGTACCAGTACCGTTGAAAATGTATACCATCATTCAGCTGGTAACGAAAAACACGAGAAAAACGTTGAATTAATTTTCCTCTGGCTCTCCCCACGACCCCCACTCCACGGTGAAGGTCTTGGTTGGCTGGCCAAGGGTGGCGCAGCCGAAGAACACGAGGAGTCCTATTAGTCCAAGGAAATGTAGGTAACGTTCTCTGTTTTTGACTTGCGCGGGTGAGATTTTATATTTTTCTAAGATATTAATTGAAAAATTAAGGATAACATAAAGTTGAATATAATAAATGATAATAATTCTTTTTTTTTTTTTTTAAATTTGTAGAAGGATAAATATTTCTTTTAATTTTTTTTAGAGGAAGTAGTTTAAAGGAAAATTATATTATATATGGCCTAAGAATAGTTCTTTTCAGATGAGATATTATAGTTATCCATACCCAATAAGATAGATTTTTTTTTTTTTTTTTTTTTTTTAAATTTAGGCTAAGTGTTATACTGGAAAAAAATAGCTTATTCAAGACAAACTTTCATTCAATGTTGTCTGCTATTTTTTTTAAATTGAATTTTATGTTGAAAAAATGGGGATTAAATATATAAGTTTTATAGGTATAATGATTGTGTGTGTAAGAGAATGTTT
Organism: Marsdenia floribunda; assembly: GCA_035583425.1. Lineage (NCBI taxonomy): Eukaryota > Viridiplantae > Streptophyta > Magnoliopsida > Gentianales > Apocynaceae > Marsdenia > Marsdenia floribunda. Next base: position 3,571,464 of record JAXGGT010000035.1, on the reverse strand, counting down.
GTTTTGGGAAAGTGTATAAAATTGATTTTAATAATAATATGTATTTTTTAAATAAGGTAGGGTCCACAAATTTTATAGGTGTGTTTTATAAGGGTGGGGGACAATTTTTTTTTTCAAAAAAAAAAAACGTTGCTCAAATGTGCTAATTATTGAGAGACAAACATTCTTCACTCAACTTTAATAAAACGCTTATCCAAATATAGCCTTAATAATTTATTACATACTACTAGGAATCTAATTCATCTAGAAACCCTAAAAATAAAATAAAGAGTACACATGGTGGCAACATAGTATTTATGGTGAATTCTAAGATTAATTATTTCTTTTGTTTCTTCAGTCTCTCTCTCTCCGTGGCATTAAATACAGTAAATGAGATTAAATCTTAGAAAAGAAAAGAACTTTGCAAAAATTGAAGTCGGTAAGGGTTAATGTAATGTAATCTTATTGGTTATTGTAGTCTTTTTTAGAACTTTCAACCCTAAACAACTTGTAAGCAGATAGATAAATACATCTGAGCTGGTGAACAATAGACTCAAGAAAAGGTTTTCTTCATCTTTCAAGGAAAACAGCAGATCAAATTTTCTAACATTTCTTTGCATTCACACTGATTTTTGTAAACTTTAAAACGTAGAATTATATGTATGTATTATTACAACAGGATGCAATTAACATGATCCAGAAAAGAAAGAACAAAACCCAAAAAAATAATATATATATATATAGACTTCTCTTTTTTCTTCTGATCTACCTTAAGATGATTATAGAACAGAACATGATTGTTTGTTCATCTTAAGGTATACATACATACATACATATATATATATATATATATATATATGTGAAAACCCAGCAGGATGTAATCTTTTATTACATGTTATATTCATTTTAAACTGGAACTGTCCTTGAATCTTGAACACCTTGTCTCATCTCTGTTGCATTTTCAACTTCTTCGTTATTTTCTTGGGATATTTCCTCCAGTGATTTTCCTTTAGCTTCCGGTACCAAGAATGTGAAAATCATGCCGAGGAAGTTAACACAGCCTAGAACGATAAGGGAGTTCTTGACACCGATACCAGGTGGGTAGCCGGCTTCTGTCTTGTTTGGATCACTGGGTTGAGCAGCATATAGGAATCCGAATGCTCCAATTATTGCACCAGCCTTGCCTGAGGCAGCTGATATGCCGTGGCAGGTAGACCTTAGTCTTGCCGGGAAGATTTCAGCTGGCACAACAAAGGTTGTGGCATTTGGACCGAAGTTTGCAAAGAAGAAAGTGAGTGAGTACATGATGACAAAGCCAATTCTGTTGTCCTTGAGTGTCCAGTGATGGTAAGGTATGGCCAAGGCAAACATGAATACGGTCATGAAGAAAAATCCCATCAGCTGAATAACGAACCTTCCAATTTTGTCGATGAAGAATACTGTGAACCAATATCCAGGAACTGTACTGCAAAGTGCAATGAGAGTTTGAGCCCTTGAAATTCTGAAAACCTCTTCGATTGCGTTCATGGTTTCGGCTCGGGGAATCCATCCAATTGCGCTGAAGATATCCTTTTGGAAAAGATTTTGGCTGTAGAAGGCTATGTCCAGTAAGAACCATGTTGTACATGTTCCAAGCAGGTGAAGTCCATGGCGCTTGAGAAACTCTCGAGTAAATAAACCAAAAGCATTTCCTGGCTCCTCCACCAACTTCTCAACTTTGTCTTGTTCTGCTTCTATTTCGACCTGCAACACCTTGGCCATGTCGTTTGCAGCCTGTTTGGCATTCTTGGCCACTAGAGCTGTGTAACGAGCAGTTTCGGGCATCTTCATACGCCAATAATAAGTAAGTGCAGCTGGAACTGCACCAAACATCAAAATCATACGCCAAACGTAGTCAGCTTCAGGAACAGTTGATCCATAAGGATCATATTTGTATGCTTTTGCAGGGTATGCAGCCTTGAACGATGCAGAGACTATGATTGCAACCATTCCACCAGCAAGAATTCCAAAACCTTGCATGGCGAAAACTGCAGCAATGAAGGCTCCGCGAGTCTTTTTATTAGCATACTCGGACATGATGGTGGCAGATAAAGGATAGTCACCACCAATACCAAAACCAAGCCAGAAGCGAAAGAAGCAAAGAGTAGCCATAACAGCCTTTGGTTTATCACCAAAGGAGAGACCAGATGCAATAGATGCAATAACCATAAGCATAAGGGTCATTCCGTAGACTCTTTTCCTTCCCATCTTATCTCCAAGCCAACCGAAGAACAGTTGACCAGCAAGGGTGCCACAAAATGCAACACCATTAACTGCAGCTGAAACATTTGGAGGCAAAGTACCAGGCTTAAGTGCACCATCCTTGTGGTAGTACAACCTCCCCAGCAATTTGGTAACTAAAGAGATGCAGAAGAGATCATAGGCATCAGTGAAGAAGCCCATGCCAGCAATCACAATAGCAGTGAAGTGATACCATTGTGTCTTGGCCACATCAAGTGCATTAAGCACTTGCAGCTGTTCTTTAGCCATGACTACTCTACCTTACAACACAACACACCCTTTTGCTTCAACTTCCTCGGCAGATTCTTATATCCTGAAAGACAGCAAAAAGGACAAGAACTAGAATATTTTAGCATCATCTAACAAGAAAAACTTCGAAATTGCCATAACTTAGGTTAAACCGATCAATAATAGATAGCCTTAGCATAATATGTGGGGCAAAGATTGATTATCTAGAGGGGAATAAAAACAAAAATTAGCATGGTTTTTTCCTCACCACCTAGTTTTGGCACTCCCTATGCAAATGTTTGATTTTTCAAATTTGGTGGCCCATAATTGTGACCTTGTACTGAATATGACAACTAGAATAAGACTCTCTGAAAACAATAATCATCAACAAAGCTTTTCCACAGTCAACTACAGAAATAGTAATAAATTTGTGGAAATTCATAGTTTTTAAGTAAGATTTTCATCCAAGTTTCATATTTAAATCATATATGTAGAATTAGAAACTAACAGCTGTCGGGTTCCTTTTTGACACAAGACATAATTACTAATAGTATATATACATACATACATACATATATATATATATATGTGTATATACATATTTTTATTAATGGTTGGAGTAGTTATTTCATTCGGCTACAAGTTTCAACAAGAAACTTCTTCTCTCCGAAAAGTGGCCTTAACTTTGCAACCCACTCCTCTGTTTCTCATCTATATGTTTTAACAAATCATGCAGAATTGTTTAGAGAAAAAGCCTCCTCTTTTAATATTTTGATCAAGATGGAGATCAGTGACATCACAGAAAGATCTCCAAAATCACAAGAAAAATGAAGTCTTCGCAAAACAAAGTAAAGACTTTTCGATGAAGCGGACAACCCCATGTGACTAACATATGGTATTGAAAAAGGAGAAGGAATTCTAAAAACTGTAAAACTTAATGTTCTCATAAACAATAGCCATGAAGATTAGTACCTGATAATCAATCCTCCACCTTTCATTAGATATAGATTTGATGAAAATATTTTTCTATAAACTTAATTGATAGAGAGAGTCTATTTATATTTATATAAGTAAACTTTAACTTTGATACGTCTACCAAGGACTAATTGTGGGCCACATTCTAACAAAAACTACCTAATCGAAACAGAACCGAAGTATCCTTTTGGCTCATGGACTTTTCAGAAATGATGAATCCAAGAACAAGATCGTTTGATGGCAAGCAAATTGTATTTTGCAACCAACCATAGACTATTACAACTCAAAATGAGAACAGAGGCATCTCCTTTTATGTACAAGGAATCTTTATGTATGGTGGTAAGAGAATTAATTTTCAAGCTTTCCAACTCTTTCCTTCTATGTACAGTAGTGAAGCATTAGATGGAAAATGAATATCTACAATCTTTCATTTTTCACAGAAGGGGAAAACGCATTGAATTTGAATATGAATATGAAAGCTCACTATGAGCTGGGCTTTTGGTCCAAGAAACACCAAAAGTTTGCAATTTTCCAAAGAAAAATAGTACAGATGTTTCCACAAATATTTGGTGTGCTTTCAGTAAATCAGTTCTCGGTTATTCTAGATGGATTAAACGAGAAAACAGGTTACATGATGAAGAGGAAACAAAATGAAAGGAGGCAAAAAGAAAACAGTAAAAGCAGGGATCCATTATCATATTTCTCTAGTCAAAGTTTTACACAAAAAAAATAATAATAAAAATGACATGGGCAAAGTAAGGTACTATGTAGAACCCATTTTCCACAAATCAAATTGCATGTCATTATTTTAATAAAAGTTACTACTAAATAAGGTAACTCTAATCCTTTTATAAAAGCTTAATCACACCCCTTTTCTTCACCCTTTTTCTTTATCATATACCCATTCTTGATCAATATGCATAAAAAAAAAAAAAAAAAGAAAATCAAACCTTTCCTTTTGATGGTTCCTTCAGTCTAATTTAAAAGATCAAATTTTGTTTTGTTACTTTTGGAAATAAAATAACATCAAATCCCATCATGCATGGCAAATAAAAAACACACATAAAAGAGAAGGACTGATTGATGATCAGAATCCTCACCTTGAAACACTCTCCGCAGAGTTCAAAATCCTGCACCGTCAAGAACGCTTCAGTAGCAGTAGCAGCAGCAGGAGGAGGAGGAGGAAAACTGAAATGTCACGTAATCAAAACCCAAGAGAGGGAAAACCAAAAAGTTGAGACTTTTACTACGCATTTATTGCATAGGAGAAGAAGTGAAGTATAGAGAGAGAGAGAGAGAGAGAGAGAGAGAGAGAAAGAGTAGAGGGATAAGAGTACCAGGGCAAGGGAGTGTACCCAAGAAAGAAATAAAGAACTCACTCCTTGGATCAGTAAATGAAGGGATGGCACAGGCTTTATAGATGAATGGGGTGTCACAGAACAGAAGCATTCAGAGAAGAAATTCCAGAGGGTTAGGGGAACGATCCGTGTGATAAGAATATCACAGCAGTGAATATCTCGTAGCAGAGCCGTGCGGATACATTTTTTTCCTCTCGATAATTAATCTATTTTGAATGGTGATTAATATTTAATTAATTTTAGTTTTAAAAAAATTCATTAAATACTAATTTTTATTCATCACAAATAACAAAATTATATCTTTTCAAAAAATACTGAAAAGTTACATATTTTTTATTTAAAAAAAAATATTAAAATATACTTGGATAAGAATAATTAATTATAAAAATATTAAAAAATATATATATTAATTTTTTAGCGTGAAAAATAAAAAATCTTAATTTATTTTACAAATTAATGTGATAAATAAAAATAATAAGAGTAATCATTATAAATATTATTTGTAATAGTGGTAGTATTTTTTTATTATATTAAAAATTTAATATATATTTATTAAATTTTGAGGTACTTTTTTTTTTGTCTTTGTGGTGTCTCGAACCTATGATTTCCCGGATCATAAATAAAATTGCTACTAATTGAATTACGTCTTATTGACTCTCATAATTTATATTTATTAATTATTGTATAAAAAAAGGTAAAATAAAATTATATTTATAATTTTTTTTTTTATAGAGGAAATAATATTTTTTAGAAAAACAAAAATACAAACTACCCTTTTATACGTAACAAACAGCGCATTAAATAAGGACTTCATATATTTAAAAAAAAAAAAAAAAAAAAAAAAGAAAAAAGAATAAATAAACTGTGGAGGGCGGAATGGGAAATGGGTTCCGTGTGAAAGAAAATGGAGTCAACTGTTCTTTGGTCCAAGAATCTGTTTGGCAGATTCTTCTTTTGTTTTTTAAGGCAAAAATATTTTAGGATTTCTAGCCATTAGGGTTACGCCGTCTCATCTTATTGGCCCTACGTTTATGACGTGTCGCGACAAAAGGGGAAATAAAAAGGTAATTTGAATTATTATTATTATTATTATTTTTGGAATTTAATTTGGATTTGTGTTTGCTAATTGACACAAAAATTTCTTTTCTAATTTTAGTAACCTAGTTGAGGACTTGCATTACATTACTGAGTGTACCATGTTTTATTTTAAATTTAAGAAATGATGATGATATATATATATATATTTTTTTTACGATATTTTTGTTTTGTTTTAATTCTAAAAGTAGAATTATTTAGCATAACACTATATAATTATATATTTACAAGATGTGGATTTTCTTCTAAGTAGAGATGACAGTTATAGTTATATTGGATGGACAACAAGTATTCAACTCCGTTTTGATGGCGGATGATGATTCTCTGCAAACCAACATAGAGGATGGAATTGAGATAGTATTTTTACTTTTGACATGTCTCGAACTCATGATCTCTCGAATCATAAATAAAGTCACACCAATTGAGCTAAATTTTCTTAACTCTTAAACTATATATATATATATATATAATTATAACAATCATAATATTAAATTATTAATATTTGTTAAAGATGAATTATCATAATTATTTTGATAAATACTAAATTGGATGCAAATAAATAAACTATTAACTATATTGTATATTTTTCTAAGGAAAATTGGTAAATTTAGTCCCTAATTTTCATGTCTTGGGTGTAATTGGTTCTTTCTCTTTCTTTCTTTTTTTTTTTTTATTTATTTAGTAAATCTCTTATATATAATTGGTAGGTGGATTTGGTCTCTTTCTTCACAAAATTTATTATCTGAGCAAGTGAAAATCTATTATTTGACCGATTCTGTGAAAAGAGGAACCAAATATACCTATTCGTTATATATTGGGACTTACTAAAAAAAAAAAAAAAAAAAAAAAAAAAAAAATTGACCAATCCCACAAATAAACGAAATATTATAAACCAAATTAACAAATTTTCCTTTTTTTTTTTTTAATTTATAATATATATATATATAATCATAACAATCATAGTAATTATTTATTTTTTATAAAAGTAAAACATAAAATATATTTGATAAATACTTTATTTTACAAAAATTTTTTTAGTAATTTGTATTAGAAATTTGACTAAAAAAAAAAATAAAAAATAAAAATTTTTATGAAAATAATATATGATAAAAAGTTTTCATTGAAATTTCCATCTCCAATAAAGATTAAGACCGATAGAGATGAAAATTATTTTAATTTTAATTTTTGTATTTATGTATGATTGAAAATTTATGAGGTTATCTTTTTACACTTTTTTTTCCTTCCATTTTTTTTTTTTAAATTTCTTTTATGATTTATTTTTTAAACTTGTGATATACCCATCTTAATCCTACATTCACTTGTAATTATTAATTTCCTAGATCGAGTTAATTATTGCTCTGATACTAATTGTTATATTTTAGACTTTCAAATTTAATAAGTAATTATCAGTAAAATAGATTTAATAATTGCGTGCTTAACAGTAGTTTTTATTGTCAAAAAGATATCTAAAGAATACAAAAGAAAGAGAGAGAGAGAAAATGGAAAATTCTCCAGTTTAGTCCCTTAACTATTTATATTTCTCTAAATTGGTCCTATAACTTTAATTTTATCCAAATTGATCATTTATCTATTTTTTATTTCCCAAATTGGTCCTCCCAACCAAAATTGACCAAAATTTGATCACTTTACCGGCATATCCATTAAATTAAAAGGGTATTTTGATCATTTCATGTTAGAAAAAAAGAAAAAATAGAATAGATATATTAAATTTATTCACATCTCTTTTCTTTTGCTTAAAAAAAGTGAGTATTTTGGCTAAAATATTATATATATTCTATGTTTTTCTTATTTTTCTAACACAAAATGACTAAAATACTCTTTTAATTTAATGGATATGCGGTAAAGTGATCAAATTTTGGTCAATTTTGGTTGGGAAGACCAATCTGGGAAATAGAAAATAGATAAATGATCAATTTTGATAAAATTAAAGTTATAGGACCAATTTGGAGAAACGTAAATAGTTAAGGGACTAAACCGAAGAATTTGCCGTGAGAAAAAACAAAAAAAAAAAAAAAAAAAAAAGAGGGAAAAAGGAGTCGGTAAAGACCAGATACAAACTCCAAGTACAAGGATCATAGAGAAGAAAACGAGAAAACAAAGTCAACTGGCAAAGAATAAGGTCACAAGAGTGTGAACAGAACCTTATATATATATATATATATATATATATATATGTATATGTATATATTCTTAACATTTGTAATATTTCGATTCGTTTTATCCTTATATATTTATTTGCATAACGTAATGTGAAACCATGATCAAGTTCTCAACTACGTACGAAATGTGTAACAACTATCAATTAGTTTAAATATTATCAAGATGTCAAGAAGGCTTAGTTCAGTGGTACTAGCCTCGCTTATGATTTGAGAGGTCATGAGTTCCAGACATGTCAGAAATAAAAGTCCTCAAAATTTCAAAAATATCATCAAGATAATATTGTATCATATTTCGATTATGTGTTATTGTCTTAAATTAATAATAATAATAATAATAATAATAATAAAGCTACTATAGACAAATTAAATAATTTAAAATTTCTTCAATTTCTCCTTTCCTTTTTGTTTATAGAAAAAAGAAAAAAAAAAAAAAAGATGTTTAAACATATTTTATTAATTTAGGACTTTATACTTTGTTCAGATTTATTTAAACTTGATTCAATAAGTAAAAAATTATAAAGGGAAAAAAAAAAAATTGAATTATGTTTTATTGTCTATTGAATTATGTGTTTTTTCTTTTTTGAAAAATTTGAAGTACTTTTTTACATGTGTCTCGAACTCATGATCACTCGAATTATAAGTGATGCTAGTATTAACTTAACTACTCTTTCTTAACAAGATTAATACAAGTTTGATTAATTGTGAAAAAAAAAAAAAGAATTTTAGGTATGGATATAAAATAATTATGTAAGTGTAGACAGTAAAAATTTGTAAAATAATTTAAATTAATTAAGAGTAGATAAAATTTTACTTAATTACTTATTACAAATTACTCTTCATTTACAACAATGAATCGTATGACACGTGACAGTGTTACAAAGACTGATCAATCGGAATTGAAGGAGTGTCTCAGCCAATTGGAAGAAGCCACATCACCACAAGAGACCCTTGCCTTGTCATCTCTTCCTCTATAAATAGAAGAGTAAGAGGGGCTTCAAAAAGAATACAAAATAGTCTGGAAGATTGTGAAGTTTTGTCATATCAGATTCTTCCATTCTTACTTCTAATCCATCTTCGAGATTAAGCTTCAAAGACCCTCAGAGTCATATCAAACTCATTCCGAGATCAAGTCCAAAGACCTTTGGAAGGATAGATCTAGTATCGATATCTTCAAATAGATTGAAATTTGGGGCCTTCGAATCCATTAATAAAAAGAATTAACGGAGTAAATAGAGATTGTACCCATATATTTATAAATTAATGAAATACATATTTTAAAATTGATTTTGTATTTTCATTATTTCTTATTTAATTTTTGTAGACGCGAAATCGCTTTTCACAGTACGATTTAAAAAAAAAAAAAAAAAAATCTTAATCCCACGTATGAGTAAATAAGTAAATAATATTATTACCTGTCATTAGAAGAAGGATTAGCGGATCATGTTCCCTAAACAGCAATTAATCATAATTAATAGAATATTACTGAGTATTAGATATCGATACTATATTACTGAGTCACTATCCTAGGAAACTGATGGGAATTTTCTTTTAGATAATTTGTGAACAAAGACAATATATATAATGCAAGGATGGAGAGCAGAGTTCCGATTAGGTGGTTAAAGAGGTGGGTCCCATTCGCATGAAATCCTTAACTTTCATGGCAAAAAACAAAAACAAAAAGTCTCAAGTCAACGGAGACTTAGAAATTCGACATTATCGACATTCCTATTTGTGGGGGTCCACACCGCTTTTTTTTTCTTTTTTTTTTTTGGGTCCACACCACTTTTATTTATTACTATTAGCAAAAGAAAAAGAAAAAAAAAAATCAGTTTTTATAATAATTATTATTTTTTTAAAAGTAACGCTTGTTTTGGCAGCATTTTTAGACAGCTGTCTAATCGATGCGGATTCCACAATAAATATTTTCTATAAAACGCGTAAAACTTTCAATTTTTAATAAATGATTATTATTTTTTAAATACGTTTCATTTTCTTCGAGGTGGTATTTCAATTATTAATAAATGATTATATCTTAAACTGTAAAATTCCGTGTGAAGTTTGAACCCTTAACCTCTTGACAAGCTAGGAGGTAAGGGAGACAGTCCTTGACCTATGGCCAAGAGAGATTAAAACCCTCAATTTCCTGATTTGTCAAGAAGTAAGGGAGAGACTCCTAGATCAGTAGACAGGAACTTCTTAAATACCTTTCATATATTCATAAATATATATATATATATATATATTTAAAAAAAAATTAAAATTAAATTGTGACGGGAAATATTTTCTGTAGATAGTAACAGAGATATCTTGTGTGTCTTGACGTCAACGTGGAAAATGATTGAACCCTCCCCAGAGCCACTCGTTATTGGAGATAAGTTTTTTTTTTTTTTTTTTTTTTTTTTTTAATTTGAGGTGAGGTATTACAGAAAACAAAAAGTAAGTTACAGATAAGTAAAAAAATTGTTTAATAAATAAAGTATAAACATATTATATTTTATTTATGTAATGATGAGTATTGATATAAAAAATGGTTTGATACTCTCATATTCTCTCTCTTCTTTATATATATATTTTTTAAAATATTTTTTTGTTAAGTGGATAGACATGAATAGTATTGTGTCAAGTAGTGTCTAAATAAATACATCACATTTTTTTAAGATTTAGTGGAAAATAAAAAAAAATTCAATCCAAAAAAGCTATAATTTTTGAGGTTGACCCTTCGATAATTAAATTAATATTTAAGAGAAATGCAAAAGTATTTGGTGTCTTTAAAATAAAAAATTTAAGAATTGGAGAGTATTTCAGAAAGAAAAGTTATCGTTATTTATATTTAAAGTCATCTAATGCAGGAAAGATACCTATACATTTAATACCCCGTACTATAAACAGAATGAAACCATTCAAAGTGACGTTAAATAAAACAAATCATCTCTAAATAAGAGTCGAAATGAGTCCGTACATATGAGCAAATTTATTATATTTGGCAGAATACACCTCAACAAAACATGATTTCCCTGATCATCAAATTGTAACATTATTATAATAAGAAAATTTATCGATAAAGAAAAATATAATTAATCATAATATATTTTTTTTTTTTTGGTAAATATTAATCATAATATATATATATATATATTTGGTGATTATCATATTTTTGTTCAAGCAAAAATAAACTAGGAAAGTGTAATGCTGTTTCATTTTGGATTTTAGTTATCTTATAGTATTATGTTTTTATTAGTGTAATTCAGAAATGCAAAAAAAAAAAAAAAAGGAAAAAAAAAATGTAGGTAAGGTTAGAAAGGGAGTATATATATGTATATATGGTGATGTTTCTAAACCCTTTCCATCTTGGCTTTTCTTACAAAGAAAATGATGTAGCTCAAGATTCATCAGAAATGCTCGAGGTGTCTTCCTGTACCTTGCAATATGGGTGGGGAAAGTCCTCCCGTAGAAGCTCCAATGGTAAAGTCATATCAAGACTTAAAGAAAATAAAGCCATATATAAGTAGGGTCAAAAAGAGATACTTTGCTCTAGGAGAGTGCTGATGCTTTTATAAGTGGGAATTCCAAGACGATTAATCCTAAACTTTTAATGTGGGATTATTGTACTAACTTTAATATTCTAATATAGAAACCTTAGGTATAGATGAGTTGATAAGATATTTTTGAAAAATTGGTCATTTTAATCCTCAAACTAATTTCGTTTGGATAAAGAGATCCCTATTTTTTATTTTTGGATAAACGAATCCCCATTCTTTTTTTGTTTGGACAAAGGGGTCCCTGTTTTTTAATTTTTGAATAAATGAATCCTCATTCTTTTTTTGTTTGGACAAACGGATCCTTTTGACCAATTTTATTTAGAAAAAAGTGTTATTTTTAACATGAT
>JAXGGT010000035.1:3539501-3554207 GCA_035583425.1 Marsdenia floribunda | reverse complement strand
ATATGTTTGACCAGTAAAAAGAATTTTGTAACAATCTAAGGACAACGAAAATTGGTAGATTTGATCTCTAATCTTTCGATTATTAGTGTGATTGGTCCATTTATTTTTTATTTTTTATTTAGTAAAATCTCAATATATAATAAATTAGTGTATTTGATCATGTCCTTCACAAAACTCCACTTGCTCAAATAAAAATTTTGTTTTAAAAAAAGACCAAATACACGAATTTATTATGCATTGAAAACCTATTAAATAAAAAAATTAAAAAAAAAAAAAAAACTAATCACACCAAAATCATAAACATTAAATAACAAAATTTATCAATTTTTCTAAAGACAAGTCAATAAGCCAAATGACCTAACTCTATTTTAAAGATACTTTCTAACTTTTTTTTTTTTAATTTTGAAGTACTTTCATCGCCCTCTCATTTCATAAATGAGGTTATTAACAAGATTCTTGTTTAGTAAAAAAATTAATATTGTATTAACTTTAAAAATTATGATAAAATATTCTTTAAATTTTGAAAAAAAAAAAAATACTTCATTAAGAATATAAAATTCTTTTTCTCGGTGTATACATATATATTTCTTGCAATTTAAATTAATATAATTTTATTTCGGATCATTAATAACACAAACTAAATTATAATCATCTACAAAATTATAATAAATAAATTTTGCCATAAAAAAAATTTAAAAACTAGATAATTGTTAAAAAGGCTTAACTCACTGAATAACAACCTCACTTATAATTTAAGAAATCATAAGTTCGAAACATGTAAAAAACAAAAATTCTTCAAAATTTCAAAAAAAAAAAAAAAAAAAGAAAGAAAAAAAAAAGAGGTAATTTATTTAATAAAAAAAAATTGTTTTATTAAAAAAAAAAAAAAATTAAGCTAAGGCTCAAATTCCTCTACTCTCGGGTCCCAATAGTACAAATTCCCCACACCACACCACACAACAGAAAAGGAAAAATTAACTCTACATTGTACAAGCAAATGTATCCAACTCTCAAAATATTAGCACCTTATATAAAATAATAATAATAATAATAATAAAATGGAGGGATGTTATTACAGCTTCCCAGTTAGTAGTAGTCTGTCTTTTCACTGGAAGAAATAGAAAATATTCAGTATTCCTTCCCTGCCATACCCCATACACCATACCATCTCCAGTCTATGAGCGTTGTCACAAGTCATTCATTTCTAGAAACTCTCTCTCTCTTATCTATGTATTTGCCAGCTTGAATTCAGGTCATCCTACTCTACCAAGAAATGACTGCAAAAGTAAAAAAACAAAAAAGACAAAATCTAAGCCATGGTTTAAAAAATTCAGTAGGAAAAGGGAGGTGAAATTTCTGGAAACAATGCCCGGGTATAGCAGATTTCCAGGCACACCAAAGCAAATGTATGCATATAACATGCAGACAACCAGAGGAACTCTTTTGACTTTCAATCTCTTTGTGACACTTCACTTTTGTACGAATGTCAATAACAGAAGGTGGATTTCATAATTCAAAATATATGAACTTGGGTGGAATGAGAAACAGGAGGTTGATACCTTTGTTTTTGCTGGGGGTGTTCCTGTTTTAACTGTAGTAGTGCTCCCAAAACCAAACTTTGGTTTCTTCTCTGCAGGCTTTAGTATTTGGAAAGAGCACATTAAAGTCTCGTCAACGCTCATCATGGCACCAGCATTGTCAAATTCTCCACAATAGTTAGGGGCAGAAAATATTGTTACCAGCTGTCTATCAGCAAAAAACTCATATCCATCTTCCACAACCTGCAGAAAACAAGCAATCATTTATAGCATATGCTTTCTTGTTCCCCTTAAAAGGAAAAAAAAAAAAAAAAAAAACACAAAAATCAGAACAGCGAACATTGATTCAACTCAAACCTGGTGAGCACGGCAAATAAGATCAAGATCCTGCTTCTCAAGAAATTCAGTCACTTTATCAGGGCCAAAGGTATATGAAACTCCCCTGTCATTCATTCCCCACCCTTTAACATCTTTACTTGGGTCTGACCACAGCAGATCACAAAGTAAACCAGTTTCTGGGACATCAACTGGACGCGGAAGGTTCCTTATTTGATCCAAGTTATGCAGGTCAGGAGAAAGACCTCCATGCATGCACAATATTTTTTCGTCGACCAAAGCAGCTACAGGCAGGCAGTTAAAACAATCTGTAAATATTTTCCATAACCTGACATTAAATCTCCTTTTACACTCATCATAGAATCCATAGATACGGTTAACAGAAGCGCATTCATGGTTGCCTCTGAGAAGGAAGAAGTTTTCAGGATACTTGATCTTGTATGCCAGTAGGAGACATATTGTTTCAAGACTTTGCTTTCCGCGATCTACATAGTCCCCTAAGAATAAGTAATTGGACTTTGGAGGGAGTCCACCATATTCAAAAAGCCTCAGTAGATCAGAATACTGGCCATGAATATCCCCTGGTGAAATGTTTCATAGAACAGGAAAAAAAGATTAAAAATTGAAATAATAAACCATTTTAGTAACTTCTGCAAACTAGATCTGATGTTAAGAACCACTGAAGACTTAGGTTCATTCGCTAAGCGGAAGTGCAAATACATTGCTATTGTAAATTCAATAAGGCCCAAAAACATGGTTCCTGCTGTTAACTCTTCAAAAATGAAAGCTAACACAGTTTTTTAGAGGGTTGTGCATTACATCAAGCACCAATTCATTTACCTTTCAGCCTTTTGCTTTGGCACCAATTTAAGGCTTTGGACAGAAAGGTAACTTTAATTTTTCATTTTCCGACTAGAAAACACTCTTTGCCCAATGCCACAATAAAGTCTGTCATGATTTTTGACAATATATAAATCACGTCACCAAAACAATCTTTTTTTTTTTTTGTTTTCTAAGCATTCACAAGCATACCAAGTTTAGCATGCATAGCTGCAATGATAAAAGATAAGATAATCACAAAGATAAGAAATCAAAGTGGAAATTTACAAAATCTAAACCATGTCCAACAAGTTGACATGCTCTAGGAATCAGAATTGTCAAAATACATGCACTATCACCCAAAAAAAAAAACATATTAGCAGTTGAAAGGTGATAATTATTCCTGCAGCAGCTGGGTCAAACAGATATGGACAACGTTCTCCAAACTAAGCCCCTAACCACTTAAATTAAATCAGATTTCTGCTTATCCTCGCACAATTTGAGAAACTATATACGTGACAAACAAAAAAAAAAAAAGGAGAGATTGAAAGTTGCTACATGATAGAAACCAGTAATCTCTACCAAATTACTAGCCAAAACTCAACTGAGAACAATGAATTGATTAACCAAAATCAGTAAACAAAGGAAGCAATTCCAATGTTCACTTTGTTGACAACCTAAGCCAGTTATAGAGGGCTTAGTTCTCTCCTAAGCTTCCCGCCACATTACAATTCACAGATCAGATCCCAGAAAATCTATCAGCAGCTGAGTATATATGCTCCAAGCTGTGATCATAACAGAAAAACAGAAAACAGAATTAGTTCCCCTTAGCCACTATTCACATCTTTACCCTTCAGCCCCAACAGAAAACAGAATTAGTTTCCCTTAGCCACTATTCATCTTTACCCTTCAGCCCCATTTTGCCCAAACTAACCCTGGGCCTCCTAGAATAGGTGAACCTAATATTGGGCCTAACACTACACTTAGTCATAGAAAAGGCAAGCCCAAAAAATATCTTAAAAACAAAGAAAAGAAGTAGAACAGCTGACTCTTACTGTTGCGGAATTTCCAGCTATAGTTTCACTCACATACACATTCAAAAGACATTGACAAAGATATCCGAAATTAGATCATGACCTGGTTGGTTACCTCATCAAAAGCTTCAGTGATACTAAATATGATCAAGAACGAGACAATCAAGGTAATGAAGCAACTGAAGAAAAAGTAGACATGCACAGATGAATTCAAATATGAGTCCTCATGATATAGGATGCGGTAAAATAAATAAAGTGGACGGTTCACTCAATATCGTGTCTAAGTTTGAAAAGTTCAGGATTTCAATCCAGAATTGCATAACCCATCAATCTATGTAAGTTTCCACCAATCAAACTAGATAAATAATTTCATTTTAGTTGAAAATTGCAGGTTGGACATATGTGTAAAAACATGATTGCATTAGACTTTTTTCAACTCAGATGCCATGTTGATACAATGTTTGTACAATCACTCCAGCCTTTATGGAAACGGTTCATATGTAATATGCTGGATGCATGTTATTTTGGGAGCATTAATTATCAACTGATATGAAACAGTAAATATAGTGCACAACCTATGAACACCATCCACCCGTAGGGGTTGCTACAACATAGTTACATTTAAATAAATATCAAAAGAAGTGGAGTAATTTAAACATCATGTATGCACAATTGTGTACAGGAGAGAACCCTTAAATAGAGACAGAGAAATAAATCAGTGGAAGCCATTACAGTTTTTAGCTTCCTCAGCAGCTACATACTTGGTTAAGTCACAAAACTCACAAATTACATGTATCAGTATCAAGATAAATAACCAAAACTGGCAATGTGGTCACTAAAGTTGCCACCATGCAACACATGTTGATACAAACAATAGCTCCATATACTCCAGTATATCAAACATCCAAACAAATTTACTACTGCAAACTTCCAATTGAAGATTTGCTAAAGAAATGACGAAGGATTATCGTCCAATCAACCTTAGACCTCCATCAGAGGCAGCAAAACTACCAACTCAACTAACAGGCACAGAAGAATTCACGGAAGTGACTTATCGGTTTCAAAGTACATTCCAGAGATCGGGAAGTATGCATCTTTTCAACGTATTCATCTTATGATGTGATCAAGAAAATCCCAACAACCATTTTGGACATGCAACAATGAGAAACAAATCCATATTGATTCTTTTTCATTTGCTTTAAATGAACAGAAACTTTGGATTTTCTTCAATGAAGAACCATTTGCTACATGAATGATTGCTTCTCATATTAAATGAAATGATTGGATATAATCTTCATAATCCTCTATAATTATAAATAAAAAAATAGCCATTGCTAAGTTAACCTATTATCTCCCTCAAGACTTACTATTCAACATCTCAACAACCCAAACACGTATAATGAGTTCAGTCCACGTGAAGTCAACCCCCAAAGAGGGACAGATAATAAATAGGAGGACGGGGGGCGCGGGGGGTGCCAACCAACTTCTCCAAAATATCAAGAATAATTAAGACCCACTAGAGCACTCGTTAGTATGAAAATATAACAAAAAAAAAGAAAAAAAAGCCAGGAATTACTCAATCCCTGTTTGGATTCCACTTCAAGTCAATCACATGGAAGAATAAAAAATTACTCAGAATCCAGCTAAATTAACAAATTCCATCCCCAAGGGAAACAAAAGAGAACGAAAAATGAGTGTCAAAAATCAAAGGGAGAAAAGAAAAATGAAAAATGCAAGTAAACCCAAGAAAAAAAATAAAAAGAGAGAAAAGGAAAAAGATGGACATCAAACAGAACCACATACCACAGATCTTGATGGGAGCCTCCAGCTCAAGAAGATTGGGCTGTTCCAAGAAAATTTCTTTAGACTTCAAACAAAGCTGTCTGATCTCCGACTCGGAAAGCTGCACCTGTTTACCTGGTCTACCTCTAACCTCAAGCAAACGGTTGATTATACCATCAAGTGCCAAAGAATTCATCTTTCTTCCCTACTACAACTACAAATTATTTTTCTTTACAAAAATCTTGCATACACCACCACCACCGCGCACACACAAAAAGGAAAAAAAAAAAAGAAAAGGTACACGCAATTACAGTAAAGTTGACCAGAAGAATAACACATCAAGATTGATCATTTTGATCAAAGAAAAAATAAAGAAGGAAAAGTAGCAGGGAATAAAGTTAGTGGATTGTGGTGGAGTAATCTAATAATAAGCATTTGAAAGAAAACCAAATGAAAGGAGATAAAAAAAAAAAAAAGAAAAAAGATCGAATTTTGAATTAAAAGAAGAGAAGAGCATATGGAGAGCAAATTTTTGCTTTTGGAAAATGACCAAATGAGACAAGGGGTTGATGAATTACGGGCTCTTCCCTTTATATGTGAAGATCATTCAATTATCTTTAAAAAAAAAAAAAAAAAAAAAAGTGAAGATCATTCGTATCTGTCTATGTCTACGTAGACTCTGTGTTTTTTGTGCGTATTATGTGTCAGATGAATGGAAAAACCAAAGCAAATTGGGAGAAGAGAGAGAAGGAAGGCAAGGTGGGCACGGCCAGACTTGTGAGAGCGACAATTATATACTTCCAAAATGGAACTCGTAGTAAAGAATCAAGAGATTTTTTCAAGGTGAAGAGTAGTCTTTCATAGTAATCAACCCCCTCCATTTTTTTTTTTTTTTTTTTTTTTTTTTTTTTTTTTTTTTTTTCCATTCATTCTAAAAAAAATAAAAATAAAAATTAAATTGCAACTCTCTATACGTTGATCCTTTAATAATTATATCATTATTATATTTATAAAATTTTACTTTTTTCTTTTTTTTTTTTAAAAAAAAATTATTTAAACAACTATTCACCAAACATTTTTTTTTCATTTTCAAAGAAGTAAAAGTATTTTTTTTTTCAAAATAATTCAATCAAAATAAAAAAATCACTTTACTAAAATTTTGCACTAATTCAAATATAAGCTTAATCATTGAATATCAAATGAAAAATATTGAAGAAAAATGAACAATAAAACTTAATCTTTAAAAAGAAAAAAAAAAAAAAAAAAACTCTAAAGATACAAATTAAACACTTATCAACTAAAGGTACTTGTACAGTATTTAATAGTAAAAAGTAATTTATTTTTTTATAAAATTTAATTAGTACTGTTTTATTTACAACCATTTAAAATTTGAGATTGAACCTTTTCTCTAATATCATATTAATTTTTTTCTTCATATTATCAAAATATAAACAAAGAAAAACTAAATTTATACACTATTTTGATAATATATATATATATATATATATATATATATATATATATATTTCTTCTTTCTATTTTAAACTCTCAAATAATATATATTTATATATATATTTTTCTTCTCAATCTTACCTTAAAATTTTCCATTTTTTTTTTCTTTTCTTTGTCTCTCTAAACCCAAAGCACAACCAAAACTTATCTTTCAAATTATCAATTTACTGGCACCAAAAGGTTAAATAATAGTTTATCCTCTCCCATGGAAGAAGCTGTGACATGTCCATGAACAACTTAACTTCAATTCTTTCACTAGTAATTATTTTTTTCTTTTTCTTTTTTGTAAAATCTCTTAGCAGTTCTAATAAATTGGAAAATCCAAAAAGAAGAGGGGGGGGGGGGGGAATATTGATATATATGCCATCAAGATCTTGAGAGAATGAAGTGTTTGTGGTTTGATGGTGGACATTATAGAAAAATAGCTCTCTTTGTCACATTCTAATCACTACAAAGTGGTTTTCCCATTCTCATTATTAGTTTTCCTTTTTTATAATTTTATTCAAGAAAAAAGATTAATAACCTCTTTAAAAAATTTGGAGTTAGAACTTATCTTTTACAAGGGACCTATTCAATTTGAGTTGGAATTAGTCTGAATGTGGACATAGTTTAAAGGTGTCGCCCATAATTGAGACCCATTCAAGACACCTCATATACTAAGCAAAATAAAAAGATTAATAACCTCAAAAAAAAAAAAAAAAAAAAAAAAACAATGAATATCCAACCTAGGATAGGTATTGGTTAATTAAGGAATAGATGGTTCTAAGGTACATCTACCATATTTTTTCTTCAAGTTGACTCCACATATATATATATATATATATATATTATTTTCCCCTTAAAAATTTATCAAAAAAATAGTGCCCTTAGGTAGATTCCCAAGCTTTCTCATAAGTTATCAGCTAAAAAAAAAAGAAGAAAAAAGAAAGAATTCTTTGCTTTGGATGGTTGGTTTCCAACTATTAGAAAAAGATAGGTGGAAAACAAAAGGGATAATATAATTCACAAAAATTGCTTTACCAAAAGAATCTTTAATAAAATGTTGCCTTCCAAACAAGGCATCAATCCCAGCTAGGGTTCCTTTTTCAATTTTTTTTTTTTTTTTGTTCCCCATGGGAAAATGCTTCTCTTGACCCCCTTTAAAGAGGGTTTTTATATATCATTTGTATACAGGAGCTTGAAGGTGTGTTCCAAACCACCAATTTTAAAGAAATGAAATCAAATGAAGTTCCCTTTTTTTAAAAGGAAAAGAATATATATTAATTTTAAGTTTGATTTATGAGAGACAAATTGTAATCTTAATTATGAAAATATAAAATTTCAAGAGATAACTAAGAAAAAAAAAAAAGATTTATATAATAGATTTGTGACCACGGAAATAAATTTGGAAGGACTTGATGCGTAACAGTTTCATTACTATTTAAGATGTTATATCTTGACCTCACTATTGTTCTTTATTTTATAAAAGAAGACATGATCAAGAAGAATGCTTCTTTATTAGTGACATAGTAATTTTTAATTCATTGAAACACTCTCTCAATTTTTATCTGCTGAACTACATCAACATATGATTAGCTATGGTTACATTTCATTAGTTAATTTTTATTATTATTTTTTTGTTGAAAATTTTGAAGCGTTATTGCCTCTAATATATCTCAAACTCATGAATTTTTTTAATTATAAATAAAATTACTATCCATTGAACTATGCCCTCTTAACAATTTTTATTAACTATTTAATTAATTTTAAAATTTTTATTCTTTAAAAAATTATAAGTAAATATATTATTTTTATATTTAAATGTTATGGGTTTAAGTTAAAAAATTAATAATATTATTATTATATTATTATTCGACAAATAAGAATTATATTTTTCTAATTTATATTCATATACTCACATAATTTTTTAAAATACTTTTACAAGACATTGTTTAAGACACTAATAAAGTTTAAACACATGTCATTTTAATTAACTTGAATGTTGTTAATTTTTGTTAAATCAATATTTATAACTTTTTAATGAAATAAAATTTACAAAAATAATTTTATTTTTTTTAGATTAATGAATTTTTTTTTATATATAATTTTTAATATAATTATCATTTTTATTTTATAAAAAAGTTATAAATATGTCTAGAAGGCTTAGCTCAAGAGTGGTAACAACCTTAAAAGATCGTGAGTTTGACCGATGTAAAAAATCCTTAAAATTTTTTTAAAAAAATGTTATAAATATTAATTTAATGAAAATTAATAACATTAATTTTAAAATTAATTAAAATAAGAAATATTTAAATTTTATTAATATCTTAAACCGTATCTTATACAATTGTCTGAAGAAATCCTACGCTGCATAGAAAGAGTTAGAACTTCTCGAGATATAAATTTTATTTACTTAAAATACTAATTATCTTATAACTTGGGATTGGGTAATACTAACTTAAAATACTAATTATCTTCTGGGGCGGGCGGTGGGGGCCCTCAGGGCGTGGGTAACGCCTTTTTGCCAACCAAGAATTGCAAAACGAAAACCTATAGGCGCTTAGGCGAGTAGGACTGAAATCTGTCAGTCGTTATTTTGCTCTGAATAGAAAGATTCTTGATTTAGATTCCCGCAGGGTACACTAACTACGAGAATTAAATCCTTTGTCCGAAAGTTTAGATGGGAAGCAGAAGTGGCAATGATGTTAAGTACAGAAACCCATGTCTGACAATGCATCAGCCATGGGCTTCTTTGCTTGTTCATGGTATCAAGCGCGTTGAAGGAAGATCTTGGCCTGCCCCTATAAGAGGTAGTTCAAATCGATCCTTGTTATCTTGTGAATTTTTATTTTTTTTCTTTTCATGTTCTTTTTACTAGGGATTTATGTAAAATTGAATTTCTTATAATTTTATTTGGATTTTAGAAGTTAGAAAGTTTCTTTCTTTCTTCTTTTTTTTTTTTTTTTTTTTTTTGTTTGTTTTGTTGTATTTCTATAATTCATAATTTATTATACTGCAAAGCTTTTAGTTCAGAGTTTGATATGCATATGGGCATGTTTATAGAACTTGATCCCAGTTACTTCTGTGTTTTTGTTATGCTGCTTCTGTTATCTGGTTATTTTTGGACTATCACGTAAACGAAGCCAGCTTCAATTTGAACAATTGATGTGGGAAAGTTCTGGAAATTAAACTCAGGCAGTGTATGATTTGAGTAATGCCGAGTGTCTCCATAATTATTCTCAAAATTTGATCCCTGAGGCAGAACTAGAAAAACTATAGGCCATGTATAACGGGTAGTAGCTACCTGCAATTTTAGAAAAGTGGGTTGTTATCATTGTTTTTCTTGCTGATTTGTGACACCTTCTGACTATTGTTTGATGGATTGGACTGTTGAGCCTCTAATAGCAAATTAGGAAGCAAAATTGGCCTAATGGATGCAGGTCATGATATAACTTATCCGAGAGGGAAGTAAAAGATGCAAGAAAAATATGGAGGGCTTTGAAATCTGTTATTTTCCTTCGGTTATGATTCTTGTTTATATCTTAGATTTCATTAGTCTTCTGGCAACTGAAATAACACTGTACCATGAAGTTGAAATGATTAATAGAGTGCCTTCTTCCATATAACTAATTTACTCCAACAGACTTGAGTATGTCCAGTTTTTCCAAATTTGTGGAATAATCACTACTAGAGCAATAGAATACATATATTTGTAACAAATCTTTATTAACACTGTAAGTATTTTTTCATCAATTGTAGGATAATTTGCTCTTCATGAATATCCTTGTATATTTCTTGTTAAACTTTACACATGAATATTGAAACTTTTAAAAGATTTTAGAAGTAAAATTAAGTATTCTTAACTTATCTTCTCATTAACATCCTTTATATGTATACTAGTTTCTTTAGCATCATCAAAATATCTGATACTTTTGATTTTGGACAATGTTATTATGTTTTTCTCTGTGGTTACTTATCCTTGTGAAGGACGTCTTTGGATTCATGCTGCTAGTAAGATCCCAGAACCTGATACAATTAAAGCAATGGAAGATTTCTACCGGGAAATATATGCAGTGAATGGCATAACAGATATCAAATTCCCAGAGCACTATCCTGTTTCAAGACTACTAGGTTTCAAATCCTTCTCATCTGTCATTATATCATTTATGATGTCCTTATGGATTTCTACCTTCAAAATTGACTCATGGGCTTCTTGGATTATGCATGAACAATTTATGAGTTGGATTGACCCAAATGAGCAAGCTTTATATTCATTCTATGAAGTCACTCTTTCAAAGAATCTTTTCTTTTGTCTTATGTCACTGCTTTGTTATTGTCGAGTTGAAGTGTGTATGAGTAGAGATGCTGGAAATCTTTATCCTGAAAGGAAAAATGAGTTTTGCGCCTCTGGGCGGTAGGCCTCCTATGATTTGAAAGTAGGAAAAATGACTCATCCTTTGTTGCATCTGGCAAGAGCTGGTGAAGAAATACCTCTATCTTTTGATGAAACTCCAGTCATTACTTTGTTTCTCTTCTTTTACATCAATGGGTTCCCGCCCTTTTGTTTGAACTATCTTTATTTGTGCTGAACCATTAGCAGAATTGGTCCTGTTTCACATTGCCACTGCTGTGGGCATTGGTTTATATAAAGAATTATGAATGAGATTCTGGCCCCCTATTCACCACTCATTATGGATGAACTATAATGTACACTCAGGTTCAGTTTCTGCTTCTTGTAGTTGGTTTATATGTTTCAGAAACTATGGCAAGAGTTGGGGTTTGGGGGGTTGTAGTGAAGAAGAGAGATGGGGAGCTAGTTTTTTCATTGTAGTCTTGGCAAAATAAAATTATTAATAGTATCCATTTGATTGACTTCCTCTTGCATCAGAACATATTTTCGTCAGAGTATCCATTTAATTCATGGGTTCATAGATGATTCATCTGTTGTATATTTTCTGGATGAATTGTTGTAGAAGGCCAAACATCTCTGCTGTCTTTATATTTTATATGTTGCATCTGATGTATGCACCGTTGGTGGGCTGACCTTTGCTTCAGATTTAATTGATTTACTCATTATTTTTTGTTCTTCTCATGAAGTTGATACTTCATTATTGGTCTGATTAGCCTTCATAATTGCTTGTCATAAGCAATCAATTAATAGATGATGCCATGGAATTCATTTTTTGAACCCTGAATTCTTGGATTAAACCTCATTTGCAACTAATAAAGTTTTGACATTCTTTTTGAAAGTTATGTAACTCCAAATACATGATCTTATGAATACTCCATCTTTTCACAGGTTGTGTTGAAGTGGTTGGATGTATTAAACGGGATGAGCTAGTATCCTGGGAGGAGGTTCCTGAAGGGGTGATTGCTTTGACATTTAATTTCTCTTACTCTTCACATATATTATTTTGACTGAGAGGTCCTGTAGTTATTCAGTATTAGTACTCGGTGGTGGTTTTACTTTTATTAATGTGAACTGTTGTTTTACAGGCCAGACTCGAAGGGCAAACAGAGTTTTGCTGGCTTTGTGAGCAACCACAGGTCTCTAGTGTCCATTCTAACTAATCAGCTATTGATTTGCATTTCTTTGACATTTCCAAAAATTTTACAGGAAACTCACATCTTGAATATTGCAGAAACTTATAGTTCCCTTTGAGATGCGAGGCTACCAAGGAGTTTACAACTTGGAGAGGAAGGTACATGAACAACTAATGAAGGAATTCATCTCATTTTTAAGTAACAAACTGATTCAACTCTTGTTCTTTCCAACTTCGGTGATGTATGATATTTCTTCTCTTGCAACTTTTGCCATTTTGTACTTCCGTAGATATTTGATGCTGCCATTAGAGGTCTTTCCCCTGTCACCTCTCCATTGCCAGTCAAATTCCCACTTCCAGATCCACAAGATCGTTATTCTCTGAAGCCAGGGTCAGTACTTGTCTGCGCACCATCAAATGCTGCTGGTTCATCTGTGCCAAAGAAATCTGCTAGCCTTACTGCAGCCATTGCCGGTGCACGTGCAGCTGCTACACAATTCTCAAAGGGGAACAACTTCCAGCCTACGGCAACTGTAGCTGATAACCCAATCTCCTCAAGAACAAGGAATAAATCAAAGGATGACATTGGCTTTGCTAGGAGTATACGATAAGTCAATATCTGAATTTGATTAGAGTTATTCAGTGGGTTTGCCAGTGTGTAAATAGATATTTGTCTTAAGAAGGACAACTGCCACGAGGTTATAGGTAATAAGACGATTTGGAAAATAATTATAATTTTGCATAATATTAAACGTCATTGGTACACATTAGAACAAATCTACATATACATACATATATATACACATGAAAGAATTATTCAAACCTTTAACATTGTTAGATGGTAAACTACTACTTGCAATTCGTGTTAAACACAGATTGATTAACCGAAGCAATAGTTGTTGGGGGTATAATAATTGAAATAGCCTGTTCATTTTTTTTTTGAAGTCTGCAGAATTGTCTGATAGCAATCATGGCGATAAGGACTGGAAAATATCAGAAAAAGGGATATACTTTACTCGTGGCTGATGTTTTCACTCACGCCATCTATAAAACCGCCACAATATCCTATTTTAGTTTTCTTCTCATCAAACCTTCCAATCATTTTGATCTCTCTCTACAGCAAGTTTTCTTAGTTCTTTCTTCCAAGGTTTGATCATTAATATTAATATCAACATGGGTATCAAAACCTATGCTCAGGACTATGAAACTCCCGTGG
This sequence comes from Marsdenia floribunda, assembly GCA_035583425.1. NCBI lineage: Eukaryota > Viridiplantae > Streptophyta > Magnoliopsida > Gentianales > Apocynaceae > Marsdenia > Marsdenia floribunda. The sequence goes on along the minus strand of JAXGGT010000035.1, from coordinate 3,540,448 downwards.
ATCCTGGCAGGATGTTCCAAGCTTTAGTTACTGATGCAGACTCCATCATACCGCAGCTGATGCCTGACTCCGTCAAGAGAATTGAAAAAGAAGCTGGAAGTATCATCATCACACAACTCACCGATGGTCAGTGCTGTAGTATATATATATACAGAATACACACACACACACACACATATATATCGATTTCTAGTTGGAGTTTTCTTGATAAAGAACTTATTTTTAGGATTTTCAGTATATATAAATTCGAAGCTGTTTTATTTGTTTGAAACTTTTAGATCGATGTAAATGGAATTGAATATTAATTATCTTGATTTAAGCTTAATTTAATGGCGTTGCTATTTGCTCCTTCTGGTATCAGGTTCCATTGTGAAGCACAAGATTGATGCCATTGACACTGAGGAACTCACCTACAAGTATACATTACTAGAAGGAGAAATAATAAACGGCAAATGTGATTCGATTACGTACGAGGTGAAATTCGAAGCTTCAGACAGTGGAGGATGCATTATCAGGATGAAGGGCGGGTGCTGCACCAAAGGAACTGCTCCATGCGAGGCTGATCTCGATGCAGACAAAGCCAGTTATTTGGGACTTTACAGGGTTGTCGAGACCTATCTTCTCTCAAACCCTGTCACTGCCAGTGCCTGAAGTATAGGTTCCCGGTGCCGATGGTTTGAATAAATTAATGGGGAATCGATTTGCACCGGACATTTTTCTTCTGTTTTTTTTTTTTTATTTTTTTATTTTTTATGGTTAATGATGAACTGTCTTTTGTAACATGTTGTTTATGTTGTTCATCCACTGTATAAAAAATATCTATATCTAATATCTAATCTAATCTAATATATATATATATATATATATTATATACCCTATAAAAGTGTGAAGGGTTTCTTCCTTTTTTGTGAAGACTAATATACCCTTCACACTATAAATGATATTAT
>JAXGGT010000035.1:3520283-3539401 GCA_035583425.1 Marsdenia floribunda | reverse complement strand
AATATATTCAAAAAAAAATTTTGGGACCAAAGTTACCAAAACCTCAAATGTTTGGGACTAAACATGCCAATCTTCCTTATTAGAACACTATATTTGTATATAATATTCTTTTCTTTCTTTCTTTCTTTCTCTTTTCTCTTGATTTTCTTCTTTCCATATTCCTTTTCTTTTCACACCTTACTATGTATTTTCTTATCCCTCTTTATATAGGAAACCCACATACTATGTTGTTACAAAATGGAGTTAATGTAAGATAATCTCTTATATTATGATATAAGGATTAATGTAAGATGAATTTACACTAAATGAAAATAAGAGTTCAATTAAAACCCTATCTTTTATCTTATCTTAAGAGAGAGATCCACAATTAGTATACATATATATTATGTATATTTCATAACACTCCACCTTGGATATCCATTACATAAAGAATATTTGTAGTGCTACCATATGTAAATAGATAGTCAATTTGATAACGTGTTTTATGTGAATTAGATAAATAACTTGCATCTACATAACCAAATGAACATATGACTAGTTTTGTTTGAATAAAATAATCTGAGATTAATTGTCCCTTGAAGATATCTCAAGACATGTTTAATGTCATTCCAAAGCCTTTGAGTTGAACAAGAGCTAAATCTTGCTAATAAATGTACAAAAAATGCTATGTCACGTCGTGTGTTATTAGCAAGATACTTCAGTGCACCAATGACAGTAAAATATGGTATTTCTAGACCAATTAGTTTTTCATCATCTTCCCTTGATCGGAAAGTATCTTTATTCATATCAATGATCAAACGACCATTGGAATGCTCAAATGATGTGCTTTGTCCATGTAAAATATTTTCAAGAATTTTGTTGTATATGTTGACTGATGAAGAAAAACTCCATGTTCAACAGGGTCAATTTGTAAACTAAGGCAAAACTTTGTTCTACCAAAATCTTTAACTTCAAATTCTTGTTTCAAACAATGTTTTTCCTCTTAGAGCTCTTTTGAAGTTCCAATAAGATTGATATCATCAACATATACAGCAAGTATCACAATTCCAATTCCAATTTTTTAAATAAAAACACATAGACATATTAGGTCATTTTATACCCAATTTTCAACAAGTATTCAGTGAGACGATTATACCATATGCGTCCAAACTATTTCAAGCCATACAATGATTTCTATAATTTAATAGAATAATTTCCACAAGAATTAGAATTATTTACTTCAGGCATATTAAATCCTTATGGATCTTCATATGAATATCATTGTCTAGGCTTTCATATAAGTAAGCACTAACTATATCTATAAGATACATATCAACCTTTTCATGTATTTCTAGATGAGATAGATGGTAGTTTTCTAGTAATAATTACTTACCCGATGTATTCTTAGTAATGCATAGATACTTAGAGTCATTTTCTTCCAATGTTTCAATATGATATCCATTCTTTCGAATATCTTTAAAATTCAATAAATTTCTTCGAGATTTTAAGGAAAATAATGTTTTGTGCATAACAATTGTTGTTCCTTTTGGTAACGATATACTAGCTCTCTCAGAACTTTCAATTAATATTGCACTACCATTTATTTTATTAACATTTGTTTCTCCCATATTTAGATGAGAAAAATATGATATTTTAAAGGGCAAAAAAAATCTCAATAACACCTAAACTTTATCAAAGTCTAACTTTAGGACCTGAACTTTTTTTTTGTTCATTTTTAACACTCATACTTTTTTTTGTACAAATCTTACACTTCCGTTCATTGATCGTTAAGTATTGTTTGACCATTAAATGTTAGGGTTATTTTTGTCTTCATTTAACGGTTATTTTTGTCTTTTTTCTTTTTTTTTTTTAAATTAAAATTTTTTTTTCTTCCTTAACTTCTCTCTCCCATCTATACAAAAATTTATTCATCATCATCCTCTTTTTCTTTGTAGAATTGTTCATGTTCTCTGTTGAATTCTTCTTCTTTACTTTCTTAGTCTTCTTTCAATGTTTTTCAATCTTTCATTGTTATATGATCTTTAATAGATTTTGTGGAAGGTGGGTTTCTATTCTTCTTCATCATATTTTTTTTCCTCGTCGTCTTGTCTTCTTCTTTTTCTTTCCAAAATTCATCAGATCTGGAATGGGTTGCACCGTTTTCTTCAAATCTTCATCATATTTCAAATTTTAAAGTGAGTTGTAGAGATCTTCTTAATATTTGATATGGTTGGGAATGAGTGCAAAGATATGTATATCTGTGGGATCCTTCTTCTTCGTCAATTTTTTCTTCTTCAAATTTCGTCAGATCTGGAATGGGTTGCACAGATTTTGTTCAATATTTTTTTATCTTTCAAAATTTTAAAGTGAGTTGTAGAGATCTTAATCCTTGATATCGTTGGGAATAGGTTGCAAAGATAAGTATATCGGTGGGTTCTTCTTTTTCGTCGTCAATTTTTTTTTTTCTTCCTTCAAATTTCGTCAGATCTTGAATGGATCATATAAATTTGCTTCAAATCTTCTTCATCTTTAAAATTTTTAAAGTAAGTTGAAGAGATTTTCTCAATCTTTGATATCATTAGGAATGGGTTGCACAGTTATGTAAATTAATGGGTTCTTCTTTTTCTTTGTCACATTTTTTTCTTCTTCTTCAAATTTCGTTAGATCTGGAGCAAATTGGAGTGGATTACAAGAAAGATATATATATATATATATATATATATTATTTAAAATATTTGTAATGTCTACAGATCTTTTCAAATCTATACAAATCTTTTTTAAAATTTTAGAAATCTTTTTAATAACATATTATTTTTGTGATTTGATTTTTGGGTTGAAATTCATTTTTTTTCCTTTTTCTTCTTTTACAAATAAAATTGATGTACTAATTATATATACATTTGAATAGATTGTATCAAATCCCTTTGAATAGATTATGAAGAATTTTGATAAATTTAATGGGAGAAGAAAAAATAAAGAAAAGGAAGAAAAATATTTAATGGTCAAACAACACTTAACGGTTAAAATTGATAGAAGTGCAAGATTTGTACAAAAAAAAAAAAAAAAGTTCGAGTGTCAAAGTTGAACCAAAAAAAGTTCATGTGCTAAAGTTGGACTTTGATAAAGTTCAGTGTTATTGGAATTTTTTGCCGTATTTTAAATGATCAATTCCTCTTTTAAATATCACATCCAAACAAGTAATATATCAAAATTGACATTTTAAAAATCTTTGACAATATTAATATATCTTTATATATATATGAAATATAGATAATATTTTTTAATCTCTAATATATTTAGATAGTTAATATATATATATATATATATATATATATATATATATATTTATTTATTTATTTATTGAAAGTTCTGTTAAGTTTAAACATAATATAAATTATATTCATAAAAGAACATAAAAACTTATCAAAAAAAAAAAAGAAGAACATAAAGACTTGCAACTTCAAGTGCATATTGCACTTTTAGAAGGAGGACCATCTTTTTGTTATCAAATATTTCTTTTAGATTATACCACAAAATTAGTGGATCTTTTACGATAAAATATTTTACCATAAGGAGAATCAATAGTTCGATCTTATGATTGTAATATATAATTTTGTATAATAGCGTCTGTAGACCCATTATCGCTAAATGCAGTTCAACATCTAATATTTAAGATAAATAATTTTTTTCAGTAATAACGAGAGCAATAAATTAAAATTTGGTAAGATTAGCCATACTAGGATAAATTTAAATAGAAAGAAAATATATGTCTTGACTTTATATTATAACCTCAGAAATTGAAACTCTGTTGATAGAGTCTCGTGCTCATTTCTTGTTGTAAAATTTATTTGAATATATAGATATTATAATAATAGTAATAATAATAGAAGTAATAAAACTTAGAAAATAAATATAAGAAAAATAAGGAAGTTATTAGAACCCTATATTTGTATATAATATTCTTTCTCTCTTTCTCTTTTCTCCTTCTTTTGTTCTTCCCATATTCCTTTTTCTTTTCACACCTTACTTTGTATTTTTTTTCATCCCTCTTTATATAGGAAACTCAAACACTATGTTGTTACAAAATGGAGTTAATGTACAATGATGTGTTACATTATGATATAAGTGTTAATGTAAGATGAACTTACACTAAATGAAGATAAGATTTAATTAAAACTCTATCTTTTATTTATCTTAAGGGTGGGAGGGGTTATGGATATTCACATTTGTATTTTTCATAACAAAGTCATTAATAATAATAATAATCAATATAGTAACAAGTAAAAGAAGACAAGAAATAGGAAAGACAATTAAAATTGTTCACTAAAAAACAAAAAGATAATTAAAATCGTATTTGATCGAAAACCGATATTTTAACCTTATTTTGATCATAAAATTCTCAATTTGACTAGGTATTGAAATGATGATTTTTCCGAAATTAAAATAGGGGATGAACATCTACATCCTCATTCCTACTCCCTAAATTATATATTTGTAAGAGATGAATCATGATAATTATTTTAATAAGTACTAAATTACATGCAAATAAATAAAATATTAACCATATCATATATTTTCTTAATTTATAATATATATACATAATCGTAACAATAGTAATTATTAATTTTTTTGTAAAAGTGAAACATAAAAAAGTATTTGACAAATACTTTATTTTTTATTTTACAAAATTTATTCAATAATTTATATTGAAACTTTAATTTTTTTAAAAAAATGAAAATTTTTATAAGAATAATATATGGTGAAAAATTTAGGTTGAGAATGGAAAATACATGTGGGAATTAAGGATAGAAATAATAAAAAAAAATCTTGCAAAACTTCTAGTCAGTTATTATCCTTAATGTCCTTTTGTTTAAAAAGAAACAAAAAGTAAAGAAAAATGAAAATACATATACACAAACACATACATATATCAAGGGTTGTTTCGAATTCGAAATTGAAAATCAAAAGATCAAATTGAGATTATTATATAAGGGTATCTGAGTCATTTTATCATTATTATTCAAAATTAACTTTAATTGACAATGATACCCCTGAGTCAAAATTTCAGAGTTCCCATTTCTAAGTTTGTGCATTTTTTTTTTTTCTTCAATTCTATGATTATATTGTAATGCCACTATTGAGTAACTTAAGAGGACCAAAATTCATGCAAAAAAAAAAACTTAAAAGAGGACCAACATTTTATATTTTTCTCCAGTACTTCCCCAAACTGCACCGTTTTGGATTCTAAGATTACTAGAGTTAAAAACATTACTCTAGTTAACAAGTAACCACGGTTTGAATTTGGGAAAAGAAAAAAAAAATGTAATATAATGAAATAGTCCCATCATTAATTTACCATCTCACAAAACAATATTAAAGAAATATTACCTTAATTTTATTGAAGATAATCTTAATACATTTTAAGAACCTCAGTCTGAACAAAATAGCAAAGAAAGCACCATACTAATGTAACATACATGCTTTAAAAACCAAAAAGACGTCAATCAAAAACAGCCAGTTTCTGATACTCTTTACCAGCAATGGAAAGCTCCATGACCTGCTCAGGGTTAACTATGCCTCCTTCCTCCAAGAACAATGTCAAAAGGTTCTTGGAGAACCCACTGACGAGCGCCACACCACTCTGCTTTTCCGTAACCGGAGTAGCCTTTGAATCTCTTAAGTTCCAGAACACAATTTCCGGCACACTTCCGTAACCGTTCCCATTGAATTTCCTTTGAATCGCTTGGTAATCTGTCTCCCACGGGTTCCTTGATGCTCTATTGAATTCCATGTCGCTGAACACAAACACCCTCTTTATCAATGCTTCTTCCTTCAGTTTACCTTCAACAGCTACCTCCAAAATCCTATCAAACACCCCTTGGAAATTTGTGCTCATACCCCAATTCATCTCTCTCACGAACCTAGATTTCTCCACTAGCGTTTCCCCCTCGACCCTATGAAGCTCTGGATTGTCACTGAATGTGATCAACTTGCCTTTCCATGGTTCCTCACTTAATTCAGAAACTAATATGCCCAGAGCTACACATACTTCCATTGGAATCCCAGACATACTGCCCGAAACATCACACACCGCAATGCAATTGTTCAATTTCCCTTTCTTAGCCATATCTTCAACCATTCTTTTCCATTGTAGCTCTGCAACAACTTCGCCACCATCTTCGTCGTCCATCATTGCCGCCTGAATAATCTCGTGCGGAAGCAAAGCTCCTGCTGCGATTTTAGCCTTCCCACTCTTTACATCTTGAAGATACTCCTGAAACCTTTGCCCATCGTGTTTCTGAAAGTGGGCCTTGTAATTCTTCATCGCCACAGAGGCAACCCTGTTCTAGGGAAGCGAATCCCATTTGTTTGCACTCATGTAAACCTCAGGCAACTGCAAGGCCTTTCGTAAAGGTACGAGAATTTCTTTCCTTAACCTGTCTCTCGCCCTATAAACATAATGTCTCTGTTCCATTCCCTCGTATTCTGAATATTCGTCAATCGGAAACATTTTTCTTGCGACGCTTTCGCATATTAGAGTGGCCTTATCGTATGAAGAATCGACTTTTGGACACCATTTTGCAGCCAAACTTATCTTACCAAGATCCCCAGCATTCAAATTTTCAACATCAACCTTCAAAAGCTCCGTGAAGAAATCAGATATGGCCTCGTGCAGGGACCTAAAATTCTCATCAGATCTGTATCTCAGCAAGGCTCTTTTGGCTTTATTAAGTTCCTTTTCCTTCCTGAGAGCCCTTGCCTTCTCTGCTTCCAACTTAATTTCCTCCAAACTCTTCACTACTTTCTGCTTTATCTGTCCCTGATCTTTTCCCTCCCTCCTTTTTTTCCTGCCATTCCGGACTCTCCCTCCTCGTCCTGATTTATCCTGCCGATCCTTTTTCTCACTTTCTCTTATCAAAGGCCCTTCAAGGATCCTATAGAGAATTTCGAGGAAATCCTTAAAGTACCCAAATTCAGCAAGTGCCTTAACATTACCCGCTAAAGTTTTCGGATGGTAGGAATGGAGCCAAAGCGCCGCCGTGTAGAACCCTTCTTTATCAGACTTCCCAGTACCTCTGACGCCCCGCAAATTGCAGATTAATTTCAACGCCATCAAAGGGTCATGTGCCCAAGCTAACTCCAAACGCGCGATCAGAATTTCTCGCGGGGTATCCGGGACGATGTGAAAGAAAAAGTCCAGACATGGATTTCCGGTGGAGAGAAAAGTCGGAGACAAGTTCTCGGTGAGACCCATCAGGGGACGACCGTCAGAAGATTCGAGAGCAAGAAGGGAGGGATTATCATCCGGGGATGGCTGATTATCAGTAGTGCTCGTGTTTGACTCAACCGGAACTGCAACGGTTGTTGCTCTGCCCAGAGTGGTGATCGTTGGCGATGCATAGAGCTCCGGTGGACCAAAGAAGGCGGCTGGTGGTAGCCATCGTCCGTTGGGGTTTTAGGATCAGGGCTTCGATCGATATATGTACATATATATAAAAGGAAGACCACTTTGTGGCCCAATAGGGCTCTGGCCCATGATCAGTTTCGCTTTAGTTTAAAGAAAATTGTGCTTTGTCGAATCACTTAGGCAAATTCGTGGATTTAGTCCTTAAGCTATTTTTGACTGACTAATTTCTTCTTCTTTTTTTTCTAAATTTTAAGATGATTTTATCACTAAATTATTTTCGGATTAACAATTTCCCGGTTAATTAATAAGTTGTCAGTCACCAATTATGTTTAAAAATGGTATAATTTAATAGAAAAGGGTAAAAAATTAAATTTTAAGTTAAGATTTATATTATCTTTAACTTAATCATGTTTTAATGCTAAGTTAATTAATTAATTTAATTTTTATTTTCCATTTCCACTTTACCCATCATATTCGTTTCTTGTTCTTGCATTCAACTAGGGGGGAAAAAAAAGAATGGAGGAAAGGCAAAGCAGTGAATGGAAAGCTGGAGAAAGACTAAATATATATGAGGAAAAGGTTTTCTCCGACAGGCTTCAAATTTCGTTAGTTTTTGTTAGATTTTGAAGGAACTTTGATATGTTTATGTGGGGCAATTTGATAGCTTTATTGATATTTGGTCATTTCTTAATTTAATTTTTCTCCCAAATTTTTCTTTGCCTATTTATTGGATTTGGGAGATGAGCTATGGTTAGTAAGGATTTGTAAATATTAAATTTTTTTTAGCTCAATTTTGGTCGGTTTTTTTTTTTTTTTAAGAATATTAATGCTACATTGCAAGTATTCAATTTATGAAAGTAATAAAAATATTGATTTAATAAAGATTATTATTTAACTGATACATTTTTTTTAATTTATATTTAAATTAAACAAAAAATATTACAGTTGGATTTGATTAATTGTTGAGTCTGGATTTTCGTGGATGTTGATGATGATGATGCTTTTATTTTTACGTCCAAGGAACTTTTTGTAGCGGAGAATAGAAATAATCAACAAAAACAGAGAACATCCCAAAAACAGAAGGAAAAAAAAAAAAAGGAGAGAGAGAGGAAAAATGTGTTGTGAATAGAATTAATATTAATTCCATTTACTAAGTTGTTCGAGTTTTGCGTTTCAAAGTAGTTATAATTATAGTTGTAGATTGGATCGCTGTCTGGCAACTCCTTCTTGGTGCTCTTTATTTCCTGAGTATAATGTAAAACACAAGGGTGCTGGGTTTTCAGATCATATGGCTATTCTATTGACGTTTGTTTCCACTTCGGCGTCTTACTCTCCACACCAACCGCGATCACGCCCCTTTGAACCATTTTGGTCGACGCATGAAAGCTTTGAGACCCAATTTGCTTCATTATGGTCTGATGTGTATTTGAGGAATGGATCGGCTGTCTCTGCACACATTAATTCTGTCCGTGACAACTTGCATGTGTGGCATCAATCTCACTTTGGAGTGTTACCCAGACAGATCAAGAAGATCCGTGCTCAACTTGGTTCATTATGGAAACAGGCTTCTTATGATCCGGCTGAGGAGCTTCAATTGACCAAGAAACTGGAGGATTTGTTAGATAAGGAGGAAATGTATTGGCGACAGCGCAGTCGAGCAGAATGGATCCAATCTGGTGACCGAAACACCAGTTACTTTCACCATAAGGCGGGGCAGCGGAGGCAGCGCAATTAGATAAAAAAAATCACCCGAGCGGGTGGTGTTGAGGTCACTGAATTAAAGGCTATTCAAAATACTGCTGTCCAGTATTTTATGATCTCTTTACCTCTCAAGGCCCGCGAGATCTACTTATGGAGGATTTTCAGACATCCCATTTAACTACTGCTCAACAGAATTTTCTCATTCGACCCATTTCGAAAGAGGAAGTGGATGCTGCTCTTAACCAATTGCCTAACACTAAAGCCCTAGGGCCGGATGGTATACATGGAGTCTTTCTAAAAAAAAGGATGGCAGGTGATGAAACATGCTGTGATTGATTTTATTAAAAGGTTTTTCGACAATAATGCTACTCTTGGTGACTTAAACCACACTTTTCTTGTTCTTATTCCAAAGGTCAAGACCATGACTGATTTCCGGTCTATTAGTCTATGCAATATTGTGTATAAACTCATTTCAAAGGTGTTAAGTAATAGACTAAAACATGTTTTACCTTCAGTTATTGATGCCTCTCAATCGGCTTTTGTTCCTGGTCGCTTGATTACTGATAATGCTATCATTGCTTTTGAAAGTTCTCATAATATGCAGTCTTCCCGCTCTTCTTCCTCATCTCAGCTGGCTCTCAAATTGGATATGCAAAAAGCATATGACAGGGTTGAATGAGATTTTCTTTATAAGATGATGAGTTTAATGCACTTTCCGAGAATGTTCGTCAATTGGGTGATGCATTGTGTAACATCTGTCTCTTTCTCGGTGCTCATTAATGGTAAGCCTTCTGTGTGCTTCCGACAATCCAGGGGCTTAAGACAGGGCGATCCATGCCTTTTCTCTTTATTTTATGTGCTGAAGGTTTGTCTTCTATGCTCCGTGTGGCTGAAAGAAATCGCCTCATCACTGGTATGCACTTTGGTTCTAATCAGTTATCCATTTCGCACCTCTTATTTGCTGATGATTCTTTAATCTTTGCTAAGGCATCTTCAACAGAGGTGGATACTCTAATGAATATCTTATCTCGGTATGAGAAGCTTTCTGGACATAAGGTGAATTTCCAAAAATCCTCAATTTTTTTCTCTAAGGGAGCATCTGTTGAAGTCCAGGACTAGCTCACTTCCAAATTACAAGTTAAGTGTGGCACAGAGGACAACATTTATCTTAGAATGCCCTTGTTGATTGGGCGTTCAAAAACTAAGTTTTTCTCTACCTTAACGGACCGTATTTGGAAACGGTTGTGGGGTTGGAAAGAGAAATTCTTATCTAGTGCAGGAAAAAGAGGTCCTTATAAAGTCTTTGATTCAGACTATCCCTAGCTATGTTATGCAATGTTATCTTATTCCGAAAAAAAAAAAAAAAAAAAAAAAATCTGTGCTATAATAGTCTCTCCTGTTCGACATTTCTGGTGGGGTGGTTCTGGGGCAAAGCACAAAATGGCTTGGTGCAGTTGGGCTAATCTCTACAGACCTCACAATTTTAATCTGGCTCTTTTAGCAAAACAAAGTTAGCCGCGTCTCAAAAACCCCCAATCGTTGGTGGCTCGAGTCTTGCAGGCCAAATATCACCCTCAGGTTCCTTTTCTGGCCGCTTCTGTCAAGCCCTCTTGCAGCTTTGTTTGGCGAAGCATTATGGCAGGTTCTTCCTTATTGAAAGAAGGGCTCAGGTTTCGGACTGGGGATGGTCACACGGTGAGAATTTGGGAGGATAAATGGTTTCCTAACACACCTGGTATGCGTCCTTTACGCAGCTTAGCGGTGGCTCCTCATTTACAATGGGTGTCGGACCTCATTCATCCTCACACTCATAGCTGGAATTTGCCATTACTAAAGTCTTGTCTGTTGCCATCTGATGTTGACAACGTTCTATCTATCCCATTATGTCCAGCTCCTGCAGTTGACACCCTCATCTGGCATTGGACTGCCACCGGTGTTTATACAGTTCAATCAGGACATTGGCTCGCTGATCGTCGTCACTGGGTAGAACGGGGCCTTCCATCCTCCTCCTTGCCCAAATTGAACCAGACTTTTTGGAGGAAACTATGGAAATTGCGAGTCTTTCCTCGCATTCATCATTTTATGTGGAGAGCTTGTACTGGCATTCTAGTTACGTAGGATCTTATTCCACGGAGGCTCCGAGGTGATCCCAGATGTCCTCTCAGTGGGTTTTCGTCTGATTCAACTTCCCATGCTCTTTTGTCTTGCTCTTTTGCTAAACAAGTTCGGAAATTAGTACCCTGGTACAATCTCAGACGTCTCCTGCCGGCTGGATCGTTTCTGGACCTCGTATGGTTTATTATGGAACACAAACCGTATCAGGATTTGGACCTCTTAGGCCATTTGGAATTTTCGGAACCAGCTTCTGTTTAATGACAATGGCTTATCTCTTGCTACTGCTATTCAGCGTTGTACTCAGTCCATCACTTTTGTGGCGGGATCTTGTCACTCCACACCTCCTGAATCCCCTCAACTTTGTTCTTTAGTTTCAAAGCCAGGGTTGTTGGGCAGTGCGAAGGTTTTCTTTGATGGTGCGCTAAGGAACAACCGTGCAGCTGTTGGGATTCTTCTTGTTAGTCCTACGGGGAACATTGTTGCTGCTTGTTCTAGCCCACTAGCTTTCCATTATTCTTCTGTTGAATTCATTGAAGCCTATGCTCTTCTGGTTGCTATTTGGGTGGTTGTTATCCGTGGTTTTAACGGGTCAGTTTTAAGGGTGACTGTCTCTCCCTTATTAATAAAGTTTTGTCTCCTCTGGGGGATCTATCTCCTTTAGGTCATATGGTTGCTTTGTTGAAAACCCTCTTGTTTTCGTTTGATGATTTTTTTGTTTCTTTTATTCCTAGACATTTCAATATGTCGGCTCACTGTTTGGCTTAGACATGGTTTTTCTGTTACTGGTTTCAGGGATTGGTTTCCATACTTTTTATGTTGATATCTCCTCTTAGTATAATTTTGTTTTTCCTCAAAAAAAATAAAAAATAAAAAGTAAAATTTGTTCTAACTCATTTATATTTGATTAAGGCTCATTTGTTTATTAAACAAACGAACTCATATATTTTTTCAAGCTTGATTATTATTCGAGCGTTAGCGAACAATTTATAATATTTTTATATTATATAAATTATTATATGTATTAATATTTTACCATTTAAATTTATATTTTTTATATTTTTTTTCAAAATATAATGCGTATTCAAGTTCAAATTAGAGTTCAAACTAATTCAAATTTAAACGAATATGATTTTCAAATTATACAAATAAATAATCAAACAAATTTGAATAAGATTTTAGGTTTGAAACATTAATCGAGCCTACTCGAACAGTGTTCTAATAATTAATCAAATCAAACTCAAATATGAGTTGTTCAGTTCGATTTGATTCGATTACAACTCTAGTTATAATTATCATTCCAAGTATATGGAATGTTCACCCCGAATATTCCAGTAATCAAAGAGTAGAGAGTTGTACGGAATCTCTAAGCTGCACCCATGCATGCAAGATGAAAATTAGAGTTGCAAATGAGTCAAATAGTTTACAAATAAAATTTATTTAAGTTCATTTGAAATTCAAATACTTTTTAAAATTCGTACTTTTTATAAATTTTAAAAATATAATTAGTATTTAAGTTGAAACTAAATTATATAAATAAATTCAAATAAGATTTTATATTTGAAATATTAATTAAACTTACTTAAACAGTGTTTAAATGTTAATCAAACAAAATCAAACATCAAATGTTCGATTTGATAATATTTCAAAAATTAATCAAATCAAACTTAATCATCAATTGTTTGGTTCAAATATAGCTCCAATGAACTCAGCTATAAAATACTATACCACTGACCATTGTTGTATCACACTACCTGCATCAGCTGATTTCGACGATTGGCAAGCTGAAATTGAAAAGATCACAAGGGCATTTTTCTTTTTTTTTCTTTTTTCTCTCTAAAGATCGATCTTAAATACCTTGAAAAACTAGTTCAAAGTGAAATCGATTCGCGTGAAGTATGCATGCAAATTTAAATATATATATATAAGACGGGGGCTTTTGTTAATAATTCTAGTAATTAATTAAGGTGGAATGGATAATGAAAAAAGGTAGTGCGAATGTTGATGGTCGAAGATGATACATCAAGTAAATTCTCGAGCTCCTGGACATTGTTGTTGTCATGACCGTAGCTGATGAACTTGCAAAACTAGCTGCAGTCTTGGATTTCCTCCTTGATGAGCTCAGTGTTAGTGGAGATGGCATTGGGACATGGTGAATATCCACTACCCTTTCGAGATATGTAAAGGTCACCCATGTCATTATCATCATCAAGAAGATAATTGAATGAGATAATTTTGTAGTATTTATAAGACACTTAAAAACTTAAGTGATTATTATTATTTCTCATTGTTATTATTATTATTTTTTTTTCTGAAATTGCAGCCAAAAGTTAAAACTGGGCTGATGGTTAAACTCAAGTTCCAGTCCCAAATGTTAAGTTTTGGCCCAATATTTATTCTAAGATGCTTGGGTAAAGTTGGAGTTGTTTTCATAATCCAACCCAACCCCGTACAACAAAATATTTACGAGTTTTTTTTTTTTTTCTTCTTCCTTTTTTCAATTTGTTATCTTATAAAATCATAATAGTATTTTTTTCAATATTTTTTAATTAATATTTAATAACTCATAATTTTTAATTATTCTTTATTAGAAGATGTAAAATTAAACACCAAAAAAAAAAAATGATTAAGAGTATTTACTTAAATGATTGTAAAAATTTATAGAATGAATAAGTTGATATACAATTCCACTCTATTTCCAATTCTATAACTAACCAGCGGTAAAGGTTATGTTTCAGGGTTTTCAGCAAACTCCCCATCGAAAACCTGAACAAAACCTCTTAAATCTAGTCGCCCTTACTCTCAAATGGGCTACAAAACTATACTTCAAATTTCGTTCCTTTATACAAATAAACACACACCCCAAAAAAAGGAATAATAATAATAATAATGACAATAATACTCCAAGCACAGACAAGTATTACGACAAGAAAAAAAAGGGAAAAAATCTTTACCTCTTGTGAAGTAATGATAGCCGTAATGTGTTGCAAAGGAATGAAAAGTAATGTTGATTTTTGGAAAGAGAATTAACGAGAAGTAAAAAGAAGAAAAAGGAATTTCAACAACGTAAGATCCTAAAAATAAGGAGATGACTCCCACTACAAAAAGTAATCTCCCCATTACAGAAAATAATTATTAAATAACGTAAAAAATAAATATAAATCATATTTATCTCTCCTCTCTGATATAAATAATAATAATAATAGCTAAATAATATTTAGCTACATAACAATTCTTATTGCAAATTGAACTTAACAAGTTCAATTTAGAGAATTATAATGACACTCCTCTCTTCCCTACAACTCTTGTTCATTGCAAACTCCAATCATCTTCCTTAACTTAAGAAATATTGTTGCACTGAGAGGTTTAGTAAATATATCAGTAGCTTGATCCTGAGTTTTAGAACAAAGCAATTCTATCTCTCCATTTTCCACTAATTCTCACAGGAAAAAAAATCTGACATGAATATGCTTAGTTCTACCATGTGAAATTAGATTCTTCGATAGATTAATTGTTGAATTATTGTCACAATAAATCACAATTGATTCTTTCTGTTCAAAACTCATACCAGCAAGTATCCTCTTCATCCAAATTGCTTGACATCCACCAGAAGTTGCAACCACATACTCTATCTCAGTTGAAGAAAGCGTAACTATAGGTTGTTTCTTTGATGACCACGCTACTGCACTTGTTCCCAACTTAAAGATATACCATATGCACTTTTTCTGTCATCAAGATCTTCTGCAAAATCACTGTCAACAAATCCAATCAAACTACTTCTATCACCATATTTATAAAACAGACCATAATCATGTGTCCCTCTCAAGTATCTTAAAATCCTTTTTGCTGCTAATAAATGTTGCTCCCTTGGACATTCCATGTATCTGCTAATTACACTTACAACATACATAATATCTGGTCTTGTGGTTGTCAAATACATCAAACTTCCAACTATCTACTTAAACAGAGTGTTATTTACTTGCTCACCACGAGGATTCTTAACAAGTTTTGTCCCTTTCTCCATTGGAGTTGCGACGGGATTGCATTTGTCCATTTTAAACCTATCAAGAACATTTAAAAGATATTTCTTTTGTCAAACAAAAATTCCCCCATTTGTGTGAATTACTTCTAAACCAAGAAAGTGATATAGTCTTCCAAGATCAGACATATCAAATTCCTCTTTCATTCACTCCTTAAATTTCTCCAATGCACCAACATCATTCCCAGTATACAACAAATCATCCACATATAAACATACTATAATTGTTTTCCCACCATATTGTCTAACATATAAAGTATGTTCATAAAGACATTTAGTAAAGCCTTCATTAATAAAATATGCATTAATGCGACTGTACCAAGCTCTAGGGGCTTGTTTAAGCCCATAAAGAGCTTTATTGAGTTGGTATACCTTGTGTTCTTGACCAGATTTGATAAATCCAGGAGGTTGATCTACAAATACCTTTTCATTAAGTTTCCCATGTAAAAAGGCTGACTTCACATCAAGTTGAAAAATGGGCCAAGAATTTTGTGCAGCAAAGGCAATAGATATTCTTACTGTATCAAGTCTTGCAACTAGAGCAAAAACTTCAGTATAATCTACCCCATGCTCCTGCTTGTATCCCTTGACAACCAGACGAGCTTTGAATTTGTCTACTTCTCCATTTGGTTTTCTTTTAGTTTTGTAAATCCATTTCACTCCAATGGTTTTTTCTCCCTTGGGCAAATCAATCAATTCCCACGTTTTATTTTTCTCAATTGCATTTATTTCTTCAATCATTGCCTTCTGTCATTTCTCCTCCTTAACAGCTTCATCAAAATTAACTAGATCACAATCTGAAAATAAAGCAAACTGTGAGATATTCTCATAATTAGAGATACTAGTTACCTTATAATCTTGCATCCATGTTGGTATTCTTCTATTTCTTTGGGGTCAAGCTGAACAGTCAAGTTCTTATGTCACTAATTGTTGGATCGAAAATGGATCAACAGCCCTTTCATCAAATTCATCTAACCCATCAAATTCACTATCAAGAAGAGAAATCTGTGATTTTGGCAATTCTTGATGGGAATCCCATTGCCAATTCGTTTTCTGCAAAAATCACATCTCTACTTATTCTTACCTTCTTTGTAAGAGGAATCTGTAGGCTTTGGACTCATCACAGATGCCAAGAAAAATACACTTCTCCCCTTTATCTTTTAATTTTGTTCTTCTTTTATATGGATGTGACAATAGCATACACAACCAAATATTCTAAAATAATGAACATTTGGCGTCAATCCACACCAAGTTTCTTCAGGAGTCTTTTCAAGATTTTTGGAAGACATCTATTTAACACGTGAACACTCCATGCCACAGATTTTGGGCAAAAGGATTTTGGCAAGTGACTTTGTTTTAGAGTACTTCGAACCATATCAAGAATGGTCCTATTTCTTCGTTCACATACTCCATTTTGTTGTGGGGTATATGGGGCAGTCAACTGCCTCTTAATACCTGCATCATCACAATACTTAATGAAATCAAGTGAGTTATATTCCTGTCCCCTATCTGATCTCAAAATTCGTATAGGTCTTCCAACTTCCTTCTCAACCATCATTCGAAACTTTTTGAAAGTTTCAAGAGCCTCAAATTTTCGCTGTAAAAATAGCACCATGTCTTCCTACTAAAATCATCAATGAAAGTAATAATTTATTGTTTACCTCCATTTGAAAAAGGTGAAATAGGCCCACAGATATCTGTATGTACTAACTGCAAAACATGTTGTGCTCTCCAAGCCCCTTCTTTAGGAAAGGGATGTCTGTGTTGTTTACTGAAAACACATTCTTCACAAACCTCTATAGGTAATTCAAATTTAGGTAGCCTATTCACAAGTTTCTTCTGTTGTAACTTCAACAAACCTCCAAAGTAAAGATGACCAAATCTATTATGCCACAACCATGCCAATTCTTTGTATTTTGCACTCATGCAATTAAAATCCATACTTTGCAGATAAATAGGAAACATTCTGTTACTGGTCATTTCAGCTTTTGCAATTAAACCAAGTTTAGAATCTCGAATTTGACAAGTTCCATCCTTAATTATAACCTCATAACCTTTTTCTTGCAATTGCCCCACACTCAATAAATTTGTTTTCAAATCAGGAACATAAAGAACATTTGAAACAGAATGTACAAGACCAGTTTTGCCATGAATGCTAACCTTCCCTTTTCCTTTTACTGCAACAGTTGAGTTATCTCCAAATTTGATAGTGTCTACAAAGCTTTCATCTAAGCTTGAGAATGCCTCATTGTCTCCACACATGTGATTATTGCATCTTGTATCCAAGTGCCACATATCTTTTGCATCGACTTCCTTGGTATGACAAGCCATTAACAGTGAAATTTCAACATCTTTCTCCTCTTGCTCAACAAAGTTTGATTTCATGCCCCTGTTGAAATTTGTTTTGCATTCAGACTTGTAGTGACCATATTTATGACATTGAAAGCACTCAATATGTGCTTTTGACTTCCCTTTACTGCTCTTACCGTTATACTTGTCGTGAGATCTCCACTTCATCTGTCTGTCTTCCTTGTTTCCTTTCCCTTTCCAATGACTGCTTCTTTCTAAAATATCGAACTTTGCTGAAACTTGCAAAGCTTTTATTTGAGCCTACAGTAGTTGTTCCTCATTCTCATGCCTCTTGATTTTCTTCTCATGAATCTGCAATGAGTTCTGCAACTCATCAATAGACATCTCATCCAAATCATGAGACTCCTCTATGGCAGTGACAACATAATTGAATTTTGTTGTCAAAGATCTCAACGCCTTCTCAATGATCACAATATCCCCTTTCAAATCACCGTGAATCTTGAGTTTATTGGTGATGGCCATAGTCCTGAAAAAGTAATCTAAAACAGTTTCATCCTATTTCATTTGTAAAATCTCAAATTATGCTTTGAGATTCTGCAACTGTTGCCTCCTAGCTCTGACGTTTCCTTGATATTTCTTCTTCATAGAGTCCCAAATTTGTTTTGTCGTATCTTTGTGCAAAATTGTCTCCAACACCGCACGATCAATCACTCGAAATAAATAACTTTTAGCTTTCAAATCCTCCAATTTGATGCTCTTGTATTCAACTCTCACTGCATCACTGGCACCTGCCTATAGTGTTGGAACTCCATCAACTACTACTGTCCAATATTCTTTGGACCTGAGAAAATTCTCCATGAGCATACTCATAATGACCATCAAAACAAGGAATTGAAGGTTGAACAAAATTATCTGTAGCCATAGTTGGCTCTGATACCAAATGTTGATTTTTGGAAAGGGAATTAACGAGAAGTAAAAAGAAGAAAAAGGAATTTCTGGAATGTTAGTATTTTCTTGTATTAATATGAAATAAAACGTGAAATTATATAACAATGTAAGATCCTAAAAATAAGGAGATGACTCCCACTACACAAAGTAACCTCCCTATTACAAAAAATAACTCCTCATAACTCTAAATTACCATTATCTAAATAAAATATTAAATAACGTAAAGATAAATATAAATCATATTTATCTCTCCTATATGATATAATTATTAATAATAATAATAGTTAAATAATATTTAAGCTACATAACAAAGTAATTAATTAAGAGAATCTAAATCAAAAAAAAATCAACATAATTTGACCACGAGCTAGAATACTAGAGGGATAAGATAAGAGAACATCGATAATACGAAGATTTCGAGGATGAATTTGAACCCTATGCATGATTGTCTATTTGTCGACATCTACTATATTATCTCCTCGCCAGAGGCATTTATTAGTTGCCAACATTCCTAATTCGACTACCTCAGTTCCCGACATTGATCGTTGATAACATATAAATTTATATATTTTGGACCCTTAATACTTAGTATTTAATATGTCTCTCTACCATTCTTAGGAC
>JAXGGT010000035.1:3494598-3520183 GCA_035583425.1 Marsdenia floribunda | reverse complement strand
TAAATTAGTATTCAATCAAGGGATCAGATTAATAATTCAAATATTTAGTGGAACAAGGAAGAATTTAACTGGAACATAAACACTAGGCTGATTACGTTCTCATTATTATTGCATTGATTTAATAATTCAAATTCTTGACGACAACCGCGAATTTATCCTTTACCAATTGTCTGGTAGGTTTAAGAGAGAGAGAGAGAGACGAAGAAGGTGAGGAAGTGCTTCATATATATATATATATATATATATATTTCATGGTTTCTTTGTATTGCATGACTCCTATAGTAGAAATTAACAACAAAAAAGAGTTCCCCACCTTTTAGAATTTCCTTTATTTTAAAAAAATTATTAAAAAAATGAAAATAAAAAAGAAAATTGCATGCGTTTAGATATTTAAGTATATATGACAAATTGGTCGAGTTCCTCTTTTTTACCTGAAAAGGGAACTTGCACTACTGAAGTGGAAAAAAAAACTTACAAAGAGTAAAATTATTTACTCCCAGAAGTTACAACAAAAGCATTAAGGCTAAAAACATTGCGAACTGGCTGGAGGAAGAACGAAAGAATCAATAAAAAGGTGAGAGTTACGCCAATGCCAGATAGCAGAGGACAAAAAACGAAAGATGAGGGGCCAGGCGTAAGACGAACCATTAAAAGAGGTAACAAAAGGTGCTACAATGTTCCAGTCAATCCACTCTTGGATTGTTGAGAACGTGAAGAAAGGCTGATATATGGTGTCTGCAGGAAGAACAATGAGCCAGGCTTCAGAAGCCACGACACAATCACGTAGAGCATGCAGATGAGATTCCACGCTGTGCACGCAAAATTCACAATTTTGAGACTGGAGGATGGAACGCCAATGCCAGATGAGTTCCTCTTTATATTATGAATCTCGAAACAATTTAATTCTAATTTTTTCACATTAATTTATTTAATTTCGTGTATTTTATTGGGTCCATTTATTTAAAATTCATCAATCGTATCATGATATTATGATTTTTTTTTTATTACTATACTAAAATATACAAAACTATAATATGAAGACAAAATTGATTAATTTTAAAATAAATGGATTTAAAAAAAAAAAAAAGAAAGAAAATACATGATACACAAATAATTAATGATAAACAAAATTAAATGAGTCGTTTAATATAATAGAGTTTTATTTAGTATGGGAATAATGTACTCGTCATCGTCAGTTGAACTCAGTACAGCACTGCCACATAAGAACGTAAACCCTCAATTTAACAATCTTAAATAACTTAAGTTTAAGGAGGAAAAAAAAAATGTTTCCCTTGATTCAATTCATTGTTCTGAGTTATTGATTACTTGTTTCATTATTTTACTTATAACTTTATAAAATTAAAATAATTTTTTTTTTTAATATTTGTGGATAGCGATTTCCCGTCTGCAAAATATAAATAAAAATACGAATACAAAATCACTGAATAAAATATTTAGTCTATTAAATTAATAATGTGGGGTACAAATCTCTATCTATCTATCTCCGCTGATTCTTTCTGTCAATGGATTCGAAAGCCTTTTGGGCTTGATCTCGATTGATATTCATATTGAATTTGATCCTTTCAAGTGTCTTTGAACATGATCTTGGAATGAATCTGGCTTCGACGGTCGTTGTAGCTTGATCTCGATTATTGATTTGATATCTCAGAGGGTCTTTGGACTGATCTCGGAATGGATCTGAAATGAATTCAAGAGCCTTTGAGGCTTGATGTATTAGATTTGGAAAGGGGAAGGATATCCGATATGGTAGAGTTTCGCTACCTCCAAGACTTGTTGTACTTCATTGAAGCCTCCTCTTACTCTTCTATTTATAGAGGAAAAGATGACAAGGCAAGGGTCTCTTGTGGTGATGTGGTATCTTCCGATTGGCTAGGACACACCTTCAATCCTAATTGGTCAGTCTTTGTAACATTGTCATGTATTAGCATACGATTCATTGTAGTAAATGAAGAATAATTTGTAATAAGTAATTAAGTGAAATTTTATCTACTACATAATTAATTTAAATTACTTTAAAAATTTTCAATATCTACAAATTATCCCTTTGGAACTTGTGCACGGCTAATTTGAAGAATTATCACGAGGACAAGTTTCAATTTATTTTCATCTCATCTCATTTGAAACAAATTATTTAATTAAATTTGACTCATGATATAAAATATGAGATAGTATATATATGAATTGATTTTGAATCAAATAGATAAATCTGACATGAAAATAAATACGATTCGTAATTATATGTACATATATATATATATATATATATATATATATATATATTATTTACAAATAAAATTTGAATCAAGTTTAAATATTTGAACTTGAGACTCGTAGATAAATATTATTCATAGATAATTCCAAAATCTTAAAGATATTATACGAATCAAATTTGAGTCAAATTAGAAATTTAAATTTAACTCAAAGATAATTTGATAAGAAATAATATCAAAATATATTTTACGAATCTAATATAAATATACGATTCGTAATAGAAATATATATATATATATATATTTATATATTTATATACGAATTAATATTTAAGTCAAATTATACATTTAAATATGACCCGCTGATATAACTCGTCATTATTTTTAACGAATCAATATTTGATTCAAATTATATATTTAAATTTTGACTCGAAAATATATACGATTCATGAGAGATAAAATAGGTAAAGACTTCAATAAGATTTAGAAGACTTTTTTCTCTCTTGCATTTGATGCATATATAAAGGGTACTCAACCATCATTAGACTCGTCCCATTATAAAACCTATAGTTATCCTAACTACATTAGGTATCAGCTGACCAAGTTGAATACCGTAATATATACAAATGTCCTCAAAGAGGCGGTGTAGTGAAAACCCTAGTCCGGCCTGAAGGTGTGCCATATAGATGGTAACACACCCTTCAGGCAGAGTATGAATCCTCTAGTCAGGCCTCAAACTGAGAGTTTCATATCTAGTTGGAAAATGGTATAACTCTCGAATCCCAATTAGGTTTCCACACTCCGATACAGTTGTCCGAAACTGTAGCCTCGGCTCTTTGCCTGGTTTGGGGCAAAGCCTCGTTACGGGCCTACTATACCTTGAGCCCTCACTAATATCATATTCATCCAAATATTAGAATTGGAAATCTACCCCTTAAACCGATACCTGATAGAGGTAAAAACTATCTGAAGCAATGGGTCTAATCCTCTCCACCTCGAGCTCCGAAATTATGCTATTGTCGGACGATTGTGTCGCATCACTTGCAGATGTCATACTTAATAGTCCGAAAGATGTCATATCACCATTCAAAATAAAAGCTTATTAACTTGATCATATCATTACTGTACCTGCCTTCTATGATAAGGATCTCGTTGCACAAACTCTTGCTATTGTTTCATTCTACGACGATCATAGAGTCATGGATATCTTTGTGCTTGACGTAAAAAAATTCATTCTTTGAAAAATGAATAATGGAGGGTCCAATTATTGCAGGTCGTGGAGTTCTATAGGTGATATAAAAAAACCCTCAACCCTCCATAGTAGTATGTTTTTGAGATAAATGGTAAATACACCTCCAAAGCTCTAAGTTCACCTCACACTCGAAGGCCTTAAACGCCATTATAAAACCTATAGTTGTCCTAACTACATTAGACATCAGCTGACTAAGCTAAATACTGTAATATATACAAATGTTCTCAAAGAAGCAGTGCAGGGGAAACTTCAATCCGTCCCGAAAGTGTGCCATATAGGTGGTGACACACCCTTCGGGTGGAGTGTGAATCCTTTGGTCAGGCCTCGGACTAAGAATCTTATAGATGGTTGGAAAATAGTATAACTCTCGAATCCCAATCAGGTTCCTACAGTCCGATAGAGTTGTCCTCAACTGCGGCTCCTTAGGATTCATCCAGTTATCGCAGGCCAATGCCTTCGGCTCCTAGCCTGGTTTAGGACAAAGTCTCATTACGGGCCTACTGTATAGGTTTATCAATGGGTCAAGAATACCCGGACCTGACCATAAAAACACCGGGTACGGGTCTAGATGTTTCATACCCGGACCCGGATTCCATCTATACCCAAAAATTTAATATTAATCAGGTTTGGGTATGAAATTATTAAATATCGTACCCGATATATACCCGATCTGATAATTTTTAAATTTTAATATAGAAAATTTAATATATTATATTAATTATAGTGTTAGAGTGTTTGAAAGAGTTTTTTTTTTATATATAATTAAATTAATAAAAATATATTGAGTTTATATATATATACATTATCATTTTTTTTTCAATTTTTTAAAAAGAGAAAAATTTTTACATTTTTATTTTAAACTCTAACTTTGTATTCTTTTTCACAACTTTAATAATTTTTAAAATATTATATTGTAATTTATAATTTAATTTACATGAATTATCAATTATTAATATAATTACATTGTACTTTAAATATTATAATTTATTATAATAATATAAATTATATTATAAGTTATCTAAATATAAATATTAAAGGATAAATCGCCAATTTAGTACCTTAAGTTTATATTTTAATCTGTTATGGTCCCTCATGTTTATTTTTGTCCAAAGTAATCCCTTAAGTTTGCGTTTTGATCTGTTATAGTCTCTCATATTTATTTTTGTCCAAAGTAGTTCCTTAAGAATTTTTAAATTGATCAAAGTGGTCCTTTAACCGTTAACATATAAATATTTCGTTAACTCTTTTTGCGCGTAACATCCTAAATTCTCTTTAATTTTGAACAAAAGTACAAAAAATACCTCTTTAAAAAAGGCACACGTAAGGAAAGTTAACGGAATATTTGGATGTTAACGGTCAAAGGACTACTTTGATTCATTTCAAAATTCTTAAGGGACTACTTTGGATAAAAATAAACATGGGGGACCATAACGGATTAAAATATAAACTTAAGGGATTAAATTGGTGATTTATCCAATATTAAACTTAAAATAATTAAGGGTGTGTTTGGATTTCCACTACATTAGAAAAAAAATGGTATTTTTGAGACAAGTTATCACTCAAATAGAATTTTGTCCCCCACTTTTTTCAAATTGAATTTTATGTTGAAAAAAGTGGGGGTTAAATATATGAGTTTTATAGGTGTAATGATTGTGTGTGTAAGAGAATATTTTTTGGGTTTTAGTGTATAATATTATTTTATTAATATATATATATATATATATTTGATTAAGTGGGGTTCACAACATAGAGTAAGGTGCTAAAGTGGGAGACAAACTTGTTTTGGGAAAAAATTATGTCCAAATGTGTCGGGTTATTGGGGAACAAAAAAACTTTACTCAACTAGAGTTGAGTGGAAATCCAAATACACCCTAAATTATTTTTTAAAAAAATTAAAATTTTGGATACGGTATACCTAGTTCGAACCCAAGACCAGATAGAATCGGGTATGGGTATAAATTTTTTGCACCCATTGGATATCGAGTACATACGGGTCCAAAAATATTTTCTCGGGTTCAGGTATGAACTAGTAGTTCCGGATACGATTGGACCCGTTGACAAGCATATCAGCATGCGGGTTACTAAGCTTTTCCCTGACAAAAACGAACACAAAATATATGAGTATCCATACTTAATAGTCCAAAAGATGCCATATCATCATTCGATACATACTTAACATTCAGATGTCTAATCTTGTTCCATATTCCAAGCCGCACCACATCAAATCCTCCGGCCACTCCTCCAGGATCACCTTTTCAAAATAAAAGTTTTTTAGCTTGATCATATCCTTACCGTACCTACCTTCTGTGGTAGGAATCTCGTTGTACAAACTCTTGCTATTGTCCCACTCTACGAGGATCACAGAGTTCTGAATATCTTTGTACTTGACATAAAAAAATTCATTCTTCCAAGAATGAATACTGGAGGGTCCAGTTATTGCAGGCCGTATAGTTCTACGGGTGATATGGTTGAATATTGTCCCCATGACACCTGAAAATTTTCGGATTCCCGTGTTTGTACCTAAACTTTTTTTCGTCCTAAACTTGCATTTCAACTTTTTTTTCGTCCCAAATTTGCACTTCCGTCCAAAAGTTCTGTTAACTTTTCAATTCTGTTAAAATCATGTGCAAATCATGTGTTTTTTAAGGGCATTTTAGTAAATAACAAACTTTTAAAATTTTAATAGGATTTAATTATAATAAATAAAAAATTAAGGGGTATTATTCAACTTCTTATTAGGGTTTTTCAACTTCTTTTCTTCTTCATCTCTTCAAACCCGTTGCCGCTGACCACTGCCATTAACGCTGCCACCGCTAATTGTTGTTAGCATTGTCGCCGCCGTCGTTGACTTCTACCATCATCGCTGTTTCCGCCGCTAACTACTACCATTGTCGTCGTCGCCGCCGCTAACTACTGCCATCATCCCCGTCGCCTTCACCTCTGCTATTGCTTGGCTTTTTCTTTTTTCTTGTCTTTTTCCCCACTCTCCAAAATCCAAAGAGCAAAGGTGAAACGCCTCTGCTATTGCTTGAATATGTGACTGTATTTTTCTCGCATGATTTGTATTACTATTAGGGCTTGTCTTTTCGAATTTGGGATCCTTTGGATGTTGTTTTTGTAGTTATACTCGTTGAAGGGTTGGTTAATTTCTTTGGGTGTGTGGATATGTCGCCAGAGGTGGAAGAAGGTGTGGAATATGCTTTTGCCATGGAGTATCGTAGTCCATCAATTACCTGCCAACTTCCTAGAAAGGTGACCATTAACGTTGATAGGATTCCAGTGGCGGCGGCGGCGGCGACGGCGCAACAGCAGCAATAGCGGCGACGATATTGGGTAGAAGAAGAGAATAATAAAACCCTAAAAAAATTATAAAATAGCCCCTAAATTTTTATAGTTATTATGATTAAACCTATTAAACTTTTAACTAGTCATCATTTACCTAATTACCCTTTAAAAAAGTCATGTGACTTACACATGATTAACAGAGTTGTACATTTGACAGAATTTTTGGATGGAAGTGTTGTTTTGGGACAAAAAAAAAGTTAGAGTGCAAGTTTGGGACGAAAAAAAGTTTAGGTGCAAACACGGGAATCCGAGAAAGTTCAGATGTCGTGGGGACAGTTTACCCTAATTTATTATATTAATATAAATTATATTATAAGTTATCTAAATCTAAATATTAAGCTTAAAATAATTAAGGGTGAGTTTGGATTTCCACTACATTAAAAAAATGGTATTTTTGAGACAAGTTATCACTCAAATAGAATCTTGTCCCCCACTTTTTTCAAATTAAATTTTATGTTGGAAAAAGTGGGGGTTATATATATAAGTTTTATATGTGTAATGATTGTGTGTGTAAGAGAATATTTTTTGGGTTTTAGTGTATATTATTATTTTATTAATAATATATATATATATATATATATTTGATTAAGTGGGGTTCACAACATAGAGTAGGGTGTTAAAGTGGGAGACAAACTTGTTTTGGAAAAAAATGATGTCCAAATGTGTCGGGTTATTGGGGAACCAAAAAACTTTACTCAACTAGAGTTGAGTGGAAATCCAAACACACCCTAAATTATTTTTTTTAAAAATTAAAATTTTGGATACGGTATACCTAATTCGAACCCGAGACCAGATAGGATCGGGTATGGGTATAAATTTTTTGGACCCGTTGGATATCGGGTACATACGGGTCCAAAAATATTTTCTCGGGTTCGGGTATGAACTAGTAGTTCCGGATACGATTGGACCCGTTGACAAGCATATCAGCATGTGGGTTACTAAGCTTTTCCCTAACAAAAACGAACACAAAATATATGAGTATCCATACTTAATAGTCCAAAAGATGCCATATCATCATTCGGTACATACTTCACATTCAGATGTCTAATCTTGTTCCATATTCCAAGCCGCACCACATCAGATCCTCCGGCCACTCCTCCAGGATCACCTTTTCAAAATAAAAGTGTTTTAGCTTGATCATATCCTTACTGTACCTACCTTCTGTGGTAGGAATCTCGTTGTACAAACTCTTGCTATTGTTCCACTCTACGAGAATCACAGAGTCCTGAATATCTTTGTACTTGACGTAAAAAAATTCATTCCTCCAAGAATGAATATTAGAGGGTCCAGTTATTGCAAGCCGTATAGTTCTATGGATGATATAGAAAAACCCTCTACCTTCCACGTTAGTGTGTTTTTGAGATAAATGGTAGATACGCCTCTAGAGCTCTAAACTCATCTCACACTCGAAAACCTTACACGCCATTATAAAACCTATAGTTGCAGGCCGTATAGTTCTATGGGTGATATAGAAAAAGCCTCCACCTTCCACGGTAGTGTGTTTTTGAGATAAATGGTAGATACGCCTCTAGAGCTCTAAACTCATCTCACACTCGAAAGCCTTACACGCCATTATAAAACCTATAGTTGTCCAAACTACATTAGACATCAACTGATCAAGTTGAAAACTGTAATATATACAAATCTCCTCAAAGAGGCGGTGCAGGGAAACCTCAGTCCGACCCGAAGGTGTGCCATATATGTGGTAACACACTCTTCGGGCAGAGTATGAATCCTCTGGTCAAGCCTCGAACAGAGAGTCTCATAACTGGTTGGAAAATGATATAACCCCGAATCTCAATCAAGTTCCCACACTCTGATACAGTTGTCCGAAACTGGGGCTCCTTAGTATTCGTCCCGTTATTGCAAGCCAATGCCTTCGACTCCTTGCTTGGTTTAGGGCAAAGCCTCGTTACGGGCCTACTGTACCTTGAACCCTCACTTATATCATCTTCATCCAAATATGGGAACTCAAAATCTACCTCTTAAACCGGTACCCAATAGAGGTAAACACCCCATTCGAAGCAATGGGCCTAACCCTCTCCACCTCGAGCTCAGAAGCTACGTTATTGCCGAACAACTGTGTCGCATCACCTACAGATGCCATGACTCATAAAAATGCAAAATGTAGAAGCAATTTTTAAAACTTCAAAAAGACTACCTGCAGAAGCATAGGGAGCCATGTTCTGTTCTCGTTCGAAAATCACATGCAACTCGAACACAAGCAAAGAGGAAGAAAAACTAACCACTAATGCTGCAAAAACACACCGGCAATTGTTTCGCGAATAACGGCAAAGCAATGTGTAAAATACTATGTAAAATTTACCCAACAAATCTCAACAATATTACCTATGTTTCATACCCCCACAAATTGTGCTTTGGACTTGGGTGACAAAGTTTGCAATCATTCGAGAAATGCTAAGAAAACATTTGTAGAGAGACAAAACGAATGTAAATTAACAATGATCGGGAATAAACTTCATTACGTGTTGAAATGGACTATTTGCTGAGTTGGCTTGGACACATCACCTGCAAACTAGTCTAGAATTGGAGAGGATTACTCCAGTAAAAACCCTCAGACGGCCAAATTAGGATTGATCAAATGACAAGAATTAAGAATATTTAAGGGTCAAAAAAGAAGAGATCTGAATCCTTTACCAATGGAATGTTTTCATTATGTATGGAAGGGAATCCACAAAAGGAGATGTGACATCTTACCAGAAAATACACCTACGCATCGCGCACGGTGGAAAGTAGGTGTACTTCTCTATGCGGGGTGTCAGGTGCATTTAATGTATTGTAGTGTGGGTTAAAATTTGTATTTGTCCTTTTACAGATACTGCAGAATGTTGGACTTTTCTGAATGCCAGATATAAGACTCAAATTACAAAGAGTTGTGATCCTATTACTCGAGAAAATAAATTATGCTATCCCTGTGGTCGGTAATCTTGGGTAAGAATGAAGAGATCCGAACTACTCGTGTGAGGCTCCAACAGACCCTTTCTTCTTCGAGGCCCCTCGGTCAGCATGTAGGTCTATCAATGGGTCCAAAATACCCGGATCCAACCATAAAAATATGTCTAGCTTTTTTTATACCCGGACCCTACCATACCTGAAAATTTAATATTAATCGGGTCTGGTATAGAATTAAAAATATCGTACCCAATACATACCTATCCAATAATTTTTTAGATTCAATATAGAAAATTTAATATATTATATTAATTATGGTGTTAGAGTATTTGAAAGAATTTTTTTTAAAAAAAAATTAAATTAATAAGAATATATTGAGGTTTTATATATATTATCATTTTTTTTCAATTTTTTAAAAAGAGAATATTTTTTTACACTTTTATTTTACTCTAACTTTGTATTCTTTTTCATAACTTTAATAATTTTTAAAACATTATATTGTAATTTATAATTTTATTTATATGAATTATCAATTATTAATGTAATTAAATTGTACTTTAACTATTGTAATTTATTATAATAATATAAATTATATTATACGTTATCTAAATATAAATATTAAATTTAAAATAATTAAATTATTTTTTAAAAAATTAAAATTTCTGGTAGGGTATACCTGGCTTGGACTTGAAACCCGATAGGATCGGGTATGAGTATAAATTTTTTGGACATATTGGATATCGGGTAGGGTACGAGTCCAAAAATATTTTTTCGGGTCCAAGCACAAAACTACTAGTTTCAGACTCAATTGGACTGGTTGACAGGCCTACAAGTCATCAACATCAACTCAAATGGTCAAGTACCCATCAACATGTCATCTAGTCGTCCAAAGTCAAATGACTCCTATAAAACAAAAATTTCTACACAACTTTTGTTGCAAAAATAATACCTCAACATCCAGTCGTTGAAAAATGATCTCCACTATTCAAATTGAAGGTAAATGTGTTTCCTATTTTCTGTAAAAATTTCAGGCTTATCGGATAGAAATTGATGCTCCAACTGTTAGAGGGATGTAGACTATCAGCTTCTAGATAGTTTGTGTTGCGGAAATTATACTGCAAAATCCGACTGTTAAAAAATTATCTCCACTATTCATATTGAATAAAATCATTCTATATATATACTAACAAAGTTTCAGCTTGATCGGAGAAGTATCAAAACTTCAATAGTAGAAAGAATCAAACTGCAGGACGAAAATGAACCTTTTGGAAAGCTCATGTTTCGGAAATTATATCTCAAAATATGACCGTTGAAACTTGATCTCTACCATTCAGATTGAAGAAAATCATGTCATCTACTTATTAACAGAATTTCAGCTTAATAAGAGAAGTATCAAAGCTTCAATTTAGAAAGAATCAAACTGTAGTATGGGAAGGAACCTTCTGGACAGCTCATGTTGCAAAAATTATATCTCAAAATCTAACTGTTGAAACCTGATCTTCACCGTTCAAATTGATGAAAGATATGTCTTATACTTTCTATCATAAATTCAGCCAAATCAGAGACAAATTGACAACCCGATCGTTTAGAACAATTCGACTGTCAGACTAAAATTCTCTTTCCCTTATCAATCATCAATTTTGGTGACACTATCTTGAAGTAATCATCCACCTCAGAAATCACCAAGTTGGGCAAATCAACCTCTTCAATGACTTTGGTAGTATTGATCATCATTCTCTGCAACTTTGACGATTTCCGGATATGCAAACTTAGAACTTTATTAGAAGATGGATTTTATGCTCCTTTGCTCTTCAATGTTAATCTTCTTTTCTTTTATTTCTCTTTTTATTGTAAAATATGGATCATCAACGAAAAAACTAAATTCCATTATATGATTCCCTTTTTTTTTTTGATTGATTTTTTTTGTTAAGACTGAATTTAAAATCTTGTTCTAAGCTGCCTACATATCCCATAAGGGAATCAAGTCAAACATAGTTCAAATGTGCAATTTAAACTTATGCATCAAGGGAATAACATGCAGTTTTAACTCATACGTCAAGGAGCATTCATTTGAATATGCAGACAGTTTACACTCGTGTCACGTAGCCTTCATATCATCATGCAGACAGTTTATCCTCGTGTCAAGGAGCATCTATCTTCAACATACAGACAGTTTATACTCTTGTCAAGGAGAAATGCCTTCATCATCATGCGGATATTTTACACTCATATCAAAGAACCTTTATCATCATATAGACAGTTTATGCTCGTGTCAAGGAGCTTTTATCATCATATAGACAGTTTACACTCGTGTCAAGGAGCCTTCATTCAACATACAAAAACTTTAACTTTAACTTCTTTAATTTTTTTTTTTAATTATTTTCTTTATTTACTAATCAATGGGTACTTCATAGGAGATATTTTATTCAGATAGTTTATACTCTTATCAAGGAGTAATGTGCAGTTTAACCTCATGTGTCAAGGAGGAACTTGCAGTTTTGAATTCAAGCATCGTTAGTGTTTGAAACTGACTCTTCATCTTCCGATTTCTTTCTGTTCAACATCAATTTCAAGTGTTTGATTGGCAATAATGCTTAACTCCATATCTCGTCCACGCATAGCCAATTCTTCAAATGTTTTTGGTTGAATACCTTTCAAAATATATTGAAGATTCCAATGCATTCCTTGCATACACATTTCAATAGAAGATTTTTCACATAATCAATCTTTGCAATTTAGATTTATACTCCGCCATCGATTAATGTAATCAACAACTGATTCATCCTCCTACTGCTTTGTATGACTAAACTCAAGCATATTTACTGTTTCGACGAGTGCTGTAGAAACGATTAAGGAATTCAACTTCAAGTTAATTCCAATTGTTGATTGATCTGGGTAGCAAATTACTATACCAATCGAACGCAACACCTTTGAGGGAGCGAATAAATTGTTTGACTAGAAAATCTCCATCTGTACTAGCATTGTTGCATGTCTTTACGAAATGGGCAATGTGTTGCTTGAGATTACATCTGCTATCAAACTGCTGCAATTTTGGAGGAAGATATCCTACTAGCATCTTCAAACTTTGAATTCTCTTTGAACATGACTTTGAATATGCAAAGGAGGATCTTGAATTTCCTACACTTTTATCATTTAACATACCTTCGATAAAGTTCTTTAATTCACTTGCTGAAATAAGTCCATCAGCAGAAATATAAATTATTTGTCCTTGTTGGTTTGTTTTGGATCCATCAACCGTTTGAGATTGTTTTTTAGCGACTTTGATTGCATTAGAATCATCAAAGTCTTCTCCTTGCTTGAAGGCAACATCTTTTCATGCTTCCTTCACACATCTTTATGCAATTTGATTGGACTTACCATTTTCACTCATCAATTGGGCGATTACGAAATCTTGTTGTGCAGATTTTTTCACAAGATCTTCCACGAGATTGGATAAATTAGTCAATTGTTCTTCGATTATTGTAGCTTCCACCGTCATAATGGACATGACTGATTAACTTGCATCAAAATCTTCATAATCACCGGGATTGGGCATCAAATTTTGTTGAACAACATTTGTAGAGTCTGAAACGAGATCCACGCCTTTTGATTTTGTCAAATCATATCCTTGATATGATAATGACAACAGGCCCCTTTTTGCTTGAGTGGTGAGCCCAACATAGGTTTCAGACATCACAATACCAGTGCCAGTATCAAAAGTGACACTCTTTGAAGCAACCTTATTAATGCCTTCGTTTTTTGACTCCATTGATGAGACTTTGACGAAATAGAGATGAGTGGTAGAGATTGTCCCACTGGGTGTGCCAGAATTTTGGACAGCGATTTCGCGTCTATAAAATATAAATAAGAATACCAACACAAAAATCGATGAAAAATATATATTCTATTGATTTAATAATGTGGGTTACAAATCTCTATTTATCTCTACTGATTAATATTTTCGTCAATGGATTCGAGGGCCTTTTAGGCTTGATCTCGATTCATCAATTGATGTTGATATTGGATCTGATCCTTCCAAGGGTCTTTGGACTTGATCTTGGAATGGATTTGGCTTCGAGTGCCATTGTGGCTTGATCTCGATCTTTGATTTGACATCTCTAAAAGTCTTTGGACTTGATCTCCGAATGGATCTGAAATGAATTCAAGAGCCTTTAAGGCTTAATCTTGAAGATGAATTAGACTTGGAAAGGGGAAGGATCTGATATGGCAGAGCTTTGCTACCTCCAAGATCTGTTGTCCTTCATTGAAGCTCCTCTTGCTCTTCTATTTATAGAGGAAGGGATGACAAGACAAGAGTCTTTTGTGGTGATGTGGCACCTTCCGATTGGCTGAGACACTCCTTTAATTCTGATTTGTCAATCTTTGTAACACTGCAACATATCAACATACGATTCATTGTAGTAAATGAAGAGTAATTTGTAATAAGTAAGTAAGAGGAATTTTATCTACAACTTAATTAATTTAAATTACTTTACAAATTTTCACTGTTTACAATACTATTTACATAATATTTAATAAATAATCCTTATTAATTATTTTTGTATGAAAAATGAAAAATGAAAATTTAAATATTATTTTAACCTTTTAAATTTATAAACACATAAGCTTTAATGTTTTTGTATCAAAATTCATATGGTAATAAGTGAAAATAATAATAATAATAAAGATTGATTTGGTTAATGACAAATCACTACGAAACATATATATATATATATATATATATATATATATATTAGAATGTTTAAACGTCTATACATTATGGATTTTATTAGTTTAAGAATCTCATATAATTTTAGGGCATATTTTATGTATAAATTAATTTAATTTTTAAATTAAAATTTGTTAATGCATTTTTTTTAATATTTATTTTTAAAAACATAACAAAGACTTTTAATTTTAAAATATTTTAATATATATCTCAATATTTTTTTTTTCTTTTGTACTAAATGTATATAGAAAATAGACTTGAACCAAATTCTAGACTTGGTTATAGGAATTAGGACATTCATTCAAATGTTACAACGTTTTCAAGAATATATAGCGTAATGATGGGGAATATTATAATGAATGTTAACTTTGGACAAGTCATTCTTTAATGTCTCTGTTTCGGACAATTATGATTGAATTTAGACTACTAGCCCATGGATAAAGGAAAAGTTTCCCAACACTAACTTTATATTCAAATTGAAGTTCTCTTGTTACCGTATCCATTTTATATTTCCATAAATTAATGGAAATTATATTTCTTGTGAAAATTTAATTGTAATGATTAAAAAATAAATTTTTTTTTTTTTTTTAAAAAGTGAATAAAGTTGACTCAATATAACATTTTTTATTGATAAAAATACTAATATTAGTATTTGATAAAACAATTAAACTGAAAATGTTCACTCATTCAAAAATATGTAAGGATAAGGCGAACGTGTGTGTATATATATATATCATTATGGAATATAATTAAATGAAATCTAACTTGGGTAAAGAAATCATTATTAATACATTTTTGCATTTTATCTCTAAGGTACTCTAATAGTAGTAATACATTTCAAGAGAATTTATTAAGCAGTAAAAAAAAAAAATAAATCGGGTAAAAACTTTATTGGAAAACCTTTGCTAAATTTGCCTCCACTGTAAACCTCAAAAAGATTTCACTTCATTTTTTTTCTAATACATATTTAAATATGTATATATATATATACACGGATTGAATTATATATACTAAAATTAAATCAGATAAATTCAAAATAATGAGGCGGAAATATAGACTTATGTTTTAAAAATTAAAATTATTAAAAAGGAAAAAAATTGTGTGTTGAATATATATGATGTGATATCTCGTCCCACATCAGAAATATATGTGAATATGTCATGAAATATAAATATGGGTTTAGATAGTCATTGTCAACTCGGGATATCCCTTTTGGTACAGCGAGGACGATGCCAAATAGTTAACCCTGGGTACCGCCAGGCCAATAGTAACGGCACGGGCTCGCGGGCCCGGGTCGTGACATATGATGCATAGAAGAACATGTTAGCAGAACTCACAATACATAGAAACCCCCATGAAGTATGAAAACTTTGAAAAAAAAAAATGCTAAGATTAGTTAAAAGGGAATCTTTGTTGTTCATTACATGGCTTGGACAGTAGAAGGAAATTAAGGATCAATTAGGCAGCAAGAAAAAGGTCCAACTCCTCACAGTGAAGTGATCTTTGAGGCATAAAATGAATGACTGGGTTCATTTAACCATTTACAAGTAATTAATTAATTTAGTAGTAATGATAATCATACTTTCAGTAGAAAAGAAAGAAAAATGCCCTTTTTATCTTTTATCTTTAATTTATTTCTTTATGTTTCATAGAAGCAAAATTAAATGCAAATGCTCCTTTATGGATTCCAGAAAATGACAACATAGACTTTGAATTTGAATGTAACTTTGACCCAAAAATAAATAAATAAATAAAAATTTAAAGTGCAACCTTTAGAAATGCGAACTCGATCTATTCCTTGCACACTGGAAATGCATAAGGTGACACAAGCGGCGATGGTCACGGGAACTCCTTGGTTTTTCCATGACCATGCAATTTCTTTTGAAGCCCCAAAAAAGACAAAAAGTATGTTTTGGTCTACATCTTATATAGCTTTTTTTTTTTTTTTTTTTTTTTTTTTTTTTGGTAAGTACATCTTATATAGCTTCTGCAAAAAGCTTCTTTCTGTTTATGTATTTGTTGACATAAAATTAGCAAGTAAATTCACTACCATAATAATCTATCCATGTTGAATGACTTAAGATTTATACATATAATTTGATGTAATTAAAAATGTTGAGTTATTTAGAATTTACATACTCAATTCGATTTAGTTATAATTCGACTTGCTTTGAAGAAAGAAAAAAAGAAAAAAAATATATATATATAAATATTTTTTTGGAAGATTTGTAGTGAAAGTATATGACCCGGATATCAGAGTTATATCTTATGGTTTTAATTTTGTTCTTATCGTAATGTTAATAATTGTTTATATTATCTTATTTTGGAATACAGGATATATTTTCAATTCAAGTCTTATATATATATATATATATTTAAGCTTCAATTATTTTCTTTGTTATTATTAAATTTGATTTTTTTTTTTATCTTATAATTATTTTATTTTTTTCAAATTAGATTCCATAACTATTTATAATTACTTGACTTTGTCCTTTTAACCAATATTTTTTTTTTTAAAATAATTTTTTTGTTTAGTCATATGTATATTATGTGATTATAATTACAAGATTTATTATATTAAAAATTCTCTCAATAAATTATTCATGTGATGAATACATGATTAAAATATTCAAATTATTTAAAAATTATTCCATAAAAATAAAAATATAAGATCTAATATATATTAAAAAAAATTCAATAGTTATAAAACTAAAATTCAGAATAATTTTCTTATTGAATTTCAAACCCTGTATTTTACAAATGTAAAACCATGTCAAGTTATATATATATATATGGGAATGACACAATTCAGATAAAGACTTTTTTTTTTTTTTTTTTTTTTTTTTTTTTTTTGGGTGAATAATTCAGATAGAGACTTGATAGCAATTTGCAAGAGCAATTTATTAATTAGTAGTTAAATACAAAAGATTTATTACGTGCTGCACTACCTAATACCGTGGCCCTCCTACTAAAAAAAAAAAAAAAAGGAGCTTTATCCTATAAAATATAGGTGTTGCTATATACCTAATACCTATGACCCTATATATATTTGCAATAGAAGTTTCTTCGATTCCCTCTTTGACGCTTAGACTAAAACAGTAACCATGAAGAGATGTAATTAATTTGGTAAATTCTTGATCCAAAACAGGCAAAAACCTAGACAGACCGCCACCTCTGAATCGATCATCGTGTAATATAAGTTCTGTGTTTCCGATCGTTTCCTTTTTCTTTTTCTCTTTTTAGTTTTTTATCGAGAAATCGGTTCTGTCCCCAAAGTTTAAAACCTAACTGTGTGCTATATGTCAATAATCATTGATAAGGAAGATATCTTATCATAACCTTATCTTGTCCCATTTAAAATTAGAAACTCTTCTGCACTAAATCTTTTCCTTCTTTGTTTTCACTTTCTTTAAATTTCTTTTCAATTTTGTATGAAATGTAAACGAGTTTTTGTGTGTAACACAAAGCCAAGAAATAAACAAAAGCAAAGGCAAACAAACACTCCATTGGTTGCGACCTTTCCCTGTAACATAAACATTTTGAATTTAAATTATATTTGGGATGAAAATATTTATTCAATAAATTAAAAAAAAAAAAAATCAATTTTGCTAAATTTACCATTGGCAAGATTTGATTGCACTCGAATTTAGATGTCAAAACCCATATAGCAACATGGAAATGGAAAAAGCATATATTATATATAATAAGCTAGATTTTGCATTAAAATTCTCTTTTACCTCTCTATGGAGTGCATAATCTTGAAAGTGAAAAAAAAAAAAGAGATCTCCTCCTAATATCTCTCTCTTTGGATGCATATGAAGTAAAATGGACCCACATGAAATATGACTCTTGGCCGGGATGCTTTCATGGATAAAGAAAGAAAGAATTACAAAACATCCTTAAAGAAAAAAAAAAAAATGCCATTTGTCCATGACACCTGTAAGCTGTAATAACACACTTATATTTGTAACAACTCGTTTAAGAAAACAATTTGATGAGGTATTTATAGCTAACTAATATAATACTCCATAGCCTCTGCTTCTTTTTATTCACCTCTTGATAGAGTATACTGTGTTTGTTTGTTTGTTTGTTTGTTTTTCTTTTCTTTTTTTTCTTAACTTTACATGGCTGTAAGCAATAATATTACAAGAGCTAATCATGGCCATCCATCTTCACTCATTAAACAAAACAAAAAAAGTGGGGCTGGGGGTGGTGAGGGGGGCGTAAGTCTACTACAAACCACAATCCTATGATGAGTAGAAAATGAAAAGAAAGAAGATCTTCTGGTTTTTTGTTTTTCTTTTTTACAATGAAATTAATATTACAACCAAAGAAGAAGAAGATAGTCAAAAAGAGTCTTGGCCGAGTGGCATACGTGCTCTCCTGCTGTCCAACAGATTGCAGGTTCGACACCCCAAAATCAAACACCAAAAAAAAAAAAAAAAAAAAAAAAAAAAAAAGGAAAAAGGAGAAGAAGATAAAGAGATAAAACCATTGATGAATGATGATGATCGATCAAGATTCAAGGGCTGGCTTGGTGGATACTCAAAAGCTCTTCCAAGTAATCATTCCCTAAATCCTCGAACACGAATATGTTCTCTACCTTCACCTTATTATTATTGTTGTCGCTATCTCTGGGTTTATTATTTTTTCTGTTGACGTTTCTTCTCCTCCTCATGGAGTGTTTTCTCTTGAGTGCAATAACCGGGGAGCATCCATCTTCAAGACAATACTTCATGTCAACAAGCGATTCCCGAACTTTATCCACAGGGAAGTTGAGAATCGCCGTCGTTCCTCTCATTGAAAAGGCGGCTTGGTCGTAAGCCAGAGC
The DNA here is from genome assembly GCA_035583425.1 of Marsdenia floribunda. Classification (NCBI taxonomy): domain Eukaryota; kingdom Viridiplantae; phylum Streptophyta; class Magnoliopsida; order Gentianales; family Apocynaceae; genus Marsdenia; species Marsdenia floribunda. The sequence continues at coordinate 3,500,882 of JAXGGT010000035.1, read as the reverse complement.
CGCAGCTTCCGCACTGTCAAATGTGCCTAACCAAACTCTTATCCCGTTCCTAGTTGAATCCCTTATCTCCGCCGCATATTTTCCCCACGGACGCTTCCTTACACCTCTGTATGCTTTTCCCTTGGTGGGTTCTGAAGAGGAAGAAGAAGAACTAACTTCGTGTTCTTCCTTCATTTGATCACAGGAATGTGTTTCTGATGTTTCTTTAGCTGCTTGTGCTATCAGACCATAGAGAAGCATCTCTTGTGAGTCATTTTCATTGAAAGGAAGTGAATTGTGGTTGAAAGCTTGGTCTTGACACGGGAAAGTTTCCATTGATCCGAACGATGATGAATCAGAGGAGAATTCAGATTTTAAAGAAGAAAAGAAAACAGGGGAATCCATTTTCTATATTTTTTCTTTTTATGTAAGTCCGGATTTGGATGAACACATTTAGAGACTGGCGCGAGCCACCTTTATATACCGAATGGAAGGGAAGGAATCTGGTGTGAAGGGTCGGGGTGGCGTGGGGGTGGGGGTGTGGGTGTGGGTGTGGGTGTGGGTGTGGGGGAAGATTGAATTTCGAAATAAACTATGAAGGAAGATAAACCATTGGACATATGGAAATTGGACATATATTATTATGTTAAGGAGAATGATGTTGTGTGACAAGATTTTTGTGTCTAAGGAGGATGTCTTGTTTTTCTGGGATTATATTGTAAATTCGTCTTTTTTTTTTCCTATTTATTTTTTGTTGGAAGGATATTGAACCAATAAAGAAATCAAACACGTGGGTCAAATGAAGCAAGGGCGGCCAGGTCAGACAGAAAGTTGGATGAGGTCATTTGATAAGATTTTATTACTTCAGTTTTTTTCCTTGGCTTTTGTCTGGACGTAGCAGATTATTGTCAGTACTCAAGCAGCAGATTTTAGTTATCAAGAATTTCATTTTTTTCCTCCCAAAATCATAAAACTCATATGTGGTTTTTGCAGCACGATCCATTAGAGGTTGGTGGACCAAAAGAAGTAAAATTTATCTATTGATTGTATTAATTAAAATGTCTTTTTCAGATATTACCTCTATTTTTAATATTTTAATAATTATAATATTATACCTAGAAAATTTTATTTTAAAAAAAAAATATCTAAATAATTATTTACAGACACTTTTTTTATTTTAAACGAAAATGAATTCAATTTTTTAAAAATAAATTTCACTCAAGATAAAAAAAAAAATAAAAATAAAAAAAAATTCACCCCTTTCAATTATGTACTAATCTAAATACAATCTACATGAAATATCTTTTTCAAAGATACTCAAAAACTCAGTGAATGTGGGTACTCAGGTTTACTTAATTTGGATTATACGCAATATTAAGAATGAAAATGAGACTTTTCACTTAAATATCTATTAGAATCTTTTCTAACAATTTTTGTAACATCAATAATATTCATATGAAAAATTAATATTTAATCTTATTTTTAATAGATATTTTATCTGGTATGAAAATGCAGCGTTATATATTAATATCATGTTACAAATTGATAGTAAAATCGATTTATATATATATATATCTATACATGTAGAAACTATTAGTTAATTATGACTTTCAAAAACTTGCCATCTTCTTGAAAATGAAGTCTTACCGCCAGCTGATGATCAACTAAAAATTGCAGCAGCTTCCAAGAACTTCCCCAACCAAAGAAACCCTTTTACCAATAGAATCAAATTTTAGCAAGAAAATTGACATAATTTGAAGTTAGCCTACTTTCTACAAGTTTCTACTAACGCAAGGTTTGAAAAAACAAGCTGAGATATATATATAGCTATGTATCTCGTCCATATGTATATACACACATATCCTTTTCTTGATCAACTTGTTAATGATATGTAAGAATCATAGAACATTCAAACGTTGTCATAGCTTCAAAAACTAATAAAATTTATGGACGATTTTAAATACACTATTTTCTTCTTCTAAATAGGTCCAAACTAATTAAAGAAGAAAACAAATTCTGTTGTTTGATCCTCTATTTAATTTATTGTCACCAATCTGCATTTCCTGGAAATCAACCCGCTTTTGTCTGGTTACTATTAGTAAGCAGGCATTACTTCAACCACCAAAGCTTTGGGTCCAAGTGAAAGTGAAAGTAGAAGGAGCTTGATTCTCTTGAGACAAGGTATTATGTTCGAATCTCAAGGTATTATGTTCGAATATTATTAATAGAGAAATATATTTTAAGAGAGTTTGATTCTAGAAAAAAAGATTTGATGTGATTTAATTTCAAATTAGTCCGTATTCAAAATGGTTATATATAAATTTATGGCAGCTTAATTGAATCTACCATAATTTTCAGTCAAAACAAAATTAAATTATTTTGCTCCTTTGAACCTCTTCTGGACTTCACCTCCTAAATATTTTTGACCAATATTTCTGGACAAAGCCTAATTAACATTCTTCTTAAATTATTCTAGAATGGTCTTCCCTTTCCTCCACAGCCTCTTTTTTTTTTTTTTTTTTTTTACTGATCACCGATTGTACTTGGAAATTTGAGAACTGCATAGAACCGGTCCGTTCCATCAAGTTGTCCGAAGAAACTTGATTTGATTTCGATACTAAATTAGTGAGTTCAAAAATGAATGAACCAATCAAAAACCAATAAAAATTAGCTAAAACATGTTTAAAAAATAAATAAATAAAATTACAATATTTTATGAACTTTTTTTTTTTTTTTTTGGGAAAAAACATTAAAATTTTTTAATTCTTTTTATCATTTCCATTTCTAATTATATGAAATTTATGAAAAGTTAAAATATTAATTACTACATTTAAAAAAAAAAATGCTTGTTAAGGTATTTTTAAACACTTCAATAGGATATTTATTAAATTATTTTATTTAAAATGTCTCAAATTTAGGGGTATGAATAAAAAGAATTATTATTATTATTTAAAGTAATTTTCATTCTTGAATGTAATTAGTTGTTTTTTACTTTACAAATTTATTTGTATAATTCATGAAATTAAAAGTTTATACATATAATTGTTAAAAATTACAAATTTATAGAAGGTTTAAGTGAAAAGGAAAAAAAAAAAAAAAAGTGGCAAATTTTTTGTTTCTTTTTTTGGTATATTTTTGTTTTAGTATAATACCAACTGTTACACCAAATTGACCTATTTAATAATACGGTACATGATGATGTTTTTTGGTAGTTGTCACAATTTGGATTCGAGCGCATGTGTTGCGATTATGGACTTGATGATATTTATGATTAACTATTTGTATTATTGTTGTTATGTTAAAAAGGATATTTTGAGTTGATATATATTTTATGATATATTTATATATATATTTATAATGTGAGATGAGATATCACATTCACTTTCTTTAAGGTCCAATGTCCTCGTTAGGTGGCTCCCATCACAAATAGTGTAACATTTATATTTAATGACATATCTACATACATTTACCACGATGAAGGACAAAGTATCACAAAAGTACTGATCCCAAAAAAACTCTAATACTTAAGTTTAAATTTATCGTTTAAATAAATTTTAAAGTAAAATAATATTATACTTATCATAAATAAGGACATGTGGATCCCTTTTATAGGGATTTTTACTGAAAAAAAGTGAGGTTGTATTTCTAATGTCAATCAATGAGATTTTCTCAAAAAAAATTGTTTCACTCTTTTAAGTAAAAATTTGTCTTTCTTATATTATTATTGCACTACAAAAAATAAAAAATAAAAAATGGGCTGTTAGGACGTTCTTAAGCGCCCCAATAAGATATATATTAGGGTGTATCTTGCTTTGATGCACTTAATATGAATGTTTCAATAAATATATAAGCATCTCAACTCTAATCGTCTCAATAGTCTTTTATGTATGAATAAAATTGAATTTTTAAATTAAAACTTTTTGAAGCGCTTTTTTAATCTTTTAAGACATTTTTAATTGTCGAAATATTTATTTTTAAAGGCATTTTTACATTTGTAGTAATAAAATGATTTTAATACTTGTAATTTCAAAATATCTTAATAAATATGTCTCAATAATTTACTTTTTGTGTAGTGTTGTGCATATATACGAGTTTATTTATTCTAGAAAAAAATTAATAAAACAAACCAATCAAATACAGAGGAATTGATTCGGTGGCACGGATCACCTGAGAATTTTTTTCCCTGACCTCAACCATTAATGGAAAACTATATATATTTCCTCAAAAATAAACAAAATAAATAAATTAAGAAATTAAGAAAAGTGAAGACCAAATGCAATAAATTTCAAGGAGAAACGGGATGGAAGCAATGGTAATTCGGCAGCTGGTTTGAGCTATCAAGGAATCAAAATCACTAGGTAGCCTTATAGGAATCATCACTATATGATATAGGGCGGGTGTTATTATCTGGAATCAGTTGCGTGTTTCATTTCAACTTTTAAAATTTGGTCTCCCTTTTTTGTAGCTACTGAGATTCATGTGAACCTACAAATGAATCAGCTGTACTAATGATACTTACATATACATACATATTTATATATACATATATTGCAAGCCAATTTCAAGTAAGCAACTCTACTCTCTCTCTCTCTCTCTCGTGGTCCTCCTCTCATCTCATGACTATACATGAACACGCCCTGATAATAACATTTTAGCAAAACTCAAAGTTTCTTTTCAATGTAAACCTGGATATTCTTTTCTTCTGGCCAAGGGTATCCACTATCAACAGTAATACTCAATCTCTTTCGTTGCGAGTATTCTTTCATTGAAGGTACACAACTGACCAGGAGATGTGCTCCAGTTCCATGGGTAGAATTCAAACTCACAACCTCATAGTTAAAGAGCGACATTAGCAACTACCACGCCACATCTGATTTCTTAGTCAATACATGTGAACACAGTTATTTCTTAGTCAATTGAAACTTGAATTACCTGATTTCTTTGTGGAGCTTACTGTGCCGTTGGTAGCCAGCTTCAATCCGATGGTTTTTCCTTTTTTTTTTTTTCCTAATTTTTCATATTCAATATAAATTGAATTCATAAATCTTAATATCATAATTAAAATTATTACTAATTGAAAATACATGAATTCTTGTCTGTAGCTTCAATTCTTGTTTGCAAAATTCAATAATAATAATTAAAATTAATTGTGATAGATATGTTCAACTTCATAAATGAAAAATTGATATCCTATTTAGGTAAAAATTAAATAGAGAATATAAAATATATCACTTAAATTAAAGTATGTACATATATAGACTCTTATATATATATATATATATATATATATATGTCCAATTCATTAAGTCGGATTTTGTCCTTAACTCAGATCAGGCCGCTTCTTCCACGTATTTCTAAAATTCCCTTTTTCTTTTTCCTTTTCCTTTTTATTTTTTATTTTAAATATGTGGAGTCAAAATTGAACTACATCATAAAAATTTTAAAACAATTGATCAATAATTATTTTTTATCGCTAAAATAAAATAGAATAAAATACTTTGTTAATATATCAAATAAAAGAAATTAAATAAAGTAATATATATATTTGAAGCAAGAAAAATGGATATTGATCAATATATATAAATATTAATATCCCCTTTTCCCCAATATTTTCCCTAAATAAGTTTCCTTTGTCAATATCCACTTATACATTCTCTAATAATAGTCAATTTTAACCGGTCCCTTAAGAAAATTTATCATTCTTGATTTAGCAGAAGCATGCAAAAAGCAATCATTCTACCGATTACATATGTCAAATATACTATAGTATTGGAATAACATTTTAAATTTAGAGTTCACATTATTAAATTGTTTACGTGGTATGATAATATTATATATATATATACTTTATATATATACTTTTCTTTAATTTCTACCTTGAAGAAAATATTTGAGCTTTTATATACTAAATTATCTGAAATTAAACGTTAAAAAAACCTTTTCTTAGTTCTAAATACAGTTAAATTTTTGTATGTTTAAAAAGTTTAAATTGATAAAAAAAAAAAAAAAAAAAAAAAAAAAAAGTTAAATATTTTAATCACTTATCATTTATTTGTGAATGAAGTACAAATTTTAATAGTATATACCTATCACTTAAAACAATAGTCAAACAAATAAGAATACAAATAATACTTAAATTTATGATCTTCTACTCTTTTAATATTATGTTAAATTTTAAGATGTTCTACTAAAGAAATTAATATATATATATATATATATATATATATATATATATATATATATATAAATTTTATAAAGAGAGACAAAAAAAAAATAAAAAAGAGTAAATATTTGGACTATCTCTA
>JAXGGT010000035.1:3471298-3492815 GCA_035583425.1 Marsdenia floribunda | reverse complement strand
CCCCCCCCCCCCCCCCCCCCCCCCCCCCCCCCCCCCCCCCCCCCCCCCCCCCCCCCCCGCAATTGGTCCTTTCTATATATTTAATTAGAAAATTAGTTAAATACAAATTAATTATCATTTTCTAAATGTATCATTATATTACAAAACTTTTTTTAATGTAAATTTTTTTTTTTAAAAAAAAACTTTTTAAGTATATTTAATTTAAACAAAAGTTATTTTAAAAAAATATATATATTTGGTAAAACAAAGCATTTATTTATTTATTTATTTATTTTTATGCCAAAGTATGCATTCTATATAAGTTTGTATTTGACAGAATAATTTAGCTCACTTAATAATAATTTTACTTATAATTTTAGAAATCATAAATTGAAAGTCACAAAACGTATATATCTATCATGCAATATATATATATATATATATATATATATTTCTGCAAATTGAGACAATATATATATATATATATAATAAAAAATCACTCATGGGAGCTAATTAGTTATAAAACTAGGAAAAATTCATCAAAAAAAAAAAAAAAAAAAAAGTTATAAAACTAGAAAAGACATGTCATCCATCGATCATAAGAGAATGGTTTCCTCACATTCTTCTTCTTCCAAGTTCCAAGTTCCTAGTCAAGGAGAAAAGTCTTCACCAAAGAAGCCTACAATCGGCCTACTCTCTGCGCCCCAGACCGCCCCCCTACTCTCTGTATATATATATATATATGTATGTGTGTGTGTGTGTGTATATAATACATAAAATATATATAAATAGTGTGCGCAGATACTTGGAAGTCTAGCTAAGGGAAATACTACAGAGCCGTCATCTTGTGATACTTTCTCAATTAGCTCCTTCTAGAACCAACACGTTTCATATTACTTACTTTCTTTTTTTCTTTTTTTTTTTTTGATAAGTGTTTCATATTACTTTCTTACATTTACTCCAAACATTTACATACATTAGGATACACCAACGGAAACTAATTTGGATACTATTCAGCAAATATAAATATGCATGATAATTGTGAATGGGATATATTAAGATATCATAATCGAATAGAAATAATGTAGTAAGAATTTCATATATTTGTCTTTAAAAAAAAAAAAAACAAACAAACAAACACACACACACACAAAACAATGACTCAGCAAATATATATATATATATATATATATATATATATTTTTTTTTTTTTTTTTTTTTCTTTTCTGAGGCGAAAGAATTTGGATTATTGAAATACCTAAAGTATAGCTATATAGCTAGGTTTGATCGATCAATCCTTCTTTTTGACCAAATATATGTACTTTCCTTTGTTTTTTTCCCCCTTTTCTTTTGCTTCACTTTCTAGAACATAATAGACCAATATCTATCCAGTGGACTCTATGCATATGTAATCTTTATACAGTCATTCAAAGAATTAGTGAGTTTTAAACTAGCAGTCTAGCCCGTTTAGACTGTCTAGCCGATCAATCTACTTAATACTAATTTTTCTTTTAAAAAAAATGGAAAACAGATATAATAATCGATTTATATGATTACCATGCATATATATATATATATATATATAACATTATATTCATATCGCTAGATTAATAAACATGTCAAACTTGACGATTGTGTCAATACCTTCCCCAACTTCATGGGATGAAAAATAAAAAGGAGAAAGGAAGGAGATAAGTTTCCTTGATGTCTTTTGCTTGATTTATTGTCATAGATCATTTTGATATTTTTCAATTAATTCAGATTTAGTTTGAAATTTACACTTGTAGAGTTTAACTCTTAAAAAAATTTTTTACCTTAACTCTTTATTTGATTATAATCCTTCAAATCGAATATAACTGAAATTATGTCAAACCACTTTTTCCCTAAATTGTAACACACAAACACACACAAAAAAAAAAAAAAAAAAGCAAAATATATTTTTTTCCATAGTTTCAAAATTTAACTAACCTATGGTCACAACTCAGTCTAAAACTAGTTAGAAAAGAAAAAAAAAAAAAAAAAAAATCGTCTTGTTAAATCCAACCCCCTTTCCTAATATACGAAGCTCACTAGCAACTTCAGTATATATCTAGCCACCAAATCAAAAGGTCCTAATAATCCATAGCAGAATTAAAATTAAAGAATCTGCTCAGCACGTTCACCTGCTAAATTCTGAAATTTTTTTATCCCAAAAAAAAAAAAATAAAAAAAAAAAAAAATATCGCCACGTTTCCATAATCAATTTCCGGTTTTTTCCTGGAGTTTCCCTTTTGGATTAACAGCTTCTCATTTTATAATATGTATAATATAAAAATGCATGTTGCGAATAATTGATAATGCTCTCCCCGCATGATCATTTATTTCAGAAACACTGAAACTAGCGAAAAAAATTGTGTGAATCCGCAGCCACATAACGATAACAAAAGATAATTAATATATATATATATATATATATATATATATATATCACCAAAATATTTAGAGTCCAAAAAGGTTAAGAGAAGCAAGTAGTCATTATCATATGGTTAACTGGTTAGGCAGGCTATGATGCCAACAGATTCATGGTACATAGTCCTGTTTTTTTTTTTTTTTCCCCATTATTTCACGTTTATATTTTTATTTTTTTAATGAGTTTTTCTTAAATTTTCATATTTATCATTTCCTTAAACACGTTAGATTTAAATTGACAAACAATAAATAAATAAGAGTTAATACTTAAATACATAATCTATTCGAATATTAAATCAAATATTAATTAAAACTTTGAAGCTAGTAGTTGGGATCCAACCCGACCTTATGTCTTTTGAAGGTCTTTTTTTTTTTTTTTTAATTTCACATTTATTACTTCTCTGAATTTTTTCATTTTAATACTATATTATATTAAATATCTATATTTGAACTTGTATATGAAGCAAAAATTTAACGAATTTCGGGAATTTTTAAATATCGGAACCCAATTTTTTTTTTTTAAATTAATGTATTTTGTTTATTTGTGAGCCAATTTAATTGATTTCTTTGTCCAGCAGCTTATTTTTAACAGTCAACCTCATCCTGTAGCCGTCGTGAGTCGATCTGTGCTGATCAGTGTATAAACTTTTCTAGTTAATAATATTTACTTGAACTGTGGTCACACTCAAAACCCATTTTTTTCTCCACATATTGATTCTTTTTCCTTTCTCTTTCTTTCTTTCATTTTTTTTTTTTAAGTTCCTATTATGTCATTTTCCCTAATCTGGAAAATTTTAGAAGTTTTACATGTACTTTGGTAACATTGAAAAAAAAAAAAAAAAGTGCATCAAATTGGTGATGATGAGATAATGAGCCATGTATATCGTATTTTATTGATGCCTTTATTTATATTCACAGCAAAAAAAAAAAAATAAAAATTTCATTTATATATTTACTAAATATATATGACACTTTCATACTAAAAATATAGTATCTTAAAAATTTCTTAAGCTCTGGGAAAAAGGATTTGTTTAGAAAAGTTTTTAAAATTTATTCAATAGAACTCATAGAAGATTTTGTTTTATTTATAGTTTTCACAGAAAAATTAATGTTCATGAAATCCTTAAAAAAAAAGAATCACAAGTGTTATTTGATTATTTCGTGTATATATAGTTAAATTAACATTTTTTAATTTTAAAGAAAAATGTTGAAATTTATTCTTTTTTAAAAATGAAGGATAATTAATCTTGTTTTAAATTAGGTAATAATATGATATCTAATTACTTCTAAATAATATTGACTGAGGTTATATATAACCTTATCATGTTTAGGCTATATTTGAACAACTGTATAGTTTGAGAAAAATAGCTTTTTATATAATGAGTGAAATTTTTTTTAAGAAAGAATTAAAATTTATTATTATTATTCTTCTTTTTGAGAATGAAAAAAAAAAAAAAATTCGATGAATAATTGTTTAAATAAGATTTTATTTTGAGAAAAATATATTTTTTTTATAAGTGTAATGATCATATAATTATTAGATTATTGAAGCGTTGAGAAATGGAAATATATTTGAAAAAAAAATATATACGAATACATCCTATAACACCTATGCTAGTATGCTTCACTTTTTTTTTTTTTTTTTTTTTTGTCTCTCTTTTGAGTTTTGATCAACTAAATTTGTTCAAATGTAATCACAACTCAAATACAATTTGAATAAAAAATATGTAAAGTTTATACTAATCCAAATATAACCTTAATTAACTAAAAGGATTCCTTCTTCCTTATCTAGATAGCTAAAATGGTCATTATTCTGCGAGCAACTATACATAATATATGTGTGTCCGTGTATGCACATGTATTAGTTTGCAAATGGTTACAATTAAGGCACGAGTGAAATTAATTAGTGTGGCAAGTTCTTCGAACTCGGAAGGAAAAGACACAATATATACCGTATACAAATTGTAGAAATTAACGATGTTAGACAATTTCAAACAAAGTAATTTTGCAGGTTTAGAACTCTTTATAATGATCAGAAACCCCCACACCCCCCCCCCCCCCTTCTTTTTTTTTTTAATATAAAGAATTTAGAACGTGAATTACTTGAAAAAGTGCAGCAAGTGGTGTGTGGATAAAAATGAAAGGAAGCAACAAAGAAAAAACTCTAAAGCTACTACATACATTGGATTAGAATATATGTATATATATGTATATATCCCTCTTTTTACAAATATAAGTTATATATGTATATATATATATATTATTAAAGGTTATTAATTATTAAAAATATACTAATTTCATTTGTGATATTTTACCACTATCATAATTCATACTTATAATATTTTCAGTTATAAATTTTAATTAATTAAACTACAATTCATTGTTCGAAAATTTTACTTTAAATATCTAAACTATTTCCCAATATATATATACACGTAATTTATTGTTTTTGAAATGTGCAAGAGAATTTTTTATTATTAAAAAAAAAAATATATAGAAGAAGAAAGAAAGAGAAATGGCACCCTAAGTTATGTCATCAAGGAGAGGTCCCCAACATAGACAACCATAGGGAAATTAATAATAATAATTTTTAAAAATAATATTAATTTTACGTATATAACAACCTCCTTTTTTTTTTTTAAAGAGGTTTGACTAATCCCAAGCAAATGGTTTCTCTAACCCTAATTTGAGGTATTATTATAGTTGATAGTGGTTTTTTTATCTAAAGCTGTTTCTTTCTTTTTCTTTTTCCCTTTCTCTTGCTAGAAAACAATATTTGAAAGATTTCACTTCAAATTTTTAGAAAGAAAGGGCAAAAAGTAAAGGCAACAAATTTGAGAATAATATGGTAGCTCAATAGTGTGACCTCCTGTAGACTATAGATTTTATAAATTTTTCCTAGATTAGTCGAAAATACTGAATTACATATTCAATTCTCCAAAGTATTCTTTATTTTAAATTAATTTATTTTTAATATTTCTCGATATTATATATATATATATATATTAATAAAGGAATATAAATTAATTTTATGTTTGAGGTTTTTTCCATTAGTCTGAAAAAAGAAAGAGTTGATTTTGATTTATTATTATTATTATTTAATGTCAATAACATTAATTTTTTTTTTTTTTTTTCAAATAAAGAAAACTTTGAGTATTAACAAAAAATTATTAGGGAATCCTACTTAAACTTCTTGGATTATTACAACCTACTAATTGAGAATGTAGGCCAGAGAGTGGGCTTTCCATACAGTTAAACACAAATTAATTGCCCCCAAATTATTAGTATTATCATTACATATATGGGTCTGAAAAGCCCAAAACTTCGATCAATTTTAATTTATTTTATTTATTTCTAATTTGGAGATTTTTTTTTTCCTTTTCTCCAACTTATAACTTATATATATATATATATATATATATGAGACTATTACCATTTAAACCATGTCAAATGAATTTGAATTAAACATAATGGAATATTCGTGTATTATTATTAATGTAGTAAATGCTTTGATATGGACCACTAACCAAAAAAAAAAAAAAAAAAAAAAAAAAAGCTTTGATATGGACAGAATTGGATGGTTTTAGTTCACAAGTGATTTATCACACAAATTTCTTTGATATTTTTTCCACAATACTTAACTATTTGGACTAAACCTTAATTATTTGGACTCGTATACAAGTGAATTTCAAATAAGGATTCTCGAACAATAATTCAAGTTGTTGGCAACTTTTTGGTTCTATTGGGCCTTTTGGGTTCGAGTTAGGTAAAAATGTTTATAAAGATGAAGCCTCTTTGTGAGGCCCATTAAGTGAACATAATATGGGTTTTATTCTTCAGCCCATGTAAAGTAATTTTATAAGCCAGAAAATAGTTGTTGAAAGTGCATATGGAGAAATAAACAAATTTATTCTTATTGAGAATAAGGTGGTAGTCCATACCACATGACTTTTAGTCTGAGTAGTATGATACTCGCTTCATGCGAAAAGATACCAGTTCGGTCTTGTATATAATCTCAAATATTATCAAAAAAAAAAAAAAAAAGTGGTAGCCCAGAGGTGACTCACATTGCTTAGGTGTCTCCACTGGGCTTGTCAAGTGGAGGACTTGAGTTTGAATCTCACTAAGGACGGTCTTATGCCGAATTTTAGTCATGTATTGTAGTCTTTGAGGTCTATCCTTATAGATTCCTCACAAATTAATTGATAAGGATATTGGGTTACCAGAAAAAAAAAAAAAAAAAAAAATGTTATTTCATTACTATTTTAATTTTTTTTTTTTGTGATGATAGATAAAACTGTTATTATTAAAATAATCACTTATATTTTATCTTAATAATAAAAAGTTATTATATAATAACAAAAAAAGTGAGATACGATTATAACGTGAGATACGATTCAAATTTTTTAAACAATAAAAGTAGAAAAAATTATGGGTAGAATTACACCGATCATTTTGATCTAACTCAAAAATACTCTACATTTTTGTTTGTAGTTTCTAGAAGATTTTCTGTTCTAAATTGATTTTTTTTTATAAAGAAAAAAAAAATTATGAGATCATAAATAATATATATATATATATATATAACACTCAGTTGATAAAATATTTTTTTTACAATAAAAAAGTTACGAGTTGGATGAGTTCCAGTCCCTCATAATTTTAATTGACTAAATTGCCATTACACTATATTGATTAATATATATATCTATATAATTTTGACCAAATAATTTTATTCATCACATATGAAATAATTTTAAACAAATGTAAACACGAGGGCAAAAGAAGACAACATATGTCACAGTACTTCAGCACGTGCAATTTTGGTCATCATAATAAATCCATTCGCACATATAAAATAAAATAAAGGACCACAACACGTGCCCCTTTACCCAAAAAAAAAAAAAAAAAAAAAGGGAAACAATGTGGAAAAAATAAGTGTACGGCGAGTTTTCTTCTTAGACTTCTCCAGTATTTTTGGAAGAATTATTTTCATTCATAAAGTTTTATCCCATCTTTTCTTATTCTAATTTTCTTCTTCTTATTATTATTTTTAATTTGGCATCATTTTATATCCGCCCAACTTTTTATTGGATAATCGATATATATACTTATATTCTAAATTTTTCGACCAACCATTAAATTAATCTTTTGAAAATAAAGAGCACAATCTCTTTACATAAGTCTTAGGGGGGACAATAACAATAATAATAATGAAAAAATTTTTTATATACTTTAATATATATATATATATATATATATATATAAATAATTCTAAAAAAAAAAAAAAAAAAAAAAACTATATAAAGTGTCACAATGAATCTTAACAATACTAATACCATTTTTGCATAATATGGTCTATTTCGAATTATGTATGACATTTTAAATGATTAAGTGTTAATATTTGATAAAAAATTTAAAATTCATATCAAAAGACTTATGCAAAAATTAGGATAAATAATTAATTTTGTGTTATATATTTGTAATTTGATTTGTTGTAGCCCTTTATAATTAATTTTAACTAAAGTGATCCTTTAAAAAATCTTTAACCAAATGAAAGTAGTACTTTCTCTATTAAATATGTAAATTTTTGTTTGTTACTTATACTTTGAGGGATATCTCCATCAACTAAAGATGATAAAAATACCATATAAATATTTTAAAATTTTTTTGAATTGACAAAAATACTCTTAAAAAATATAAATAACTAACAGAGTATTAAGTATTTAAGCTTAAAAAAAAGAGAAAAAAAAGACCATTTTAATTTGTTCAAAAATTTTTAAAAAATCATTTTGATTAAAAATAAACATAAAAAATTATAGTAGATCAAACTATAAGCATAAAAGAAAAAATTGATTATTCATCCTCAAAATTTTAAGAAGTGTTACACATGTTATAAAGAATCATTTTGTGAACGTCTTATGTTGGAAGGTGTTGAATAGGAATTTCCACGATGCATGCATGGCAGAACCGAGGGGGGGACGGGGTAGCTGTGTTTCTCATGATCCTGGGGGAATAAATACTCCAACCAACCCTATTTTCTTTATCTTTTATATGTATGTATATATGATCAAATTTGCAACTATTATTTTTGCTATTATTGGGCAGGTTGGTTTGGGTATTCACTGAACCATGCCTTTGCATTGTCAAGTCTTTCTTGGGGCAAAAAAGAAAAGAAAAACCTTTGCTCACAACAGCAACAATAGCAACAGCCAAAGAACAATTTGGGACACTTTGTTCTATTCTATCTGTCCTTTTGGTCCATTTGGTTGGCTCAGACCAAAGAGAGACACTCTTTGAATAAGTTAGGCAGAAAGTCAACTCCTTTTTTTTTTCTATCAGTTTTGTCATCTTATTAGGATTAGAGACTTCCATGGTGGACCAAAAAGTCAAGTTTCTCTCTCGTTTTTAAGCTTATTTTAAAAAATAAGTTTTAAATTTTTCAATTATATTTTAAATTTAAATGTTCATTTAAAAAAAAAATGAATATTTTAATTTTTTGCTAAAATTGAAATATAATTTTTCTTAAAAAATTAATGTTCAAAATTGGTCATGGGATTAAAATTTATACTTGTTTCTTTCATAATAAAATCATATCCTTCTAAAAAGAAAAAATAACAAAAAAGTGTATCTCAATTGATAGTAATTTTACTTACCATTTAATAGATTATGAATTTGAGTTATATCGAAAGAAAAAAAAAAAAATTAAAATGTCAAGAAATTAGAGGAAAAAAAAAAAAAAAAAAAAAGAACGAACTAAGATTTATGCATAGATAATTTTGGACGACATGAGAGGAAAAATAAAATAAAAGAGGAGAAGGCAAAAATAATCATAAACGCTCACTTAGAAATGGACAACCACTCACACGGTTGCACACTTTGTAAGAATGTCCACAATCGTGTCTTAGCTTTCTTTCTTTAAACAAATTCCTAGTATATCTCATATTTGTCGTAACAAGTGTATTTGTTTGTTGTCATTGCAATTGTCATCACACACATATAAAAGTTATTTAATATATATATATATGAAAAATTTCCGGTTTTCATCCTATAATTATTTTTTCTTTTCAGAACTTAGTTTTAAATCTTAAAAAATTTAAAATTTGGTCCTATAACTATTTTTGTTTTCTTAACTTTGGTCCTTTCAACCAAGTTTACGGAATTTTTTTGTCGTTTAAGTCACGTAAAAAATATATACTTAGTCTTATAAGGGCATTTTATGACAAGAGGTAAAGCATTATATTTTTCTCATTACTTTTCAAGTGACTTAAATGACCAAAAATTCCTACAAATTTGGTTGAAAGGACCAAGTTAAGTAAACAAACATAGTTATAGGACCAAGTTCTAGATTTTTTAAGATTTAGAACCAAGTTCAGAAAATGAAAATAGTTATAGGACCAAGTTCTAGATTTTTTAATTAAGATTTAGGACCAAGTTCAGGAAACGAAAATAGTTATAGGACTAAAATAGGAAATTTTCCATATATATATATATATATTAATTTTCTTTAGAATAATAACAATTATATTTAATATAAATAAATATTAAAGAATATTATCTTTTTCTTTTTTAAAATTAATAAATACAAAAATGCTCAAAACTTTAAATTCTAGATCCTAATCCCAAAACGTTCAAAAATAATCTCAATAAATTATTTGTCTCCTATCATTTTATTCTTCTTATATATATATATATTATTTATTTGATCGGATACTAATATCGATTAATTAAATTAAATTTTTTTTAGGAAGTTATTTTTCTTATTAGAAAGGGAAAAAAACTACTTTATTAATAATATTAAATAAACAATAAGGCCTATCTTAATTAATAGCAATCTTATTTATAACTATAAAAAGTTATAAATTCAAATTACTTTGAAAGTATAAAACGCTTCAAAATTTCAAAATAAAAATAATAACAGGAATATTAAATAAATAATACAATATTTTCTTTCAAGGTAAATTATATCAGTGTTCATAGGAACACTGGTGAATTTGATTCATAATATTTATACTTTTGATATAATTGGTCCCTTTTTTTTATTTTTTATCTAATAAGTTCCAAAAAAAAATTGATTAAGTGCATTCGGTCTATTCTTTACAAAATCAAAATATTTGGGTACGTCAATAATATTTCACGAAAATTTCAGGGGTAAAATTATCCCCAAAAAAGGAAAAAAAAAAAAGGGCAAAGCAAGAAATGATACCATTTCTTCTTTCATCTTCAACTTACATACCTTCTGAATCTCCATTTTCTTCTTTGTCAACATAATCAACACCAGTGATCTGTTGAAGCTGATGAAGACCTTGTAAAAGCCATTGACTCTTTTTGGAAAATTGCTTACCCCAATACAAAAGAAAATGGCTAATTTCGGTAGAATACTTGAACTTCCTGCAGAGTCAAAAATAACACTAACTGCCAGCAAATTTCAGCGCAGTCCCGCCCGCTCAAGAAAAGAAAACAAGCAAAAATGGGAACTTGAGGGAGTATCAAGTAAGAGTTGGGATACCAGCATTTCTATCACTTACATGAACATCTTTTCACATAAAATGATGCCAGTAGAGGGAATGGGAATTATACCTAAAGAACTTGTATCTGAGAAAATTGCCTTTCATCCTCTCATGCATGCTAGAAAGATTTCCTCAACTATAACACGAATACATCCAAATAACTTCTTGTGCAATCAGAATGTATAATAATATCTTCAAAAATAAGCATTAAGTAAGAATTATTCCTGGCGAACATGGCTAGCTAGAGACTTTCTTATATTTTGTGGATTGTTCGGCAAAACGTGCAAAGAAGAAAATGGAGGTTTAAATGGTTGAAATGATAATTTTACCCTTAAAGCTTTGGTCAAATATTATTGACTTGTCCAAATATTTTGATTTTGTAAAAGAGGGACTAAATGCACTTAATTAATTTTTTGGAACCTATTAAATAAAAAATTAAAAAAAGAGATTAAATATACTAAAGATATAAACACTGGGTACCAAATCTATTAATTTTCCAAGTCTATAGGATCATATCCATATAGAATCATTTCAATATATTCATATGAGCCCACAAAGATTTACCACCAAGTAAACATCTTTTACCACAAATTTTACAGTAATCCATCTTTGTTCCTTCATATAATATTATATATATATATATATAGTGTTTTGAATAAAAAATTTAATATTTTCAAAGATGCTAATCGGTATATATATATTAAGACATTTATCTTGAAGTCATTACTTGTTAGTATTTTTTTAATTAATAATACAAACCTAATTATGAATGTAAAGTGTTTTTATCACCAAAAGTTACTATTTTGACACTTGATGAGTTTACTTTGAAATGCTGAAAAATTTCAGACTTCGTAACTCCTGCTTCCCAACATTATTAAATTCTGGATAGATTTTATATAGTAATCTTTTGTTCTTACAAACTGGATTTGGTACTTGATTATATACATATATATATACACACACATGTATATGTATGTGTATATATATATATTTTCCTCTGATTACGTATACTATAGTTTTTGTTTTCAATTATTTTCTTGTATTTGCTAGGACAGGAATATATATCTGCTCACAAAAGATTCTATTTCCTTCTTTTAATATTCGGTAGGATTATTTGATGTAACCCAATCAAGCTACTTTTGGCGACCTCACGAAAAAAAAAAAAGAAATTACGAAATTTTTTTCTTATAAATTTAAGATATAAAATTTGCTTAAATTATTTAGAATAATCACTATCCCTTGTTCTGATAATTAAAATCGTTCTTGACAAAAAAAAAAAAAAAATCTTCGATTTAATTGGATTTCAAGAATAATAATGGTGATTCTTCAAAAATCAAAATTAGGAATTGGGGAATCATATTTCCCTTCATTCCAGTCCGCTTTCTATATATATTTATATAAAATTATAACAATAATAATATATTAATTTTATTAAAGATAAATCATAATTAATATTGTAATAAATACTAAAATGGATATAAATAAATAAATATATTATAATTAATGGATATAATTTATTCCTCAAAAAAAAAAAAAAAACAATTATAATTTATTATTGATCTTTTGTAAAAATAAAATATAAAAGGTATTTGATAAATATTTAATTTTTTTATTTTAAAAAAATATATTATTTAGTAATTTTTATTAAACATTTAACTAAAAGAAGGGAATAAAAATTTTTATAAAAATAATATAGTGTAAAAAATCAACATTGAGATCTAGAATCTTTTATAAGAATAGAAACTAATGTAATAATTATTCTTTATAGGAAATGGGATGAGAATAGATAATACATGTGAGAATGGAAAATGAAGATAGGGATAAAAAAGTGTCATTATCTTTTTTATATTATAAATAAGTTTCACACCAAGAGAGAAGTGAAATTTATAAAATTAGTGAAAATGACTGATTTCTCATAGATGTCTTATTTATTTATTTATTTTGAAAGTTTGAAGTTTTTTTTGCCTTTAATATGACTTGAATTGATGATATCTTAGATTATAAATAAAATTACTATCGAATGAGTTTATACCTTATCTCATAGATGTTTTAAAAGTTTATTTCTAAGATAATTAATAGTTCTATGTTTTAGCAAAAAGTTTTTATATAACTGTATTTTTTTTTTTTCCTTTTTAAGAAATAGGAATTCAAGGATTAGTAATCTTCCCTCTTTGTGGAATAAATTCACTGGTAAAAGATAAAAAGGATGGAATTTCCAAATTTGAGATGACTCATCAAGGTTTCCTATTTACCATTTGAATATTTCATATTAATTAGGTAAATAACAATTATTATAATATATCAATACGAAATAATTTTAAATAAAATAAAAAACAAAAATTTTCACCATTCATGACTTACCGTAGAGAAGGAGAACAAAAATTTTATTCTTTTGAGATCAAACTATAATAATACAAAATATACAATTCTAAAATTATAATATATATATATATACCTTTATCTAATTTAGCATAATTTATGCAAATTTGACTTCCACCACAAATATATACCTTCGAGATGTAAGCTATTTCAATTTTTTGGAGTTACATACATAAGTACCATTTTAAATTCGTATTCTTATTTAAACCAAAAAAATATCTTATCAACTTACTTCCTCAGAATTTAGCCCTAAGCTATTTCTATTATACAAAAACATCCTTACACTCTTATTTAAACTCTTTTAATCTTTTAATTATATTTTTTGTTTTGTTTTTTTTTTTTTTTTTTAAGGGAAAGAAAATGAAATAAAAATTAAATTATATTTTAAAAAGAAGGGAAAATAATTGACAGACATTTGGAGCATAAAAATAAGAAAAGAGAAAAGAAAAGAAAATTAACGCGTGGGAACAAATCTCATTGAATCAAAGGTGTTCCTATTAAAATTGTCATATTCATGTCCTTTTGAAGCCTCAATTTTCAATCAAACTTGATCCAAAGGTAACTCCAATCATTCAAAACCTTCCAATGCATGCTTGACCAAAACAAACACACACGCACACTTTTTTTTTCTTTCTTTCTTGTCTTTTCTTTATATATATATATATATATATATATATTACATACATGCATACACACACACACACACACACACATTGCAACGTAATATATTCTGTTACCTAACAAAATAATAAGAAAATTAAGAAACTATTTGGATGTGATATGCTTGTAAAATACAGATTCAATTCTGTCTCTTTTGAATAATATTATAATATACTAAGCAAGATTTGGTCGAACAATTGAATTTTATTGCAAACTTTTATGTTTTATTCTAAAGAAACTACCATTAATCAAATTATACATACATATTGTAAAATTAAAAAAGTTCATAAACTTTTTTCCCACCGTCATATAACCTATATAAATAAGGTAGATATGCCAATACCAAAATCATTCAAAGAGAGAGAGAAGAGGAGGACACACACACATATATATATAGCATGGAAGGGTCATCTAGGGGAAAGGCCATGCAGGAGAAGAGGGAAGACAGACTAGATAACAAGGATGAGCAGATTAAGTACCGTGGCGTCCGGCGGAGGCCATGGGGGAAGTACGCGGCAGAGATTCGCGATCCTACTAGACAAGGTGCAAGATTATGGCTAGGCACGTTTGATTCCGCGGAGGATGCTGCTCGAGCTTACGATAAAGCCGCATTTAACTTAAGAGGTCATCTCGCTGTCTTGAATTTCCCAAATGAGTATTACTCTAAGCTTCCTAACCCACCTTATTACCCCCGGTCTTCTAGCCTTCAGAGTTATGGCGGCAGAGGAAGTAGTTCATCGGTGGGACAAGAAAAACATGTTATTGAGTTCGAATGTCTGGAGGATAGTGTGCTGGAAGAGCTTCTTGAATCAGAAGAGCAGAAAAAGAAGAAAGGAAAATGAATTTTTCTTTTTCTTTTTGTTTTTCCATAGGTGATTAATTAATTAGATGGTAAAACTTTTATGTCGTAAAATCTTCCACACACACACACACACACACACACACATATATATATATATATATTACTTTAAGTTCTTATTTCAAAGCTGGGGATGAAGAATCAGCTGTTCCTCACTTTCCAGTAATCAAAACGAAGCCCAAATTATCTATATACAAGTTCCAATTTTCTTCACTAGATATATTTATGGCATTTGAATATGAAATCCTTCGTTCCTCCATGAAATAAAAAAATCAATACATGCATATGATTTTACGTAAATTTTAGTAATCGGACAAGATTAGGAAGAACAAAGGAAAAGGGTTTCCGGTGTGTAGGGGGTGGCTGAGAAAGAGAAGACACGGTTAGCAATTTGGCAGAGAAAGGGTGCTTAATTAATTGAAACGAGAATCACCTTTTTTTCTGCTTACATACTTTTCAAATGAATTTGGATAAACCGATGAAAGAATCCAAAACGCAAGAAGAATATATAAAGGTTATTTATAAGATCATCCATCGATTTGATAACAAATGGCAAATGGGTTTGACTTCAAGAAAGACCAAACTCCATCCACATATATAATCAATCAACAAAGGAGAAAAAAAAAAAGAAAAAGAAAAAGATACTATATAAACAAAATCTTTGAAGATTATTTTGCCTAATAGATAGGAAAAGGCATAAAGAGGGAGAAAAGAAAAGAAAAAAAAAAAAAAAAGTCAAGATTATTCGTGCTATATATAATATATATACTAGCATGTGATCAGATGCCAATGGCAAATTAAAGTTTAGACATTGAGATTAGAATTACCAGTGACAGAGAAAAAGTTTGGGGGGAGCTGATTTTGAAAGAAGCTTATCCATTATTAACACACTGATTTGATGCCATTCCAATTAAGCCTTTTTTTATTTTATTTTACTTTTTATTTTTGTGGTAGGAATTTTTCCTACAAGTGCTCCAACAAGTACCTACCTAAAATACCATCTATAGTTACCTAGCTATATCAAGTGTTTCATATATATATATACAGAGAGAGTATGATTTACAATTTCATATATAAGTGACGAATAATTTACTGTTTAAATTATTTAAATATAAAATGTCAAGAGTTAATTTAATATAAATAATTTACTATTTTATTTAGAGATATATGAGTCTTGTATTTGAAAATTTAAATATAAAAAGGAGCTTGTTGTAGAATAAGATCTAGTTCAATTAATTTGACTAATATTTTTAAAATTTGACGTGAAATTGAATCGGTTTACAACTGGACCGACCAACCCCTTTTAACTCCATAAACAATAATGTCCTCACCCTTTTCCCAATTCCTTTCTTTCTTTCTTTTTTTTTTTTTTTTTCCCATAAATGTATAACTCAATGCCTTTATTGAATAATTCAAGAAAGATTATGGGGGGAGACCTCCAAGATTTGATAGAAATTCGAACTCAGATATCCACTTGACAAACTAAATATAAACATCTAAATAAGAGAAACTATACTATTAGATTACCACATTGTTTGCAACCTTTTCAAAGGATGTTCAACCTTTAGTTTCCTCCTCCCCAATAAATTAACTGTAACTTGATATTGAATGGCAAAACACCCTTTTTACAAACCCTCTCTTCTTCTATATACGGAATTTCAATTCCCTCTTCTGTCATGCATGAGCCCTAAGTTGAGATTGAAGCACAAAAAATCCTCCTTTTTGATCGATAGCAAACACTGAATTTTCTCGTAGTGGATCTATATTTTATTAAAAAGGGGGGCAAAAAAAAAAAAAAAAAACTTTAACTAGAATAGTAGAATTATGTATTAATTTTAATTTAATGCTCACCTATAATGAGCTAGGAGGGGTAGTTGATACTCAATAAGCTGCCAAATTCATGATCCCTTTCACACCTGTCCAAATAAAAACAACATTCTGGGAGTCAATCTTTTCCGTGGTCAAGTTCGTGACTATGTTTTTTCAAACCTAATTTTCGGGTTCTTAGTAGTTGACTTAAAAGTCAATTTAGTTTTCACAATTGTTCTTTATATATATATATATATACTCAATTGCTATAATAAAAAAAATTTTCCTCAAAAGAATGCGTAATTTAATTAATAGCAATTTCATTTAAAATCACGTTTTGTGGCGAAAAAATCTTTAATTTTTTTTTTTTAAAAAAAAAATATATATATATATATATATATATATATATATATTATGTATAAGAAACTTGATGAATTTGGTTCTTAATATTCATGACTTTGGCATAGTTGGTACCTTTTCTTTCTTTTTAATTTAGTAAGTCTCCAATGTATAATGAGTAAGTGCATTTTTGTCCATCCATTCATAAAATTTATTGTTTAGAAAAATCAAATTTTGTGAATGGAGGGACCAAATATACATGCTCATTATACATTGAGGACCTACTAAATAAAAAAGAAAGAAAATTGACTAATCACATCAATGTTTGAAAGATTGATAACCAAATTCACTAATATATATATATATATATATATATAAAATTGGATTGTCATAATCAAGGATAATTATTGTGATATGTTAAACTTCTAATCCCAAAAAAAAAAAAAAAAAAAAAAAAGAGAGAAAAAAATCAATTGATCAAATTTTAGTGTCTAGATAAAATTTTAAAAATTTGTGGTTAGTAGTTTCGTAACGTAACCTATGGTATGGTTCTGGTCAATTCCACAAAGAAAGGTCAACCCACCCATGTGTTTGGTTTTCTTTTCTAAATCTTCCCAAAAATTCAGAGAGTTAGGTCAATTTGGAAACCTAAAACTTGTCAAAATTTGGCATCACTTGGAAGTGGAAAGTATACATGCCTATATATATACACCAAAGTGGAAGGATTACCAAAAAGTTAACTAAGATTGATAAATGATAACAATAATGGTATATGCATATTAATATATGCAAGAATATTTAGCTTTTATTTTGTTTAAAATTACACATAATATTTCGAAAAATATATATATACATATATAGATAAGTAGGTACAACTCAATTAGTAAAGAGTTTAGTTATATATATATGCATAAAGAAATATTAATATGAGTTATTTTCAAGATTAAGATTAAAAAAATAATAATAATATTTATTTGATAATTATATATATACATATACTACACACGTTTGCATGTGTGACAATTTTTTTATTATTTCTTTTTTTTACTTGTAATGAGTTAAATGTCGAAAAAAAGAAAAGACTTAGAATATTGTTTGGAAGACAAAAAGGTTCATGGGAAAAGGTTTTTATGATTATTATGACAAAAGGGGGTGGTCATAACAGGAGATGATCACCGCAATAAATGATTTCTAACGTTTTTCGCCATAGAAATATCAATTTAAGATTATTAAAGCTATTCTGTCCAAAACTGAAAATTTCGCAGATATTAATGTTGAAAATATGTATACATATATATATATATATATATTTTAATTATGTAACTACCACCAAACTTGATCCTTAGATCACAATATGTATATATAATAGAACTATTCTTTTCCCCTTTTTTTTTTTTTTTTTGCCCCTTTCATTCTTTTTTTTTTTTTTTTTTTTTTTTTAAAAAAAAATTAATTTCAGAAAAAAAATATATGTGTGCTAACAAACAAGTTTCCATTTCATGGGGCGAAATTGTCAACAGAAAGTCAAGCCACCAAACCACTGTCAGCCACAGGATTTGATTTATCATCGACTTGTCTGCCTTCTCAAGTTTATCAGATAAAGCAAAAAGAAACTTGGTGCTCAACCGAAAGCCACACCTCTTCTTTCGAAGTTATAATATATATATATATAGGCAAATCACTGATGTTATTATTCACCAGGTTTTTGTACTAGTACTTTTTGTTTTCTCATTATATAGTCACCATATATGTATAGGGAATACAAAACATTAAACTATGAGTGTTACAGAGAATATATTACACGAAATATCACATAATAAGTAAGAAATTACACGTAATTATTTTAAATTTCGCCAATGTTCTAATCTTTGATAAACTAAAAACATCATCATGGGAGTCTTAATTTGACATTGCCCAAAAACTGTTTTAAAACCATCCCCAGAAATCCAAACTAGTGTCTATATATATATAGAGAGAGAGAGAGAGAGTGAAGAAATTAATGTCAAGAAAAGAAAAAGAAATCATAGTAATCAAGTTTTGTAATGAAACCCAAACACTCTAGCTACTTAATAATATATATATATGTAATGATGATCGAACTCAGGTTACTTTCCTTTCTCTTCTTCATATTCAAGAAGTTCCTCCAGCAGCTTATCATCGTAGTACTCGAATTCGATCACTTCTTTTCCTTGATAATTGGAGGACGAAGAAGAAGAAGAAGAAGATGCAGCAGCAGCAGAAGCAAAATGAGATGAGGTGCTGGGCAAATTATATTCTTCAGGGAAGTTAAGGATGGCCAAGTGCCCTCTCATTGCATAAGCAGCTTTGTCATAAGCTCTCGCCGCCTCCTCTGCCGTGTTGAACGTTCCTAGCCAAACCCGAGCACCGTGCCTGGCCGAGTCACGTATCTCCGCTGCGTATTTTCCCCACGGCCGCTTCCTAACGCCTCTGTACTTAATCTCCCCACCGTCTTTCTCATTCTGCTTAGACTTCCCTGTGTTGCTTGGCCCTTCCATTTTTCATGGTCTTGTCTTACGTTATGTATGTATAGCTTATTTAGGAAAATAGTACGAGATGGTCTGAGCAGATGACATGGCATATAATATATATATATATATTGCTATAGAGAGAGAGAGGGAGAGGGAGGGAGAGAGAGAGAAATTCAAAAAATTCAGAAAAGCGACTTCCCAGTTTGGCAAAAAGGAGGATCCACAACGTGGCACGGGGAACATCGTATGATAGAGATTTGTTCACACGTGGTAAAGAACCTTCGATGGAGACCAAGATGAGCATGCAATGTATTTGGATGGTCAAAGTGATGGCTTTGGAACTTCTTTCTTAGTGACTTTTGATTGTCATGCAAGTCTCGTCATTTAATTATTGATAAATCAGCAATTCATAGCCTAAGAAAATATTTATAGAGAAAGAGTAATAAAATTTTGGTTTCTTAAACTATTTTCTCTATTCACACGTGAGGTTTTAATTTGTCAATGTTGTTGCCGGTGCTTCCTTGAACATTACCGTATGTTGTATGCGTCCAATTATATATATATATATTTGGCTACCAATTAAGGAAATATAAGTCCTAAACGAAGAAGGCAAATTACTATTTATAGTGATTCATATGTTTGTGTCAACAACCATGTTGATTCCATTAGTGAAGTTTTATATTCTATATTATATAATTTTGGTGGAGGAAGTTGGAGTTGATTTTAAATACAAATTAAAGTATTTTTGTAGTATTTGTATTTAGTTGTTTTGTTTATATAAAATAATTAATT
Source organism: Marsdenia floribunda (assembly GCA_035583425.1). Taxonomy (NCBI): domain Eukaryota; kingdom Viridiplantae; phylum Streptophyta; class Magnoliopsida; order Gentianales; family Apocynaceae; genus Marsdenia; species Marsdenia floribunda. The sequence goes on along the minus strand of JAXGGT010000035.1, from coordinate 3,472,554 downwards.
AGAGATTATTTATTAATTAAGAATTGATAGTGTTATAATTATATTCTATTTAGAATGATTTTTATAAACTTCACATAAAACAGTGATAATTATGTATTTCAATAGTATTTAAATTTAATTATTTTATTCTATCTAAAATGAAGATTAATTATAATGTGTGTTGAAATGATGATTTTGGTGAGAATGGTCGCACTAGTGAGATTTGTTAAAGGCATAATGCCTGCATGGGATCATAGGGTGAATGTTATATGAGAGATAGTTAATAATTAATATTGTGTAACTAAATATTTCTTTCGACAAAATAAGAATATATGATCGTCATATATTTGATATGGTGTAACTAAGTTCATAATTGTATCATGAGCTAATAATTTCTCTTTCTAAAAAGAGAGAATGTTTTAAAAGTAAAACTAATTTTAAAAAATGTTATAAGGAATGTTAGAGAATATTTCTTTAACTAACTTATTTCGTTTTTATTATCACACCACCTCTAAATGTCTTTTTTGTTTTTTTTTTTTGAATTTCACTTCTGCAATCTAAAAAAAAAAATATTCTCCCTCTCTATATATAGAGTGGGGGAGAGAGAGAGAGGGGGGGGGGGGGTGGGAAATGCTTCTTACTAACATTATTCATATACTGAATTAGAAGAAGAATAATAGCCACAAGCCAGTGGGATAAAGACAAAAAAAAAAAAAAAAATTGGTTGTATCTTACATTGAGAAGAGAATTATTATTAAGGGTCCCAATAATCCACAATGTCCGATTTGATTCTTAATGATGTAACGTAAATTAGATTAATAATAATAATAATTTTCTTAATTAGATTGTCAAATAATTTAATAGCATAGCAGCCCAAAATAGTCTTTTGAATTTTTCCTGCTGGTTTCGGTGAACAGAAATTTGTAAAAGCCATCGATTGTGATATATATATATATATATGAACAGAAATTTGTAAAAGCCATCGATTGTGATATATATATATATATATGAAAAATTGGTGAATTTATTGCCTAATATTTATTTTTTTAGTGTGGTTGATTCCTTTTTTTTATTTTTTATTTAGTAGGTCCCCAATGTATAATAAGTTAGTGCATTTGGTCTTTTCTTTCATAAAATTTTTGTTTGGGCAAGTGAAATTTTGTATAGAAAATGACTATATGCACCAACTTATCATACATATTGGGGAACTACTAAATAAAAAATAAAGAAAAGAACCAATTGCACTAATGATCAAAAGATTAGGGACCAAATCCACC
>JAXGGT010000035.1:3459203-3471198 GCA_035583425.1 Marsdenia floribunda | reverse complement strand
TGTATATATATATATATATGTATATATATATTTGTTGATTCTTATAAGATATATCATTCTAACAATAAACTTTTAACTTGTAATTTGAACATATCATCACTTGCAAGATATTTTTGTTTTGATTTATGCACGAAAAGAATTCGTAAAAGATTTTCCATAATACTCCTTGTAATAATTTTTAACATTAATTCTATATATGTTTTTATATTTTTATAAAATGCATTACATATTTTAAAATTTTATTATAAATTAAAAAAATATCACATTGAATGTTAGAATGAATCTCAATACGTATAGTTTATTACAATATTTGACTATTCATATATTTGTAATAAAGACATATGATAATGTCTTATAGTGTATAATAATAATTAAATATTATAAATTTAAAAAATAATGCATCGATTATTTTAATATTTATGAATGTCAAATTATTAATAATTCAAAATTAAGTTATTCCATCTTGAAATTATGTCAATTTATGTCCAAATCAAATTTTGTGGGACTTTCTGAGAAACTGAGGAATAAGATAAAAGGACAAATCAGCTTCATACTAAGACTAAATAGGAAAAAGGAAAAATAATAATAATAATAATAACTTTAATTCTTTGACAAAGAGTAAGACTCAAATAGTGGTATTTGATGTATCCATGTTATTATTATTATTATTATTTTATTTCTAAATCTTAAAAAAAAAATATTAAAATTTAGGTTAACTTTTAATATTTCATAAGCGTATAAGAAAAAAAAAAATCAAAAGGAGTATATCATTAAAAAAAAAATTACAAACATTTATTTTGACTTTATAAAATGATAATAAATAAATAAAATTTCGTTATTTAATTAATAATAAAAATAAAATACAATAAAAATGAATAAATATAATTTAAAAATAATAATAAGTATATATATATATATATATGAAGAATTACAAGATATTCCAATCATAATTATTACTACTAGAATAAGTGAAAAAAGAAGGTAATGATGATAATAATAATAATAATAATAACAATTAAGATTTAAAATAAATAAAATTATCAAAAAAAAAAAAACAAAACAAAACAAAAGATTTAAAATAAATAAATGATAGGAGTTCTAGATGTTAAAGGATAGATGGTGTATGAAACCCATTGGCTTTTTATATTTAATTTTTATCTTCAAATGACTAACTTTACTTTGATACTCCTTTGACCAAGTCAAAGGCAAATTCCTCGTACCTTCGCAAATTGACTTTTGACCAAATTTTAGAATATCAATATTCTAAAGGACTCTCAAATTTTTTTGGCAAAATGCATGAACATAACGTACTTTTGTTTTGTTCTTTGCCTTACATATATATATATATATATAAATTTCTATTCTTACTTATCACAATTCAAGCTACTCTCTTTTTTCTCAAAAATCATATCAATTTTCGACATAATAATATAAGAATTTTTAAAATTTAAAAATTTATAGTGACGTAATACAAAATAATTTAATCTTTTTTATCAATATCATACAATATTTAATGATCTATTGAAAATGTATAAATTATTGAATTAAGTAAGAAAATGTAATAATAATAAACTTCATATTGATGGAATTTTTCTTAAAATTTTTTTTTTTTAATTTTTAATTATTGAGGATACATACGATTTTTTGAAATAACTAAAATAAATTATTTTGACAAGATTTTTTTCAACCAATAAAATAAAATTTGAGATAATAAAATAACTAGTTCAATAGGGTCAAAATATAAGGAAAGCCATTTTTCCACAACAATAGGTATTTTTTGTATTTTCTATTCATTATGATTTAAAAAAAAAAAAAAAAAAAAAAAAAAAGTAAAGGTGAGAGTTTCAATGGAGAATAAATAAATAAATAAATTGGCAATTTACTGTTATCTTTAGCCTTCTGAGGTTGTATTAGGTTATGAACCTGACATGACCACCACCTTTGACATGTGAAAGTCCATTGACCTTTCAGGCCTAAGCCCAAGACTGACCTATTGCTTAATATATAAGATTGGACCACTGCATTAGGCCCATTTTAAACTTAAGGAAACATTAGGAAAACTTTACGCACCCTGTGGTTTGATATTTCGCAAAATTTGGACCCAAACTCTCTTATTTTATGCAGCGTTTCCTTTATATGTTAGTGTGGAAAGAAAACTAGGTGTTTGGCTTCGTACAAATGTTAGTCAATACCATACAAAGTTTTAAATTTGAGTTTAATATTTATTATGAGTGTTATATAAGAATCATATGAGACTGAAGAGATAAACCCAAAGCCATATGAGATTGACCAAAAATCTGTACAAGTCATGGAATTCGGAGGCCTAATTCATATACTTCGGGACAAAGTACAGAAATGGTGGTTCCCGTTTCTTCTTGGAGTATAACTAACGGACTACAATATTCAAGTCATGAAATACATATATATATATATATATATATATTTCAGCCTCCGACTTGATTGATTGACATGAAAGGTACTCAAGTGGGATAAAATTTTTCACTTTTAAGTTTAATTAAAGTTTACTAATGGGACAAGTACCAGTCGCATAATAAATCAAGAACAAAATCAGTAGATACTTGATAGAAAGGCATAAATCTCAAAATATAACCAATGACACTTATAAAAGGAGATTTTTTCCTATTATAAAAGGAGACTTTTTCCTACAAGAAAGGGCAGGTTCGTATCATTCTATGCATGATATCTTCTTCTTCATGTAAGAAAACCCCAATACCTAAACAATTTCTCCATCTTACATCTCTACTCTCTAAAAAATTCTTTCAAGTGAACTAACTTGACCATCTAAGAATTTATCAGAGAAAAATCTCCCATAAACCTTTTGTAGGTCTTCAAACCAATTCCAATGGCCATCTAGCTTTCATCTTTTGAGAGTCATGCCTTAATCCTTTTGATATTGTCCAAATCTCAATTTATTGTGTAATTTATGGGGTGTTTGGATTTTTACTCAACTAGAGTTGAGTGAAGTTTTTTGGTTCCCCAATTACCCAACATATTTGGACATCATTTTTTTTCAAAATAAGTTTGTCCTCAAAAACACACATATAAAACACATCTATAAAATTTGTGGACCCCATTTTATTTTAAAAAATAAATATTATTAATAAAATCACTCTTACATACTTTTTCCAAAACAAACATTCTCTTACACACACAATTATTACACCTATAAAACCTATATATTTAACCTCCACTTTTTCCAACATAAAATTTAATTAAAAAAAAATTACAAACAAGATTTGATTTGAATGAAAGTTTGTCTTAAAAACACAATTTTTTTCTAATATAGTGAAAATCCAAACACACCCTTAATCATTTTTTCATATTAGAAACTTTCTTCGAAACAAGAATTATAAAATCCAGATTAATCAGTATAATGAACTAATCAAACTAGTCTCTTAGCTTCTTGTATATTTTAGTCAATTAAATTTTTTATCCTTTTCTTTTCTATTTTTAGTCAACGAAGTCCATAAGGAACTTATAATTATGGTACTTTACGTAACATTTTATACACTTCTTTATTTAGATTTTTTTTTTTTCTTTTATTAAGAAAAAGTTATTATAAAATACAAATTAATTTTTATGATAAATTAATAAATTTGGTTTAGGGTTTATTGCCTACTTAAACTAATTAAAACCTAATTTTGTCCGAGACATGAGTTTGGCTTATATCCTACAGGGCTCGTGAAGTCATGTGACCTATTTTTGTTATTTAAGTTTAATCTTTCCATATCTAATAGTCACTTTGAATTCCGACTAATTCGAAATCGAGTCGCATCGGAACCCTTTTAAAAGAAAATTTTCTTTAACACCTATTTCTTTATATACAAAATTTGAATTCAAAACCTTACTTAAAAGGGAATTAAGTTCTTTCCAAATGGACCAGTGGTTACCACACACCTAAATATGTAAGAATCCACATGACTTTGTGCACAACTTTTTATTATACGTGGCAATCAGAAATACGTCCCTTATATTATTTTTTTTAACCAACCATTTTATATCTTCTGCTACTATTAAAAAAAAAAAAATGTTCTGTTTAATTAATCAACTTTTTTTGTAACTTAAAATAGATTCTTGAATTTTATTTATAATTTTTTAAATTGCTAAATTTTTTTATTTATGTAGGATAAAATAAATCATTGATTTTTATTTATAAATTTTAAGTCATTAAAAATTTATGTGTGAAAATTGAAGACTTATTTTACATTGTATAAAAAATTTAATGATGACTTCAAAAATTTTTAAAGAAATTAAGAACATATGTTACACCGTATAAAAAGTGTTGTAGAATATTATCACTTTATTTTAAATTTTCATAGGTTATAAAAGAAACTTAGGCTGTACTTGGATTACTACTATATTAGAGTTGAGTGAAGAATTTTTGTTTCCAAATAATCAGCACATTTGGACAACTTTTTTTAAAATTAAAATTTGTCCCTCCCAAGCCCCCCGGGGCACAGCCGAGTTGGTCGAACAATTGCCTTGATGGACTCTCACCGCCTCAGCGTGGAGGGTTCGAATCCTGGGTACCGCTCTTGTGGGGGCAAGGGTGGTGCTCAGTGACGCGGGCTCTCTTGGGGCGAGGAGTATAAGTGGGGCAAGAACCTGGGAGCCAACTCGGGCATATCCCGCGATTTACCTCCTCTAACTGCTCAGGGGCGGGGTGGCTAGGGGTCCGGATGTAGTCTGACGAAGCTGGGATACCTGGATATCAAAAAAAAAAAATTTGTCTCCCCCCCCCAAAAAAAACACACCCTAGATTTGCCACATCAACAAGTAGGTCAATTTATGGACCCTACATTATTTAAAAAATATATATTATTAATAAAATAATATTACACACATTTCCTCAAACAATTATTCTCTTACACATATAATCATTATAACTTATAAAATTTATATATTTAACCTCCACTTTTTCCAACATAAAATTCATTTTCAAAAAATTTACAACAATACATTTATTTTGAATGAAAGTTTGTCTCAAATAAGTTATCTTTTTTTTTTTCAAATACAATGGTAATCCACCCTTAATTTTCGATATTTAACACATTTATAATATTGCGAAACAATTCCAAGAAAATAAAGAAAGAAAGTGCATGTATAAGTTATTTTCATTTTTGATTCATAATCCAAACGCAAAATGTTTGATAAATGAAAAATATATGTCGTTCTACGTACGTAACACAACAGACCAAAATAAACTTATGTAATACTCTTCAAATATCAGTCAATAACCTCTTGACACGTGTATAAATCTGAACCTATAAGATCCCCTCCTATCTATTAAAATAAATTATCTAAAGAAAAAGAACCATGGAAGAAGAACAATGTTTCCAAGTCAACTGACTTGAAGACCAAGGCATACTCTCTTACTTCCCACTAAGTTCCCTACTGAAGGATATTCAATATTCAAATTGAACAATTTTATCAAATAATTTTTACGGTGAATTGTGATTTAAAATATTATAAGTTGGAGTCATATTAAAAGTAAAAAAAAATTAAATTAAATTTTTTTGAAAAATAAAATTATTTAACTATTGTCTTGTTATGCTAAAAAAAAATATTTTGAGTTGATAATAAATATTTAGGTTGATGTTATATTGTAAAATTAATTTAGGAAAATTTTTGACTTTAGTCCTGTAACTATTTACGCTTCCTAAACTTGGTCCTAAATCTTTAAAAATACCTAACTAGATTCTATGACTATTTTCAAATTCTAAAGTAGGTCCTTCCGGCCAAAATCTTTCCCTTTTCCAGCACTTCCAATCACGTGAGATACACATATCCTCTTTTTTTAGAGCATTTTCAGTAATCTCTTCTATCCCTCCAAAAAAAAAAAATTATAAACTAATTCCCCACCACCGAAATTTATTCTTTTTCCTTTTCTTCACTTCACTGTAATGGGGAGTTAATTTATAATTTTTTTTTTTAGGGATGGAAGAGATTATCAAAAATACCCTCAAAAAAGAGAGCATGTGTATCTCATGTGATTGGGAGTTCTGGAAAAGGGGAGAATTTTGGCCGAAAGGACCTACTTCAGAATTTGAAAATAGTTATAGGATCTAATTAGGTATTTTTAAAGATTTAGGACCAAGTTCGAAAAACGTAAATAGTTAGAGGGTTAAAACCGGGAATTTTCCATTAATTTATTAAGGTTGTAGTTTGTATAATTGTATTCCAATTCTCTTCTCTAGTAATGCTATTATTATGGGTGTCGAGTGAAAATATACAAATTGATTACTCCCTGAATATATTATTTATTATAATGAAAGCATTTAGTATGAATGATTGATTTCTGTACGTACAATGTGGAAAAAGTTTAAAAAGAAAAAATATATATATATATATTGCTGGTGGAAGAAATTGGCAGAGTTTTCCCTGCCAGTGTTGAAAGTTGAAACTCCAACAAAAATCTTTGACTAATTAAGTGATCAGAGCACCCAACGAAGAAGAAGAATTTTTTTTTTTTTTTTTTTTTTTTGCTGTTTATGATTTATCAGTCAACAAACAACGTATGGGAAGTGTCGGTCTTTTTTATCTTCTAACATGTATTCTTCTGGTCACTTTTTAGGATTCTTTCTCTATTTAGATTTGACTTTTTGGGGTGTGATATATCTATCACTCCTTGAAAAAAGAAATATATATATGTGGCCCCCGGTACAGCTGAGTTAATCAAACAATTGTATTGATAGGTTCTCAATCTCAGGGTAGAGGGTTCGATTTCTAACTGTCTCATTCTCGGAAGGGAGATTTCATCTCGAAGGCAAGGCCCGTGGTCAGTAGTCAAGAGGACTTTCTTGGGACTTGGAGTATAAGTGGTGCAGGAACTTAGGAGCCACCTCAGGCATATCCCGCGATTTACCTCCTCTAGTTGCTGAGGGGCTGGTGGCTAGGGGACCAGGAAGTAATCTGGCTAAGTTGGGATACCTGGATATCAAAAAAAAAAAAGAAAAAAAAGAAATATATATATATATATATATATATATGTGTGTGTGTGTGTGTGTGTTCAATTTTTTTCCTTAGGAGGGACCCAATTGAGTTTATCCCAAACGTGTTTGGAGGTTTTGTTTTGTTTTGTTTTTTTTTTCTTCCTCATAATCAATGGAGAGAAATTGTTTTTACTAATCTAAATTTAATATATATTTGAGAGAAAAATATATCACTTTGATTCTTACTTGATAATCACAATGAGAATTAATTAAATTAAAGATTTTGTATAGTATTTATAAATTACTTATTCGTTGTGTCAAATTAAAGAATTTTGTTTAAGAGTTGTTTCTAACTATCATCTTTGTTATAGAAATTTTGAATCTTGATGGAGGGGGCCATTATGATTTGTGGAAAAAAAAAGTTGGCCTTCCCCACAAACATTGATTGGGATTTCTAATTAATTGTGGGTTACATGTGCATTAGAAGCTTTTTTGAAAAAATCTTGATTGATGATTAAGAATGGATTGGCTTGTGAAATGGACCCTAAATCATCAAGTGTTAAATTTCTTTTTTCAAAGATAAAAGGACGACCAACTGCCAAGCTAGCTAGGTTAGCTAATTACTCTAGAGATTCATTTTTGTTATGATCAATGCTTTTTCTACCAATTCTTTCCGTTGTACTACTTCTTGTGAAACATAATTATAAATATAGATATTTATCTCACATGGTAATTTAATTTATGTACTTACGACTAGTATTATATTTCAAGAGACTACATATATATATATATATATATATATATATATATTGTGAATAGAAATGTGGTAATTCGATTCATCCAAATATTATGAATTTAAATAAATATTTTTATATTTTTTTTTCATTTCACCCAAATCTTCCAACTATGTGCCATTTAAGAACCCTACCTCAAGTGAATAACGACAATAGAATCCTATTAACTCAAGAATATATAATTTTTAGTAACTTGTTAAATACATCATTTGAAGTGCATAATTAAATATCTATAAATTAAAATCCATAAAAAAAGTATTCGTACATTATTGAGAATTGTGAGGATATCTTTACATATGTTTGCATATTACCATGGATCTACCTACATTACATTCACTATCAATGTTTTGATCGATCCATAATTGTCCCATAAAGACATGATATTGTGTTAAGTAACCTTATCATCTATCAACTCTTTTAAGGCAGTATCAACCAATAAAAATATATTGACTAATATATCATTTCTAAAATAAATTTGTATCTAAGGCAAACTATCTCAGTTGCCACTGAACTATTTTCAAATTCAAGTTTTGCCCCTGAATTAAAAAAAGTACATAACTTGCACTCCAACTTTTAAAATATTTTACAAACTACCCTTCCGTCAATTTTGACCGTTAAGTTGACAAACGGTCAAAATTTTGACTTCTTCAAAACAAAATGTACAGGTATTTTTGTCTATTCATAAAAAATTAATATAAAGATAGTCAATGTCATTTTATAAAAAGTTATAGGTTATTATTTAATTTAATTTTTTTTTAAGTTAAAGATTAAATTTTTTTAAAAAACTTAAAGATTAGGGTTATCTTTAAATCTCTTTTTCTTTCTGTTTGCCTCCTCTAGCACCACCGTCACTGTCGCCGCCACCACCGCAGCCGCTACATGCCAATACGAACGCCGTTGCTAATTTGAAGAAGGCCAAATTAGAGCAATCCATCTCTCTCAACTTCAGCAGCAAAAACAACACAATACCACACCCAAACCCCAAGGTATCACTAAATCCAATTAACGACGCAGAAGCACAAATCAACATCACGAAAAATTCCTCCTTTGTGTTCATATCTCTGGAAGCCTTAGCCAACTTTATCCCAACAAATAATAGCAATACCCCAAATATCCTAATTGGGAACTAACTCAAAATCCTGACAAAATAATTATCGAAAATCAAGCCCAACACCAGCTTTCCCAGTCTTAGAACACTACTAATGCACCACTTCTTCCCCCAAAAATAGGCCACAACCAGTAGAGCTGGCTGCTACACCTTCGATTGCACGACCACTACAAAAATAGTGAAGACGAAACGAAGCAACACCTCACGTTCCCGATCGACATGCGGACGAATGATGGAAATCTCAAATCGGAGGAAAGGTTCACTTCACCCACCTCTGCAGCAGCGGTGGTGGCAAGAGAAAGAAAGAAGACACCTCACGTTCCCGATCAGCATACGAACGAATGTCAGAAATCTCAAACCGGAGGAAAGATGCACCTCAACCTCTGCGGCGGCAGTGGCGACAAGAGAAAGAAAGAAGAAGAGATTTAAAAAAAAAAAAAAAAACAAAAATTAAAAACCCTAATCTTTAACGTAAAAAAATAAAATAAAATAATGACCCATAACTTTCTAATTTTTAAAATTAAATCCTTTTAAAATTTTTGACCACATGAATGGACAAAAATGCCCATACATGTTGTTTTGAAAAAGTCAAAATTTTGACCGTTTGTCAACTTAACGGTCAAAATTAACGGAAGAGCACTTTGTAGAACGTTTTAAAAGTTGGAGTGCAAATTATGTACTTTTTTTTAATTCACGGGCAAAACTTGGATTTGAGAATAGTTTAGGGACAATTGGAATAGTTTACCTTTGTATTTATTCAGTTTTCAAATCACCGTTTAGATCATGTTGATGTGAAACTATTAGTGTAAGTGCATACTTTATAACAATATTAATTTTTTTAATTAGTCTATCAAAAATATAATTATAAATTAATAATATTATTCAAAAATTCAATTAAAAGTACAAAATAAAATTCTAATAACACAAGACAAATATAGAAAGTTGACTTGGAAATGAGTTATTCTTCTTTGATTACAATATTATTGGTTGATATATATTCATCAGCAACATTATTGTATATATGTGTGTGTGTATATACATATACATATACATATATATAAATATATATATCACAAGTCATACAAAGTAATGGGGGAGTTAGGGAAGGAAGAACTTCAAGTCAATCATTTGCAACTCTTTGCGTCAAAGTGAAGCATTGTGCATGAATGAGTTGATTCATCTCCTATTCTATTTGCTTCATCACATTAATTCTTAACCACATGCTTTTTCATCATTTCTTGTACTATTTAGGTGAGAAGTTTTCCACTTCCCAAATTTGACGTTGTTTGAGAGGGCTTTGTCTCTCTCTCTATCTCTTATATACATACGTACATACATATACATATGTGTGTGTATATATATTTCTTTTCCTCTCTTTTCTCAACCACTAGGGGCCGGCCGGACTTACCATATCTTTGTGATAGGTGAGAAGTTTGATGTGAACTAATTACTAAACGCTTGAAAGGAATGCATAGCAGAATTCCCATTTATTCTAGTTAGGTTATACCTATAAATTTTGGTATATCATTCAAGTTATAACTAAACTTGGTAAGGAAATTCTTTACACCTCAATTGGTCCTTTTCTACAAGTGTCCAATCATTTCAATGCAATTTTTTACATTCTTGCATTCAATGAAGTATATATATATATATAATAACTTACCCCAAAAATGAAAAAAAGTATATATAAAATAAACCCCATTTTTTTCTTCATGTTATTTCTTTTCTCGAAGGCATCATATGCACTCTAATCTTATCAATAATTAATTAATTAATTTGTTTTTAAAAAAATTGAGATTTTTTTACTCTCAATATAACTTAAACTCATGATCTCTTATGTGATGAATGAATTGAAAACGTTACCAATTGAACTATGTTTTCTTATTGTAATTTATAATCTTTTTAGATTGCCTAATTCGGTAATCAAAAATAAAAAACATAACATACTAATTTATCATGTGTTAATATATATATATATATATATATATATATATATAGGAATTTCCTATATATGCATAATTAAAATGCACATACAGGAGATACAACGAACAATTTGGATTGTGATCTTGAAGCATTTTTGTTGTTTTGGGAGGAGGGGCTTTACTCAATTTGTTTAAAAGAATCCCTATAGCTAACAATTCTAACCAAAAGATACCTATTGGACCACAAAATTAATTATTATATACTAATGGGAAACTTGTCTTTTTTTTTGGATAAATTAATGGGAAACTTGTCTTACATCTTCATTGGTAAAGTATATGAATACTATATACTTTACTATATATATATACAGTAGCAATCATAGACCATGGCCGGTGGACTTCTGCCCACTCTGTACAATATCCAAATTTTATTTTATTTTTTTTAAAATATTCAACCATAGCTAGCCATACCGCTGCATTCCTTAATTCTTTTCCTTCAGAATTCTTTAGTTACTTTACTTTGATTTTAGTAGTTTAGAACATTATTTATGTATTTTGCGTATCAATTATATATATATATAATACAATTTATGAATATTATTTATAATATCAAAACATCAATATTATTTCTTATGTTTTTCCATTTATAATAAATATCTATTTTGGTGTTTAATAAATCTAAAATTAAATTGAAGTTAAATTATTTTTAAGATTTTATTTTTTTTTATTTATAATGTTCGAACTTATTAAGAAAATTAAGTTAAAATTAATGTTTTTACCATTTTGACTAACATTATTAATGATTTTTTTTAGTGATAATTAAGAAGTGGGAAATGGTTAGAATATTTTTCTTGCCAACCAAAATTTTGTCATTGGAGAGAGAGAGAGAGAGAGTTAGTAGAGTAATATATAGTCAACAACTACGCGTACCCTAAAGTTCAGACTTTTTCTTCAGTTTCTCACCTTGAAAAACCAAAAACAAAAAAAAAAAAGGTAGAAAACTGATAGATACAATCATTCAATTCCAAAATTTCCCATGTCTCCACCATTAGTACACAATATTTAATATTTCTAACCCCAGTTTTTCTTCAAGAATTTCCCTCTTTATGGAGGAATTCATTTCCTCCCCATGCTTCTTTGCTTGTGTAGTTCTCCTTGCATTCAATTCTTGGGTGCTGCTGCTGCTGATGTTGAAATGACTCCCAACTTTCTTCCCTC
>JAXGGT010000035.1:3435868-3459193 GCA_035583425.1 Marsdenia floribunda | reverse complement strand
GTTGGTGTTTGTGTTTTTTTTTAAATTAATCCAAAATTTTTTCCCTCACCCCCAGACCCCCCCCCCCCCCCCCCTTTTTTTTTTTGATTCTCCCTATACATACATATATACATACATACACCCACACACACATATATAACTTTGCTGACATTTTCTTTTGTCTATAATGCGTGACATGTTTTCATGTGCGCATTCAAGATCTAACTAAGCAGCCAAGAACATCTGCATCTCCATTTACCCTTTTCATTTTTATTAAATCTTTCTCATGGATCTGGTTAGACAGAAACATTATTATCTTCTTCATGACTTACAAGCTTTTTCTCCCATGACAAGTACTACTCCTCCAACTGGGCATTCTTCACACTCGGGCTTTCCAATCATTGCAGTGGCCATTATTGGTATATTTGCTACTGGTTTCTTGCTGGTTAGCTACTACGTCTTCGTAATCAAGTGCTGCTTGAATTGGCACAGAATTGATCTTCTGAGGCGGTTTTCCTTCTCCAGAAGGGGGGGAATGGATGACCCTTTAACGGTTAATATTTATTCTCCACCAACACTACTTGAAAACAACCGGGGACTTGATGAAGCTGTCATCCGTTCAATCCCAATGTTTCAGTATAGGAAAAGTGATGGTAATAAGGAAAATTATAAAGGCACTACCTTCTGCAGCAGTGAGTGTGCCGTTTGTTTGAACGAGTTTCAAGAAGAGGAAAAGCTGAGAATCATCCCGAATTGTGGCCATTTTTTTCACATAGATTGCATTGATGTTTGGCTTCAAAACAATGCAAATTGCCCTCTTTGCAGGAACAGTAGCATTTCTGTTACTTCAAGATTTAGTAGTATGGATCAACAAATCATCCCACCTATGGCTTCTCCTCCTCCTCCTCCTCCTCAAGATCCAAATCCAAATAGGTTAGCTGGTGATAATTTTATTACGGGTAGGGATGAAGACTATGTTGTGATCGAAATTGGTGAACTGAACCAAACCAATGATGATCGAGAAAGAATGCTGATGAATCCTGGAGAATTATCTACTACTAATTACTCATCATCTATAATCAGTCCTTCACCAAGAAAATTAGAAACCCCTAAGGTTTCCCAAAAGAAAAAGAAAAAGTTCCATCACATTTCGAGCATGGGAGATGAGTGCATTGATACTAGGAAGAAAGATGATCAGTTTGAGATTCAACCCATAAGGAGATCCATTTCAATGGATTCCGCCGCGGATCCACATCTTTATGTAGCAGTTCGAGAGATTATGAAGCAACAGCAGCAGCTGCAGAATGTAAGTCCCAGTGAAGGTGGTAGCAGCAGTAGCAGCAGCAGAATCAGAAGGTCATTCTTTTCCTTTGGACCTGGAAAGGGTTCAAGAAATGCTGTTCTACCAGTCCATTTGGAGCCATGAGGCCAGGACAACATTGATTCTTTTTTTTTTCTTCCTTCTAAAATTTTATGATGTAGAAATACAGTTTTTTTTTTTTTTTTTTAAATAGGGAAGACTGTAATATATTGAATTATTGACTGAATTTTTACAACCTGTTCAGCTAGTTAGCTGTGTTTAATTTTGTGATCGGGAACATCTATTGCTATGGTGACTCGAATTTAACTTATTAGTTATAAATGAGATCGTTTTACCATCTAGCCTACACCTGTATAATACTTTTTTTCATTGTAATGAAAATAATAGTAGGGCAGCCCAGCAGAACAATTTTGACCCAAAAGCAATGATTATATGCATCATTGCTTAAAGAACCTTTCTGTCTCTCTGTTTTCTTTTCAAAAATTCCAATTTGTTCATAGTTGAAATGAGTGATTTCTTCTTTTGTTTTCTTGCAAAAAAGCAGAAGAATCAACAAAATTTTGAGAAAAAAATATGGAAGAGGGGCCTGTCTGGTTTCAATGATGTTTGAGGTACACAAAGAAAGAGGTCCACTTTCTTAATTGAAAAAAAAAAAAAAGGTTACAAAATTCAAGAAGCAAACCTTGATTTGTTGTCAATGAGGTTGGTGTATCTGGTAATGATTGTCATATATATATATATATATATATTTATAGCTGCAGCAGCAGAAAATTGTTTCTTGGTTTTCATTCAATTACCCGTCCTTGGCTCCTGTCTGAAGAATGATTCAGCTTACTTGCAGGTTTGATTTATTGAAAACCTACAGAACAATAATGCTTATGTTGTACAAAATGCCATAAGAATGAGGAAAGAATACAAGAGTATATACATACATATAAATTGAACGGTTAATGATGATCCAGATAATTTGTCTGGTCAATTAAATAAGCTGAATGGGGGCTAAGTGTTAAGCACTGTATTTATTAGGTACATTATCTCGTGAGGTCGAAGTCAAGTAGATAAAAAAACATTAGAGTCATACATTTTTTTTTGCCTCTTTATTGGTCCGGATCCCAATTATTTATTAAAGAATTGATGGGGTTCGATAATATTTTGTTACTATGTGAATAGTATAGAGTAGGTAGGAGCATTTAATGCATAAATGACATGCTAATGTCTAGTCTCCATCATCCTTCAAGAAAGTACAATTCACCCTTCCCACTTCTTTCAACAGCTAAGAGCCACGTGTCCTGATTGAATTGTGTTTTTCCATATGAGAATAAGCACCCTAACATCTAAAGGGAAAAGAGACTGCACCTAACATCTAAAGGGAAAAGAGACTGCATTTATTGGTGGCAAAAGGCGTTACCCACGCCCTGAGGGCCCCCACCGCCCGCCCCAGATTGGTGGAGGAAGCAAATCAGGGTATCTAGCGGCCTCCTAGGCAGGAGGGTGAGAGTCAGGTGCCCACAAGGACCCACCCCACAGGAGTGAAAATCCCACACTGCGGCTGCCTGGAATCGAACCCGACCTCATTGGTGGCAATCTGTTGCCCGAGTACCAACTAGGCTACGCCCCTGGGGGCAAAGAGACTGCATTTATTAGTATAAGGTAAGGAAGAGAGAGAAAGGAGGTAAGTCCAACATACAAGAAACATAGTTTACTATTTATCATATTTTTTTCTAAACTTTCTCTTCCAAGAATATCTTTTGTATTCTAGAGTTTCTTCATGTGTAACTGTTAAAATTTCTAGACTCTTTTCGATCATTTGATTTGATTTGATCGTTGGAAAATCTACCGAAGATCCTTTCTCAATGTAGACCTTTTACAAGTATTTTAGGAGCGCAGACTAATTTCTTCAATCTACACATTTGAAGACTAAATCTAAGAAAACTTTTGTCTTGATCTATGTATATATATACATATATATATATATATATATATATAATATGTTTTTTCTGCACTCCCACATCTAGTGAATTTGTTTGAGAAATATTTTTGTTTGTTTTTTCTTTCAATTAAATTTTATGACTCAAAATTATAATTTTTTAATTATAAATAAGATTGTTTAACTAATTAAACGAATATTACCATTGAATTAGATAATTAATAAATTTTTTAAGATTCAATGTAGAATCGGACTCAAAAAGCATTGATTTTATTATACTCTTGTGTTGTACTACTCCTTCCCATTCTTACCCTTTTTTTTAATATTAACTATTGGTTAATTAGTTTTTATATAGAGTAATAGTCAAAAATTAAATTATTATTATATTCTATATATTTTGAGGTATTCTTGACTTACGCTATATTTTTTTATTTAACTTTTTTATAATATTTATAATAGAAGAAATATATAATAATAATTTATTCTTTTTATAAAAATATTAAAAATATTAACAACGAATTTGAGTTGTATTTGAATTGTGTTTTTATTGAAGTGGCCAATGAGATTTGCAGGTTAGACATTAATATATATAGGTATAATTTATTATTATTATTGAAAGATATAATAATAAAAATATTATTTTTTGTATTGAAGACTGAAGTACAAGAGAACAGCAAGTTATTTTATTATAAAGAATTATTTAATTTAATTTTTTTTTTTTTTAAGGAGAAGAAATTTGTATTTTAAATTATCAAAATTTATCAAAATTGGAAAAAATATTTTTTATCTCTTTCAAAACTTTGGACTTAATGGACATTTTGGTGACATGACGTGGCAAACTTAATCTTCCATCAACTTCCTTGAACAGTTTTCTACAATCTGCAGAGAGTTCCCGGCAGGAGAAAAGCTAGCAGCCATGAAGATTATGGTAGCAATCAAAAGAGTCATTGATTACACTGTCAAAATCCGGGTTAAACCCGACAAGGTTTGAGAAAGATACAAGCAAAACAATCCTTTCTTTGTTTTTCTTTTTTCTTCTTAAAAAGAATTTAATTTTTTTAAACCAAATTTTGGTTTGATTTCAATTGAACTCACAGAGCGGTGTGGAGACAAAAAATGTGAAGATGTCGATGAATCCCTTTTGTGAAATAGCATTAGAAGAGGCTATTCGAATTAAAGAGTCGGGTTTTGCTTCTGAAGTTATAGCGGTCAGTATGGGTCCGACCCAAGTTGTGGACACTCTAAGAACCGGATTGGCAATGGGTGCTGATCGAGCTATACATGTTGATTATCCCGGAACTCTCTATCCCCTTTCTGTTGCGAAAATTCTCAAAGCTCTTGTCCAGGTCGAGAATCCGAGTTTGCTTTTGCTGGGCAAACAGGTTTGAATTTTGTTTTGCCTTGTGGGTTCAATTTATTTATATAGATTTCTCGAGTCTTAGTTTTGAAATTTCGGTCATTATGAATAAAGATGGTAACTTTATTGATGAAACAGTATCGGTAGCACTCAATATATATATATATTGATAACTATGCTATTCGATTTGATTTTCATGGTTTCACTATTTTTATATCAAAATCTTATTATTATTATTATTACTCTTTATCTTGCTAAGGTTTGTTGTTAGTTTTCTGGCCTTATGTTTTCAGAATATTAATGGATTCTTATGATCAAACAACTTGTATTGTACTCTACTTATTTAAGAGCTCACACAGAAATGTAATCACTGACAGTTGAGATGCAGGCAATTGATGATGATTGTAACCAGACTGGCCAAATGGTTGCTGGGCTTCTGAAGTGGCCACAGGGAACCTTTGCTTCCAAGGTTGGCCTTGTTTACAAGAATTTATAATTTGGATAAGTTATATTCTCAGTGAGAAGAAGGATACTGATTACTCTATGGCTTGACAGCACTTTGAATGTCTGAATTTCACCCATGTTTCATTCACTTGTGTTCTTCGCAGGTTGTGTTGGATAAAGAAAAGAAAATGGCAGCAGTGGATAGAGAGGTTGATGGTGGTCTTGAGACTTTATGCTTGGATTTGCCTGCTGTGATCACGTAATTTTCTGTTCATTTACTACTACTTTTGGACTTTCTGTTCATTATTTATCAGTGGACTGCTCTGCTACTAACATTAGGGTATCTGTATTTTTCTCTTTTCTAAGAACACAATTTTGACCACGATTCATGAGACATTCTTTTGGTAGAATATATATTACATATGTGAGGATGAGTTAAAGTACAATGGATTTGTTTGGTAACAGTATAGATTCCTGCTCTTTTTGGACATTTCTGGTGGCCCGAGTGATAACCTGAGGAGAAAAAGTATAGACTCTTAATTGTGGAAGTAATAGCATTTCATAAATACACAGGGGGTAATATTGCTACTTGTCAGATGTCTTTCAGTGTATGAGTTGGATTATAAACTTGGCATTATAGGCATTCCTGACAAATATATGGACATTTGTTAGGTAGATCATTTTACCATGGTTAGTTTCTCTTGCCCTTGAGTTGGACCTGTTGTTTCCATGTGTTTCTTGACAAGTATTTTAAGAGGAGAATGCCTTTAGAACTGTTGATCTGGAAGTAAATAATGATTGTATTTTCTCATTTAAAGAGATACTGTGGTCCTTGTGTTAGTTTTTATTGTATTCAGTGACAGCAGATTAAACTGATAGTTGATTTCAATCTGAGTCTCTTATTTTTTGTTGTTAATACAGACTTTGTCATTTAACGTGGAGTGGGAGATAGTGCATTTATGACTTCTTAGTCTCTTCTTAAACTCAGAAAAGTAACCATAAAGTGGAACAGGATTGAGCCCTTGCTAAATAATCAATTTAAGTAGTCTGATAGCAAACGGTTTTCATTTTGGCTTCAAATTATGAGCGGTAGAAGTGCTTTTCTTAACAAGGAATATTGGTAGCATCATTACAAGTTAAGCAAGCTTTAGAAATATTTTTGTTTCTAGGATTTGATTCTTTGGCAGTGGTGGTGGTGGAGAATAACACTTAACCAGAGAACTGATACCAAATTGCATAATTAGCTAGATGCTACCTTAGTGTGTGTCAGTAAAGCTACTTACTCGAACACAGTCTATTCCTCGGTATTGGATAATATTTTCTTCGAATAGAATATTTGAAAAAAGAAGCCAACTTGTGCCTTTATGCTGCAAATAGCAACACGAGGCATGCATTTAAAAGTAGGGGAGAGAACTTGAGTACGTATCTATCAGGTACCATGTTGCTTTCTTCTTGAGATATGACTGTGAAGACTTGGGTAGGTAGTGCCCTAAATAGTCTATGAGAAGGACAATAAGAAGGATGCACATATCTTAATATCATTCTCAATATACTTGTCCATGCCAACGTTTTCAACACCTTTTAACTATATTACATGCCACACCTATTGATCTGGTCCATCCTGTCCATATTGCAGGACTGATCTGAGACTGAACCAGCCGAGATATGCAACACTTCCAAACATAATGAAAGCAAAATCAAAGCCGATAAAGAAAGTTACTCCTGAGGAGTTGAAGGTAGAAGTTAAATCCGATGTCGAGATTGTTGAGGTAACTGAACCACCCGAGAGAAAAGCAGGTGTTATGGTTTCTTCAGTGGATGAACTTATCGATAAGCTTAAGAATGAAGCACATGTTATTTGATCACCCTTTTATGTTGTTTTGTTGCTGGAATTCATGATCTACTCAATATCAATCTAGAAACTTCCAAGCAGCTATTGCAGAATCCATTGGGGCATATTTGTTTGTGTACTCATCAATAGAGAAGTGTGTATTCTTATACAATCAACCCATGAAGGTCCTTCTGTATTGTTGTTTCTGCTATGGAAGCACATTAGCTCCATCAATAGGCCTTGTTGAATTCATCAAGTACTCAGGAAAAATTTTTGTCCATTACATTTACAGCTTTCTAAAACTCTCGTTTAGGTTCTTCTACTGCTGACCCTTTCACTTTAATCTGTCATTTTTTATTTTTTATTTTTAACTCCATATTTTCATCAAAGAGAGATTTTTAAGACTATAATATGTAGTTAAATTACACTATAAGGTAGTCTTCAATGGTGAATTAAATTCAGGATAAGATCATGATTTGATTTCATAATTTTGTAATTATTATACAATTTAATCATTCCGTGACTGATATAAAATTATTATTATTATTAAGTGATTATATTGTATAAAAGTTAAAAAAATTAAAAATAAAAATAACATATGAGTATTATTTTAAACACTAAAATTAAAATATACAACAATGTAAGTAACTTAATATAATTTTTAATGGAATGAAACGAAACAATAAAATCATATAAATAATTAAAAATAGATTTAAAAGAAAATGAAGACTAAATATATATAATTATATATTTTAGACACAAAATAATTAATAATAATAAAAAATAATTTTTTTTAGTAATAAAATCTTTACTTATGATTATAAAAATTCATAAATTTAAGTAATATTAAAAATAAAAAACTCCATAATTTAAAAAAAAAAAAAAAAACTAAAAAAACTAATGGTAGAGAGGAACAAAACAGCACATGAAAATAACAGTAAATAATTACTCTGGACTTTCCTCAAAGCATTGTGCCCAGTTGCTGTGCGGCGTCACAGTATCACCATCACGGCATCACCATAGAAGGATACCAACTAGTACTACAAGCAAATTACCTTTACAAAGGCCATCCAGATTTGACCCTTTTTTAACTTTCTTTCTTCCAAACGTGTAAAATTCCTAATGGCTATTTCATCACCTCCGAATCCCATCTCGTGACCCTTGTTTTTCTTTTTCCAATTATTACTCATTTACTTCTGCCATTGGATATTGGTCCACCTCCAGGAATCAGCAATAGTAAAAAAGAAAGAAAAAAAAATCAATCAAGAAAAAGGGGAGCTGTCTCTGATGCAAATCCCCATTTCCTAAAAACGGGTTCTTGCATCAGCAGTAGCAGAAAGGGGAAAAGGGGAAAAAACAGGGAAAAACGGTGCGGCAGGGCAGCAGCATCAGATGAATCAAGAAGAGTGAATTGAAACCCAGGAAAAAAAAAAGGAAAAAAAATCAGTGCTTTTAAGGGGATTGATTGATCTGGAGAGGGGTTTAATTGGTGATAACATGAAGAACAGCACCTGGGAGGATATTGACTTGATAGACATCAACAATTTTATAGATGACGTAGCTCTGGAGAATGCTAATGATCCCTATTCCTACTGGAACCACCAGGATTACAGGTAAAAATTTCAGTTTTATGTGGTAAAAATTTCAGTTTTATGTATGGTATCTTCACTTTCATTTTCCAAAGATTCCTTTTTGAAGGTAAATGAATGCTTTATTTCCCATGGCTATGCAACTGTGTAGAACTTGATTTGATCTACAGTTGAAATTTTCATTTCTGTTTTGCCTTCCTTTTTGGGGGATTTTCAGAGATGGTGTTGGATTGTGCTTAATTTGATGGTTTTACTATTATTTTAAGGAACTTTGTCTTTTAATCGAAACTCAATTGCAGTTTGTGAAAGAAACGTTCATTTGAATTTTTTCTGGGTATTTGTTCTGCTTGAAGATAACTGATTACTGGTTGTTTATGCAAATTTAACTGGTAAGGATTCATATTTACTTATATATATATATATACATATTTTAAATTATTGAAGAATACAAAATGTTTGATTGTTACTTTTCACCTAAATCTGTATGTTTTTGTTTGCCTTTTCTTCTCTCCGATATTTTTCATCAGTTCTTCTGGCGTTTGTTTAGGCTTCAATGAATAAGAAAATGAGAAGGAAAAACAATTAGAAAAGCACATTGAAAGATGCAAGTACCATGAGGAAAGGGTGAGAGGAAAATACAGGAGACAAGTCTTTTACATTCTCCGTGTGTGCTCTATACGTCAATATTTAATAAGTAGTTCAATCTAGTATGACCTGTAGATTAGAGTACAACATAGAAAAGTGCTCCTGATTCTCTGTAACTGTACACATACGTCTTCCTGCCAATACACTTCAGAGGCAGGTGGGGTTCCAGACTGTGATTTGATTTCTCTTAGTTTGCTACTCTGACTTCTTCCTTAGAGGTGAACTTTTTCTTTTGTTTGTTCTAAGAAATCTCTTCCTAAATCTTGGGGGGACATGAGGAGTTTTTCTTCTACAGAAATATGTCTGGATATATTGAAATGATTGGTTTCATGGTTGCAGTGCTAGTTTGGATATTGATGCATCACTAACCAGCGTTCCGTCACAAGAGAAGGAATGTGCAGAAATTGAATGCCCACGCAAGAGGTACTCTCCATATGAGATTTTATTCTTACGGATATTTCTTTTTCCTATTTTCAAGCACTTAGATATGCTTGCTCAAATTTCTTAGGAAACCCAAGATTCCTGCTATTCCATAAACTAAAGGTGAAAGATGTTACTTGTAATAATTTCTCCATGAATCTGTTGCATGTTATTGCTTTCTCCTTCAGTAGGATGGTTTTAAACTGAAGTTCTGAGGATTTGAGTTTGTTATGAGGCTTTTAATTTTGGGTTTTATGCAGTAACTTTATAGTTCATGCTCTCTGAGCTTGCATTTTTACTTGTAAGTGCACCAGTTTCAGTTCACTACTTCCTCTTACCTTGTGGTTTCATCAGAAACTCTCTCTACATTGTTCTGAAACTAATGCCAGCAAAGACTGAGTTTTTTTTGCTACTATGTCCTGTTGGACCAGTAATTAGATGCTAACTTCTAAATTATAAATAAGTTTTCAGCTACGAAAGGAGTGAAAAGGAACTATTTCATAAAATATATCTTTAGGATCTAAGTTTCAACAGGCCATTATTACTTATATTCATTTGCATATTCAAGGACAGATTTTGAATCTCATTGGACAAGTATAAGGTCCTAACATTTAATATATCAAACAATGATGATAACTTTTCATGGATCAGATAAGTAGATTCTCAAGAGGGCCACTTGATTCTTAAACAACTGCAAAAAATGCATGGTCTTTGTCATATGAGTTTCTATTTCTGATAGAAGAATACATAATTCTTAAGTAGAAGAGAAATGGTTGACTAGATGATTTCTGGCATTGTTGTGATGCTAAATTAGTTGTGTCTGAATACTCACGAACATTGACTTAACCCATCTAGCTCATGAGTTTTCTTCCCTTCACTGGCTTGAGGATTAGTGCTATCTTTCGCCTAGTTGGTTCTTCCTTTAAATATTAGTGGTCTCTATCATATTCTCCCTTTTTTTATTTGTTTTCCTTATTGTTGTACTTCATGTTTTGGTCGGACTAGATTGTCTTCCATGTTTGTCTTCCACTAATGTGTAAGGGTTGTAGTATTATTTTTTTATGCAATTGAGGTCCTGTAATTTGGTCAAGGGGGATATCAATTTTTTCTGCACCTGGGCAAATACTATGTGAGCTGGAGATATCATTTTCACGTTCCTAACCATTGGTATTTAATGAACAGAGGACGAGCTGAGTCATGTAGCAAACTCGGATCCAAAGCTTGCCGTGAGAAGTTAAGGAGGGAGAAGTTGAATGACAAGTAATTCCACGATGTATTGCATTTCTAATGGCATAGCATATGATATAGAGTATTGAGTAGTTTTTGCTATTTTCATGTGTCAAGTATTGGTAATGCACTTCAGTTCTGCGTATATTGAAACTGATGGTTAGTTACAAAGATACTTGTGTGAAACATCTGATTGGTTCATATTAAGTTGCCCAGTTTCCAGTATTGTCCAAGTTCTAATAATTTCAGATAATAATCAAGCCTACATTGCTCGTAGAAAGCATGGAACCTCTTTGAGCTCTTGCTTGGATTCTGTTTTTGAACTTGAGCTCCTTCACAAGTCAACTGCCTAATCTCTTACGTAGGCTAGAATCATTTCACAAAACAGTCTAAGATTTCCTGTTTACCTTGGTCTATATTCTCCTCAAATCTGGAGCAATCTGTCTTTATTACTTTAATCAACTTCTAGAGATCATGAAGTCAAGAAGCCTTGTCTGACTACTACTTATATGAGGTATCACTGTTTCCATATGGCAATGCTTTCTGTATCTTCCATGCAGGTTTTCAGAGTTGTGCTCCACATTGGAACCTGGGAGACCTGTGAGAACTGACAAATTGGCAATACTTGGTGATGCAATTCGAGCTTTGAACCAGCTAAGATCTGAAGCTCTAGAGTACAAAGAGACAAATGAGAAATTAATAGAAGAGATCAAAACTTTGAAGGTGCTTACATATCTAATCTACAAATCTCTTGAATGATGAAGCTTAATTTTGCCCATTGTAGGGTTTCTGCACAGTAACACAATATGCCTGAGTTTATCAGCAAGATTTATTCTTGTTGTGGTCATAAAATTTTGAATTCCTGGCAATTCTCTAAGCTGGGGTAAGAAATAAAATCAGTGGATGTGAAGATTATGTTAGTAATGCTTTTAGGGCCGTACAATAATATAGATTGTATTTGGATTTTCTTATATTTAAAAAAAAATGGCTTATTTGAGAAAAACTTTTATTAAAAATGAATGTTGTCTGTAATTTTTTTTTTTAAAATGAATTTTATGTTAGAAAAAATGGGGTTTAAATATATAGGTTTCATAGGTAAAATGATTGTGTATGTAAGAGAAAATTTGTTTTGGGAAAAGTGTGTAAGAGTAATTTTATTAATAATATATATTTTTTAAATAAGGAGGGTCCACAAATTTTATAGGTGTATTTTTGGCGAACAAATTTTAATTGGAAAAAAAATCTTGTCCAAATGTGCTGGGTATTGGGAGATAACTTTTTCCACTCAACTCTAATATAATTGAAATTGAAATACAACCATAATCACTCAGTGTCAAATTCCCTTTTCCTGGACTAGGTGGTAATATTCTCATAAGTGTAGATCACAGGCATGCTAATTTACTCTTCCTCGTGGTTGCTCTTAAAACAGGCTGAAAAGAATGAACTTCGTGAAGAGAAACTTAAACTAAAGGCAGACAAAGAGAAGATGGAGCAAGAACTGAAAGCCATGAGTGTTCCGCCTCCTGGGTTTATGGCAACTCATCCGGCAGCTTATCAGGCTGGGATGAACAAAATGGCTGTTTTTCCGGGATATGGCTTGGTGCCTATGTGGCAGTATATGCCTCCATCTAATCGTGATACATCTCAAGATCATAAGCTCAGGCCTCCTGCTGCTTAAGAAATAGTTGAAAGGTGCATATTTAGATGTCTTCACAATTCTGCAATCTTGGAATATCCGCAGCACCAGTTGTAAATACTATTATATTCCAAATTGCTGCTCTTTAAATCTTTTTTCCTTTAGTTTGTTCATTAATGAAGTGTGAATACCATTAATCTGAATGGAATTGGATTTCTTCAATAGTTGCATCCTGTTTACTAGTTTTTCATTTCCTGCCTGAACCTTCATGAAATTTTCAGTGTCGAAATGCCTTGGTTATTGCTAATTTCTTTTGTCAGATATCCTTTGAAATGGTCCTTCTCTTCTCTTAGTGCTCAAGTTCTGTATACAAAATTGAAGAAGAAAACACTCAGAAGTTGCTCATTGTGTGTTCCTGATTTTGTCTTTTTTTTTTTAAATTCAACTAGGTGGAAGGAGAGAAGATCTAAATAATGCAGTTTGCTAGGAACTTGCTGTGCTCTTTCTTGACATGATGCTCACTTTTCCCTATGTTTCATGGAATTTGAGGAGCCTTTTTGCTCATAAATAAAATATAGGGTAATAAGAAATGTAATTCAAGGGCGAAAATCAACAAGGCATCAAATAAAAAATCCTGTTCCTCTACAGGCACTTGAGCTTTCTTATTTAGTAACGATTGCTTCTTAGTGTTGTCTCTTGATCATTCTTTGATTATCTTCACTTGTTTTCTCCCATGCACGTCTCCATGGCATATCTCCTTATAGTCTCTTGAGGGGAGGAGCTCCATTTGTAACTTTTAAGGTTGTGCCTTCAAAATATTACTTTGTTTCACCAGTTGCACGGGATCTTCCCGCTCCGGTATACATTCCTCATCCAGAATCTGGGATGGTTTTCCATCATGTGCTTTGCCCCAGAGGAGCAAGTAAAGACCAATAATGACGGTAATTCCACCTATTATGCTGAAATGTCACAAAAAAAAAAGTGAACTTTCATAATGGAAGATGAAGTTTATATCATCGATGAAACACACAACCTGATGCAAATTCTTGAACAATGGGATATGTATATGTATATGTAAAGAATACTCATTACCTGCCTATGTACAACTTTTCTCCAAGAGCAGAGTATGCTGTGACTGCCACTAGAATTGTACTGACTGGATAATACATGGTGACAAAAACCGGTCCTTTTTCTTCAGTACACCATAGTTGAAAGAAGGTTATTATACCAGATATGACTATCCCCTGCAGCCGTGGGAAACTGTTTGATTCTTTTGAAATAATCAAAGATATCACTTTTGTAAACCAAAATACTCACTCACCCCATACATCGTAGACCAGAAATCAATATTGAAACCAATAGTCCATGCTGCCCTGTCATGGTGAGCTATACCTGTATATACTGCTGATTGAGCTGCTCCAATGAAATTCATCCATGTTGTCAGTGACAACTGTGCTGGATACCTCTTTAGGGTAGAAGCCTGCAAATAAATAATTACCATAATCATGTCTGGAATGACTAGCAAATCTGGTGTCTGAATTGTTCATTTTCATAGGATTTTGAATAGCTAGCAACCTGCATTATGTACCGCATGGACCCTGTTATGCAGCTTCCGACACAAAGCATGGAACCCTTCAACCAACTCTCCTTTATAACAGTTCGGCCTTTGATATGTAAGAGAGGGCGCCATGGATTTCTCAGTGTTTGTCCCTTGTATAATGTCATTGTCATTACTCCAGCCAGGGAAACTAAGGTTCCAAGAACTTTGGCTATTCCTCGAGGGCTCCGAAAATCAACAACCTCCATCCTACATGAGAATAGATTATCCCAAGTACTCCTTCCTAGTTTAAAAGGCTAAAATGACCTTCCCATTTACCTGAGTATGACTACAAGTATAAAAGTCAAGCAAGAAATTGTGTTCACCATTGATGCAACAAAAGTTGGAGAAGTGTAAGGCATGCTTCCAAAATACATGTTCAATGTCAAACAAACCCTGAGATAATTAAATGACTGATAGGTAAGTCACTGTTCATATCATTTGTTTTTTCTAGAACATATGAATTCTAGAAATCTTACCCCAAAAGGGCAAGAACAAAAATCTCTAGGAACAGTGCTGCTGTCAACTTTGGCCTTGTATTTCTGCTTGATCAAGAAACACCAGAAACTTTTATCAAAGATTTGACAGAAAATCTGTTAGAAAAATAAGAAATAAAAAGGAGAAATCAGCAGTCAGTTCTGCATGTTCATCATGTTAATTTTACCTCTCGAGGAAATAGGCAAAAGGGAGTAATACTATTCCGCCAACGGCATGTCGATAAGTTATGTAGACATGAGGATTCATTCCATGGTTGAAGGAAGCTTCTGTAATGAAATACAGGAAAGTGAATGAAATCTGAGCCAGAATCATGAGAATGTGAGGCTGACAACGGTTGTAAGCGCCCATTTAGTGAGTGCTACTGTGTTTCACTACTATAAAACACTGGATTCATGCATCATCTGCCACCTAATAGAGTTGTTTCATAACTTAGAATGGTATCAGATTATTACAAGGTTTACATGTATATATATATAGAGAGAGATAGAGATAGAGAGAGATTTTGTTGGTCTGGGAAAAGAAAGGAAAAAACAAAAAAAAAAACGTTGCTAGTGGGTTCATATACATAATTCATTATTACTTGTGAAAGAACAGTTTTCTTCCAATATCATTTTCTTTTTCTCAAAAATGATCACTGCGCACTGAATGGCACTGATATACTCCGTTCGCCGTTCGTAAGGGAGTCATAAGCCACCTCATGAGAGGTCGTTTAACGTGTCATGTTACCACAATGAAACTTCAATTGTAATATTTTAAAAATCGTAATTATATTTACAATTTAATTATACATTCATAAGTGTTATCTTATCTCATAGAAATATATTACCAATACATGCATATGAACTGCATTAATTGACTTTAAAATGTGCACCAGCTTAGATATATATATATATAAAACAATTTGCAAAGTTGATTTTCTTGGTGCTTATATCAAAAGACAGGTCAGTCTTGTTCATGGAGGGGTAACTATTGTAACATGCACCAGAATATGATTCTTTTCAATTTTGGTTAAATACCAAAAATGATAACTTGAAACTTCAATATCATATATTCAAAAGATAACTCTTATTTATTGGGGTGTTTTTAAACTTAGCTGAGTTCCATATTAAAAATGGTTAAAAAAAAAAAAGCCTTCTTTTTCATGAACTTATAAGATGCTATATTAGTGAATAAGCACAACAGCTCTTTGATAACATTTTATTTATCAATCGTTACCAAATATATTCATTCAACTTATTTAAAGGGATGTCAATAAATTTAGTGATACAAATCCAGATACATTAAACAGAATCCCTAAACATAGACTATAGTTAGAAGAAGTCTTTGCTCATAAATCAAGACGGGAAATGTATTTCAAACATGAAAATGGACAAGGCGTCAGATACAAAATCTTGATCCTCCTTACATAGACCCTTGAAGCAAAAAATCATGAGCTCTCTTTTGCTATATAAAAGAAGACTTCCAAGGGTCTAACTTTGTTTAGTAACTGTGGCTTCTTTGGGACGTCCCTTGTCTCAATATCTTTAACCTTCAAGGCTCTCCCTTCATATTACTTAGTTTGTGCAGACACCAGTTTCATGGGATTTTCCTGCTCTCCTATGCATTCCTCATCCAGAATCTTGGATGGTTTTTCATCATTTTCTTTGCCCCACAGGAGCAAGTAAAGACCAATAATGACGATGATTCCACCTATTATGCTGAAAATCTCACAAAAAAAAAAGAAGTGAACTTTCATAGTGGAAGATGAAGTTTATATCATCAGTGAAACACAACAGAATCTGATGCAAATTCTTAACCATTAGTTCTGGTTGCAGGAAGTTAAAAGAAGGATATCCAATTACCTGCCTACGTATAGCTTCTCTCCAAGAGCAAAGTATGCTATGACTGCCACTAGAATTGTACTGATTGGATTAAAGATGGTGACAAAAACTGGCCCTTTTTCTTCAGTACACCATAGTTGAACAAAGATTATGATACCGGATATCACTATCCCCTGTAGCCGTATGGTATAAATTCCTTAGATTCCAATTTCTGAAATAATCAAAATTAAATTGAGATATCAGTTCTGTAAACTATATACACTTACCCCATATACTGTAGACCAGAAATCAATGTTGAATCCAATCGTCCAGGCTGCCCGGTTATGGTGCACGATAACTGTATAAACTGCTGATTGAGCTGCTCCAACCAAGTTCATCCAAGCTGTCAGTGACAACTGTGCTGGATACCTCTTCAGGGTAGAAGCCTGCAAATAAATTATCAGAATCATGTCTGCAATGACTAGAAAAAGTGGTGTCTGAAATGTTCATCTCACTGATTTTCTTTAACAGCAGAAAAACTATAATGATACTGGATTCTAGTTTTTCACCTGTAGAAAAACTATAATGATACTGGATTCTAGTTTTTCACCTGTACTTTAGCTTTCTATTTCATAAACTACTTGTCTTTCAATTTTATGATTTCACCATTTAGAATCATGGTCTGAAAAATGAAAATATATATATATATATATTCGGGTAGCAACCTGCATTATGTACCATATGGACCATGTTATGCAGCTTGACACAGTAAGCAGAGAGCCCTTCAACCAACTCTCCTGGACAACAGTTTTGCCTTTAAGAAGTATGAGTGGGCGCCATGGATTTCTTAATGTATTTCCCTTGTATAATGTCATTGTTATTACACCACCCAAAGAAACTAAGGTTCCAAGAACTTTGGCTATTCCTCGAGGGTTTCGAAAATCAACAACCTCCATCCTGCATAAGAACAGATTAAGTAATTATCCCTTCTGATTAGCAAATGAAGTTGTAAAATTTGTGCCTGAAATACTTTCCTCTCGATATATGTATATTTGAAGATCTTACTGAATTACCTGAGTAAGACTGCCAGGATAAAAGTCAGGCAAGAAATAGAGTTCACCATTGATGCAATAAAAGTTGGGGAGGTATATGTCAAGCATGCAAAATACATGTTCAGTGTCAAACTTACCCTGTGATAAATGATTGAATGAATATCAGTAGGTAAGTCAAAGATCAAATCATTTAGAAGAAAATTGACTCTAGGAATCTTACCCCAAAAGGGAAAGAACAAAAATCTCCAGAAACAGTGCCACTGTCAACTTTGGTCTTATTTTTCTGCTTATCAAGAAACACCAGAAAATTTCATCAAGATTTGACTGAAAATCAGTCGTCAGTTCTGCATGTTAATCATGACAATTTTACCTCTCAAGAAAATAGGCAAAAGGGAACACGACTATTCCAGCAACAATGTGTCGGTACGTTATGTAGACATGAGGATTCATTCCATGGTTGAAGGAAGCTTCTGTAATGAAATACAGGAAAGTGTACCCAATCTGAGTTAGAACCATGAGAATATGAGGCTGAAAACGCTTGTAAGCGCCCACCAGAGTAAATGAATTCAATGCCATTAGCAGCACAGCTTCTGTTTTACTGCTATACAAAGCTAGAATGATGGATCATCTACAATCTAATCTAGTAAGACATTGAATAAAGAGTTTTCTTCTGATTCTCATTGCATGTTGATTGATGGCATTCCTGACATTATGATTATCCTTATAAAAGAACAGAATCAAGATCAAGAAAAAGAAGTTTGTGGGAGTGGGGAGTGGGGAGAGTGGAGGATTTTCCTATAAAAACTCGTGATTTTTATCTAATTATGGCAGACTGATAGAATCAAAAAAGAAAAGATCACTTGGAAGTTCTGCTCTTTTTGTAGACTCAAATTAAGAAATGCAGCAATAAGAAAAAGTAAATTGGTTCCACATATGATTGTCCGCCATTACTAAAATCTTCTCCCTTCAGCTAATGCATAAGATATATACTCAAAGAATGCATCAAACACTAACTTGGTATAATGAACCTAAGACATTTAGAAGGGAAAAATTAGTCAATTAATTAACATATGCTTTAAAAGAGGAATTGTTCTTAATGATGTGCTTATACATCAAACGCAAAACTTGATGAAGTAGCATTTATTCTTGAAGGAATATGCTTCTGTATGAAGCTTTAGAATTTCTGCTGTTGCAATGGATTCAGACCATGACTTAAATTTCCATCACCAAGGACAAGTACCCTCTTGAGGATCTCCTTTTCCCCTTTTTACTTTGGAAATATTATTAGAACAAAAAAAAAAAAAAAAAAAAAAAATGAAAGGAAAAACTAAGCTCCTACACACACAAACATATATATGTATTTATTTATCTAGATAGAGCTTATTGTATGTGTTCATGTTTCATGTTATCACAGTGTTTGCCACCATGTTGTTTCTTGAATATTAAACTGTCAGTAGTGCTAAAAGAAAAAGGGGAAAAAAAAAAAGGTATTGGTAATTGGATTCGTAAACGTAATCCCCACTTGATTTAGTGCCAGAACATCCTATTATCTTCCAATATGCATGAGAATAATATTTTCTTTTTATCTCCCAAATGATCATGTGGAGAATGACTATGAGGCCATTGTATGTGCACTTGTAATAAAGAAAATTTAACAAAACTGATGGAGAATTCATGGCATTCTCCAAAAGTGAATAGTTAAATCCTATTTAGCACAAAGAGATTCCACAATGTATGCCTGAAACAGAATCTGAAGGTTCCATCAGCAGCCACCAAAAAAAGGAATATCATTGGTTCCACATATGATTGTCCGCCATTACTAAATCTTCTCCCTTCGGCCAATGGATAAGATATACACTCAAAGAATGCATCAAACACTAGCTTGGTATAATGAACCTAAAACAATACATATCAATATGTTATGTAGATATTATAAGAGAAGTTGTAATATTACAAAACTTTTGTACGATAAAACATTCACTACCACACTTAGTATTAATACTAGAAAACGTCGCGTATTTTGCACGTGATATATTATTTTTTTTTTAAATGTTAATATATTAAGTTATTTAAATAAAATTAATTTGAAATTAAAAATTAAAAAAATAAAATATAAAAATTCAATATTTCAAATTGTAAAAAATTAAAAATTCATTTGTGCAAGTAAACATAATTTAAAGATTAAAATGTTCAATTTTTTTTTTTTTTATCTTTTTAAAAAACTATTTATATAAATTTATATATGTTCTTAAAATTAATGATTTTGTTGAATAATTAATAATATTAACACGAATGAAATTAAATGTTATACTATTATAACATTAAAACTATTTTTGGACAATAATTTACATCGCATAAACTTATATATATATATATATATTAACAAAACTAAATTAATTATTTCTTATATTTTTTTTCTCCCAATTTGACCTTAATATTTTATAGTTTATATTATTATACCAATATAATTATAAATATTCATCTTTTAACAAAATATGGTTTAAAATTTTGATATATATTATTATAATAATACTATTTTCTTATATTTTAAGATTCTTGATATTTTTAATAAATAAAATAAATTTGAATACGCTTCAAATTTGCAAATAATTTAAATAAATTGAAAACTATTTTTAATATTAAAATATAATTATTTACTAATATCGACTAAATTAAAAAAGATGCACAAAAAAAAAAAAAAACTAACATAATATCTTTATTGAATAAATGATGATATTTTAATAAATAGTTTTAAATATACTCAAAATATCTAAATATATTAATAAAATATAATTAGATTTAAAAGTTTTCATATTATCTTAAAAATAGTTTGTAAATTTATTACTTATCTATATAAAATTAAATAGAAAATTTTATTTTAATATAAAAAAAATCAATAACGAACAGTGTTTACAAAAAATAAGGAAAATTCGTCCATTTAGTCCCTGAAGTTGTGGTTTTTCGCCAATTAAGTCCTTATCTATTTTTTCCACCTATTAAGTCCTCATAGTTTTTACGGGCCACCAATTAGGTCCTTTTGACCAATAATTCAGACTACAATTGTTGTCTAGATTTGAGCATAGGCATTGTGTAAGACACTTATACAATAATTTTAAGAAGACTAACATTGAAAATGCTTTGAAAGTAATGTTTTGGAGCTGAATTATTGGTCGAAAGGACTAAACTGGTTGCCTGTAAAAACTGTGAGGATCTAATAGGCAGAAACAAAAAAAATAAGGACCTAACAGGCGAAAACACAATACTTCAGGGATTAAGTGGGCAAATTTTCCAAAAAATAATACAGAACGCTCCAAAACTTAAATCTAAAATCTTAAACTCTAAACCTTAAAAGATAAATTAAAATTCAAAAACTCTACACTAAATAAGCAAGTCCTATACTCCGAGAAAATCTTATTATATAATACCTAATCAAGGTCACTTTGTACAGCAAGTCAATCGAAATATTCCACTTAACTTTTTCCTACTACGTAAAAG
This sequence comes from Marsdenia floribunda, assembly GCA_035583425.1. Lineage (NCBI taxonomy): Eukaryota > Viridiplantae > Streptophyta > Magnoliopsida > Gentianales > Apocynaceae > Marsdenia > Marsdenia floribunda. The sequence continues at coordinate 3,438,376 of JAXGGT010000035.1, read as the reverse complement.
TTTAACTCAACAAAAATAGTTTTTAATTTTATTTTATTTTTATATACCTTTATATAAAAAAATAAAATAAAATACCTTTATTTAGTTGTTATTTTTATATACATATATAAAAATATGTGGTTTAAAATCTTATTTTTTAATTTTTAAACTTAAAAATGATTTTTTTTAATTTAAATTTATACATAACAACAAAAAATTATACATGAAATTTCCATCATTTAAAAAAAAAAAAAAAAGTAAAACTTGTTGATTGATAATTTATTATATTAAATATAAATGACATATAAGAAAAGTTGTAATATATTTATGAATTATATTTTTTAGAAATAATTTTGTTAAAACATATTAATTATTTATTAGCATAAATTATTAATTTAATTTAATTGAATTATTTTTTAATTTTTTTGGAAACTATTTAATATATGAAAGTTTTGAATTATCTTGTTATTATTGCATATGTAAATGCACATAAATGCTCTAAAAGTAGAAATAAATTTTAAAAGTTATATTCTTAACAAAAATAAAATAAAATATATATGGTATTAATAAATATTTTAAATCCTTTAAAATGTCTGAAAATAGATGGACTAAAATTTTTTTAAAGAGTATGTATATTAAAATCTTTTCCTTCATCCCACACACAAGTTGATTTTAATTCTTTAAAAATTTATTATTTAATTATGAACTCTGGATCATCTTTTCATATAGAAATTTTTATCTTTCTCTTTCATTTTTATTTTGATAAACAACAAATTTTCTTTTAAATAATTTTCAAGATGTATTTTTACTATTTTTACTATTTTTTTCTTTTTTTTTTTAATTTTTAAATTTAAATTTAAATTATTTATTATTATTTTTATTTTAATAAATTTTTATTATGTTTTGAATAATTTTTTATTTATGTGATTAATATTTTAATCATATAAATAATATGTCTTCTAGCATGGTTAATACTTGTTACAAATTTCCGTTCATTTTTTTATCATTTGGAATGAAAGTATAATTATACCTTCTTTTTTAAAAAAAAAAAAAAAAACTCTAAAATTTTACTAATAATATGGAGATAATGTACAATAATATAGACAATTATTTCTATAAATCTTTATAATTATTTAAAATATAAGCATATAAAGAATTTTACTCACTCAATTATATAAGAAATTTTATATTTTCCTTGAATATTTTTTTAAGATATGTCTTCTACTGTGACAAATTTTATTTATTGCTTATAATTGAATTATTAAGATTATATTCTCTTAACCAACATAATAACTATAATGATCATGCGTTTAAAGTTAGAAATTTACCATGTTCCAAATCTCAAAAATATTTTTATTCAATATGCAAATCATTTAAGTAAATCAAGCAAATTAAATTAATTGTTTATTTATTATTTTTTTGATAATTTTAATTTTTAATATATATATATATATAATGTATTTGAAATCCTATGTATCATCTTTCAAATAATTTTATTTGGAGATGTTCTCCATGTTGACAAATGCTTTTGCATGGTATTTTACATTATAGCATCGATTACTCATTTATTTATCTCTTTGTCTAAAGACTATGCATTTTCAATTTAATCATATATTATTATTTTACATATATTTTAAATATTATGTTTTTTATAATTAGAGCATTATTTATTTATTTGGTTATTGTTGTCTTTAATTTGTATGTAGGGTATATATAATTTTAAAATAATTTTATATATACTTAAAATTAATATTTATACTAAATAACTAATAATAGTGAAAAATCTCTCACTCTTATAAGTTCTGGCTGTCCTAGTGGGAGTACAACTAGAGCTCGGTTAAACCAACGAGTGCTTACATTTGCTTGAAAGAAAAGTTATTTGAAATTAGTGATATTCTTGTTCAATTGATAAATCTCTTAAAGAGAAATTAGTTTTGATTGAATGATTATTTTGATAACATGATTTTTGACTTTAATTTTATTTTCTGATGTTTTGAAAAATAAAGAAAAGAGAGATTTTCATTTTATTCATTGAGTTTTTAGCTCACTCTTTTCCCTTTATTTCTCCTTTTTGTAGATAGTAATGATAATCAGTAAGAGAATAAGTAAGGATCTCGATTCTCGTTATTAGATTAATTAGATGTTATTTTAGGTTGCATAGTTACCCTTTTTTTGGAGATTATTTTTGTTTTTAATAATTTGGGAATATTTTTGTAACTTTGTTTCAGAATTTCTTTGAGAGATAATAGACTGATATTATTTTAGAAATTTTTTTTGGGATTATATAGTTAATTTTGAAGGCTTAATTTCTTTTGATTATCTATATTTGGGGATATTTTATTATTGATTAAGAAAGAGACCATACATTCTTAAGGAAAATTTTGAAGGTGCGATTGTGTTACGTTTCGGTTTTGGACCGTGACATAAGTATTATAGGGAAAGATGTAATACTTATTGTCACGACCCAAATCCCAAGTGTGACACGCCGCGAATTGAGGTACAACTCAACACGCAAGGCTCAAAACTAAC